>CM019830.1:17802636-17935634 GCA_009763385.1 Coix lacryma-jobi var. lacryma-jobi | reverse complement strand
AAGACCATCACTATGCCCCGCGAAAGGCCTGCATCCAAGTCACAAAGCGTGGCGGACTTCGTTGCTGAATGGACCGCACTCAGGCTCCCGCCGGCGCAGATTAAGCCGACGCCTCTGGACCATGTACTTCGAGGATCCCGCACCCCCCCTCAACGAAGACGGAGGCAGGGCAGGCTGCTCTTCGTCTCACCCCTCGGAGTACACGATGCGCTACTGCTACGCTTGCACGTTCTCCCGCCTCCACCAACGTGTCGACGGGTACGAGGCCCTCGTCAAAGTGGCCTACTTACAAGAGCATCGCCCCGAGGCTCGAATAGTGTGCGTCCGGACGCGTCGACGGCCCGAGGAGACTCGTGCAGCTCGTCATCAACCAGGTTATGAAGGCTTCAGCAAGGCATCGATCCCAGATGGAGGCTATACGTGCGGGGGAGGTGTGCGCAAGCTGGAAGACAAGTTTACGGCTCGAGCTCAAACCCAAATAGCTCGGAATACAAGATTATGGGCGGCAGACGAGCTGGCATAATGTTGGCGTTAGAAGTACGCGCGGCACACTGGTACGCACCGATGTCTTCTCAAGGGACGCTTCGAGCTACCACGTCGAAAACTCGACGCCGGAGGGTTTGGCACCCTCGACGCCAGCCCTCGAGCAAGACCCGGGGCGCCGTCGACTCAACAAGCCACCCCTCGAGAAGGACACCTTGACGTCCTGCGGGGCGATGCAGGTCGACGCAACACGGCTCTTCTTAATCACGGCAGCCTAGAATGACGGAAGCACCTACACACGACTACCTGAGTGGAAACAGGCGAAGCTACCAGAAGACAAGACGGGGACCGGACGGCATCGCTCGGAGGGCCAAGACCCACGTCGTCTACAGGCGACGAACGGCGAGCCCATATACCGACGAAGTCCGGACTGGGAATCCTTCAACGCTGCATCACCACTCGATGGAAAGGGCGCACAGCTCCTAGACGATTTGCACTCGGGGCTTGCGGCCACCACGCAAGCGCCGAGGGGGCCCTGCGTTGGGATACGCTTTTCACGTCAAGGCGCTATTGGCCGACCGCCATTGGGGACGCCATAGCGTGTGGTCCGAGCGTGCATGGTGTCAATTCTACGCCAGCAAACGCACCAGCGGCCCGCACGTACGCCCTGCAGATGATCCGCAAAGTAACCTTGGCCATGCGTTTGGGGGAGGACCGGGGGGTCCCTAAAAAGGACAAGTGGTGAGGGTACAAACATGCTCGTGGCCATCGACAAAGTCACCAAGTGGATCGAGGCTAAGCGATAGGAGGACCCCACTCCGAGAGGGCTGTCGAGATCATCGCACTAAGTCATGTAACCGGTATTCGGGTGCCTAATGTCATCATCACCGGACATGGCAACCAATTTCATGGGCAAAAAGTTCACCAACTTCTGCATGACAAACAACATTCGCTAACCTGGGCCTCGGTCTCATACCTCCAATTGCAACGGGCCGGTCGGAGCCGCGCCACACAACGGCATTGATCTCCATGGGCTAAGCCGAGGCTGTCAAGGACCCTCAAGAATTTCGGAAAGGGGTGGGCTACAGAGCTCCCCTCGGGTGCGTAGGGCCTCAGGACTACGCGGCGTCGAGCCACGGGTTCACTCCGTTTTTTCCTAACCTACGCGCCGAGCCGTCTACCTCGGACCTCGAGTAGGCTCACCTCGATTTGAGCAGACACGAGCAAACCAGCGACGAAAGGCTCGCCAACGCCAAAGACAGCGCGAGGAGGCCCGAGACGTGGCGCTTTCATCAACTCTGGCACGCTACCAGCAAACACTTCGATGCTACATCGACAGCACGTGCGAAAAAAAGGGACCTGGCGGTGGGGGACCTCGTGCTTCGGCAGGCCTGGCTGTGCAAGATAATAGAGGGAGCCATAAGCTCACCCCTCCGTGGGAAGGCCCCATACACCGTGGCCGAAGTGGCTCAGCCAGGAAACATACGCTCTACGACGACCAAGGAAGGATCTGGCGAACGCTGGAGAAAATATCTCAGTACGTCGGCTTCTACCCTTAAAGCCTCGAGGCCTTGTCCATTTTATCACTTTGTGTACAAACATGTCAAAATGAATGAAACAAACTCGTGCATGCCCATTCATGGTTGCTTCGAATCTTAAGGTAGCTCGACCCGCTTTGCTCATGGTCAAGCCTCCCTGGGGGCTGACGGGGGGGCCTCCCCCCCCACCCAGACATCCTGGGAAAAAAATACGTGTTTTCGGTTTCTAAAAATTTTGACCTACGTGCATCGACTCGCTGCCTCGAGTGAAACATAGCGACCGTCTCTAAACTCCTAAAGTACCTCGGCTACAAGGTGGGGGGGGTTAACGGCGTGACGTAGACGGCCACCTACGCCCCCGGGCTACGGTGACCCTACCTACGCACCTCGTCCTCGAGGGGCTCGCAACAGTATCGGAAGGAACACAGACTAATGTTAGCAGAAACTCGAGCTGCGACAAAGAGAAGTGGTCAGACGCATTTGAAAGGGAAAACAACCCTTTAAAATAAAAAGTAATATATAGTTCGGGTCGCGACGTTACCTCATTCACGGTCATAAAATTCTTACAAGGGCCCCGGTGCCCAAATTTGGAGCGCCAAGTAGGCCCTAGTCTTTGTCGGTGCGTACTCCTCACGAGGTCTTCCGCGGCGGGCTCAACCCGACGCCGAGCTCGAAGGAGGAGGCCTCCCGACACCGATGCTGGGTCAGGAAAGAGGCAGGAAAGGCAGCAGTACCTCCTCGAAGATCTTCGCGAGCGACGTCCCCGGCACTCTCCATCTCTCCAAATTGTGTCGACACGGGCGTTGTTCCACTCCTCATCCTTCCCCTCGATCTCGATGAGGCCATTGCGACAACGTGGACTCGGGAAGCGGAAAACGGGATCGGCGAACGGACCGCGAGTTGTCTGCTGACGTCGTGATGGAGAGTTGCCGGACACGGTCGCCGCTGAGGCTGCGGCGAGAAGAAAAGGCGTCGCCAAGGCCATCGCCCCGAGCCACTGCACCTTCTGCCTAGACCGGTTCACAGGGAGGAGCACCCCACATGGGGCCGAGCATGGTCGACTGGAGAGGCGCGAGCCCGCTCCGACACATCGTCTCCTCTTGGAGTTGGGTCCAAGAGAGCCTGGTCGTCCCGCGGAGCTCTTCGACCGTCTTCTCGGGACCCTCTGCGCAACAAACAAGGCAAGAGTGAGACCGCGGTCGTAACAAGACTTCGAGACCCATACAAGAAAAGGTGTAAGCCTCACCGTCGCAGTTTGCCCATGTGCGGCGAGGTCTGCTGGTCAATGGCCCTCAGCCAGCTGCTCCAGCCGCGCTTCTTCGGCAGCGTGAGGAGCTTCTCGGACCTAAGGTCCCGATCAGCGGCCGCCTCATATACCCGGGCCAGATCCTTGCGGATCACCTCCTTGCCGCGCCGCCCCTCGGCAGCTCGGGCGGTGGCGGCATCACTCTTGGCGTTTTCGGCCTCTTTCTCGCCGCCTCCGCTGCGGTTCGGGCAGCGGCGGCCTCGCCACGGGCGTCAGTAGCCTCCTGCTTCGCCGCCTCGGCTTCAGCCCGGGCAGAGGTGGCCTCGCTTCGGGCGTCGCGGCCTCCTTCCTCGACGCTTCGAGAACGGCGGCGGCCTCCTCCTTGGATCGAGCGACCTCGCCTCGAGCCACCCGGACCTCCGCCTCCGCCTCGTTAAGCCGGCTCGCCATCTGGGCGTTCCGGCTCAGCTCCGCGCGGAGATCTCGAAGCTCCGCCATCAGCCCGCGCGAGGGCGGCTGACACCTGTGCGGACCGGCCCGCCTCCTCGGAGCAGGACCGCTCCGCCTCCGCCATAAGCACGGCACCTCCCGGAAGATGGACCGCACCTCGCGCGGGGCCCCCCGCTGGGCCGGCTGCTCGATGGGAACCACGGCAAGGGGCGGGCTCAATGGGACGGGAAACGGCCATATCGGTCGGTCGAGCTCGATGTCGGGCAGATCCTCCTCCGCCTCGAGCTGCCCCGACAGCGACCCGCCGCCCGACGGCACGGGCCCCGACTCCCTCCGTCCCTCCGCCGGCGCTTCCTGTAGCGGATCGATCGAGGGAAGGCTCGACCCCGGGCCCTCTTCCCTGGCCGGGCCCTCCGGCGCCTTGTCGGCGCTAGCCGGCACCTCGGGCGCCTCCACCGTCATCGAGCCCGCGGCAGAGGAGCGGCCCCTGCTCCAGCTCGTTCAGGAGGTCCTCCACCGTCGGCTCCTTCTCCGCCGACGCCTCTCCCCCCTTTCCCTCCTCCGCAGCCCGGCCCGTGCTGGTCGGAGCCACAAGGGGCGCAGTCTCCTCAGCCCCAGACGCCGGCGGGGGCCGTGCTCGCCCCAGGCGCTTCCCCCGGAACAGCCGTCGTGGTGAGGGAAGGATGGCGCTCCCAGTTGGCACCATCGCGGGAGGAGGAGGGGGAGGAGGCAGCGCTTCGGCGGGATAAGGTGGTGGCAGGGCTCGATGCCATGAGCTGAGGCTCCTGCAATAACGAGATTGACGGAGAATATCAGAACCAGGAAGAGTACCTCGACCCCTGTGGTCGATGGCGACGGCCTCACCAAAATTCGCGACGATCATCTGGCCCCCTCGAGCCATGGCAGCTCGGGCCTTCTCCAGCCAAGCGGCTTCTCTAGCGGAGGAAGGTCCCATACCTCGAGGTGCCTGTGCCTCGACGGGGCTCGAGGTCTTGGCCCGCTTGGACGAAGCGAGGTCCACCTCCTGGTAGGAGCGCTTCCCCCTGAGAAGACGGAGATAGCACGCGTCATCAAAAGCAAAGAGGTGAAGCCTCACTACCGACGAGACCCAAGAAAACTACTCACCCGAAGCGGCGGCTGGGCTTCTTCCCGGAATCGCCGGACCCACTCGGGGGCTCGAGCCCACCCCACGGCTCGAGCCCTGTGCCTGGGCCGTCTCCACAGGGCTGGGATGGGGGAGGGCTCCCGACGCCTCCCATGGCTCGACCTCGAGGGAGAGCCCTCCTTCCGCCCCACATCGCGAGAGGGCGACCGTACCACCCTCGTGCTGACGTCGTGGCGCTCGCCCCGGCGCGGGCTCCGGGACCTGCTCCGGCGCCCGCGCTGGTGGTCGCGCCCTCCGCGTCCCCTTCCGTGTCCCGGCGGCGGTACGGCGATGGACTCCGGGGATGCTCGCGCCCCTGGTCACGAGACGCTCGGGGGCTCCCTCCCCGATGCTCGTGATGGCGCGGGCTCGACGCCTCTTCCTGGCGCCCGCTCCTCCGCGGGCTCGACGGCGCCCTTGACGGCTCGCGGGGGTCGGGCCCGAAACCCTTCTCAACCTGTCGACCGCCTCTCGAAGCCCGACCCCTCTCGAGACCCCCCGTCTGGGCTGACGCGGGGGCGGCCTCCGTTGGCGCTGTGGCGGAGGCGCTCCGGGTCCGGGGCTTCCTTACGACAGGGGCACATCCGGCGCGGAGCTCGACGGACCTCGGGCCCCCGACGAGGCAAGGATCGGCGCCGCCTTCCGCGGCTGCGTCCCGCGCGACCCTTTTTGTCGGTGGGACCTCCAGTGTACCCTCCTGCACAGAGGAGCGGTCAGCCCTGTCATCAACGAGCCCCGCGCGCATCAAGCGCACATCCATCCCCTCGTCGTCGCCCTCCTCCTCATCACCACTCTCCTCCTCCGAGCTCGAGGAGCTCAGCTCGGGGGACCCGTCCCCAGGCTGACGGTTACGACGAGCCTTCGCTAGTCTCTGCTCCCGAGCAAAGCGACGCAAGTTTTTATTTTCTCTTTCTTCTTTTTGGCATCCTTGCTCTCCTTGTCCTTCTGAGCAGAGAGGCGCCTCACCTGAGAACCCGCGGCGTCCTCCCTCACCGGGGGCCTCGACGCGCGACAAGTAAATGCCCCCTGAAGAAAGAAGAAGCGTGATGAGACCAACCACAAGACGGATGCAACGGATCGAAGGAGGAAAAGGGGGAGGAGGCTCGAGATAGCTCGACTCGAGGGAGGCTTACCAGGTCGAGACACCCCCTAGTCGGGTGCCATCGCAACCAGGTTGGAGAGTTCAGGGACGAACGGCCCCTGGATCGTGATCGACACCCGGAGACGCCCTCGTTCTGGGACAGCCTCTCTTCGGCCATCCTCGAACGATTGAGCGCCTCGAGCTGAGCCTGCGGGCCCATCTCGTGCATAAGAAGGGGGCGGTCCGCCAGCGGAAGAACTCTTCGCTGGTGGAACGCCCAAATGACCGCTTGCACGGTCAGCTTCTTCTCGTCCACCAGCGTCTTCATCATCTCCATCAGCGGGGCCAGGTGGCGTTGCCTGTCCGCCGCAACGCCCCAGGTCCACTTCTCCGGGCGTTGAGTGAGGACCCTGCCGGTGTAGTGCGGAAGGAGGCCACCTTCGTTCCGCAGATAGAACCAATGGTCGTCCCACCCGGCCTGGTTGGTGGAAAGCTTGTATCGCAGGTACTCGCGGGGGGACATTGGCTGACGAGGTCCCCGCCCTCGCGGTAATGGCAAGGGAGCCCATGCGCACGGGCCGCCTCCCGCTGGGCTTCAGGGACTTGATGAAGAGCTCGCCCCGGAAGAGATGGACGAACATCTCCCAGTGCGGCTCCATCTTCAGGTACCCCTCGCACACCGCGGCGAATATGGCGGCGTGCGAGATGGAGTTGGGGGAGAAGTGTTGCAGCTCCACCTCGAAATGGTGGGCCAGCCCTCGCAAGAAGCGGCTCGGCGGGACGCCGAGCCCCATACGGTGGTAGCGCGTGAAGCTCACCACGTACCCCTCCGGCAGGTGCGGCTCCCGGTGCTCCGCCGACGGGATAACCCACCATGCGGGTCCCTCCTCCGGGTTGGGGCGCAGAAGCCCCTGGGCCACCAGCGAGTCCATTTCGCTCTGCGTCACCTTCGACGGGCTCCAGTCCTCGGCCGACAGCATCTGTGTCTGGGCGGCCATGACGGTGGCGCGGCGCGGATCCGAGCAGCGGACGGGCGGCCGGAAATCCCCAATCGACTAGCTCGAAGGAGAGGGCGCGTAAAGGCTACGGCGGCGGCAAAGGCAAAGGCAAAGTAAAGGGTTCTTTTTCCCCTCTTTCGATATTTATAGGGGGAAATCCAGACGGGCGGGATCTCCCACGACGTAAAAAGGTAACCGAATGCATTCAATGCGCCCACCTAACCACGTCTCGAGCCGGAAGCAGGGTACACGCGTTACCTCTCCATTCGCTCCACTACCCGGGCCCGCCACGACCGTCGCTCCGGCTTCGCGCCCGCCGCTCTCCCCGACGGTTTCCGCCTAAAAAGGCGTGCCCAACGGGCAGAAGGATTCCCAGACGACGGAGGCTTCTTCACAAAGGTAAAAACGGGCCCCGGCCCTAAGTCTCAAAGCAGCGAAGGCTGGCCCTCGAGAAGGGTTCGACAGCCGGCCTCGAGCACCCGAGTCAGGGACACCAAGGGGCGCCACTCGCGGCATTACTCGAGGGCCGAGCCCTCGAGGCCCCTCACGTGTATCCAAGGCAGGGAGCTCGACGTGCAGTGAGATCCCCTCGGAGGGAGGCATCGAGCCACCGGGTCCTATCGAATGGACCCGGCACTCCTGCAGACTGAGCCCCCATGCTTTATGAGACCGCCTCCGGGCCACAGTCGACCCCTAACGAACGGGGCACGAGCTCTCACTTGGATTCCCCGTTACCAGCTCACCGGGAACCTCGATACTCGCCCACTCAGGGTAGTACGAGGCATCCCCCCTCGCATCCGATCGAAAGGACTCGCGGGATGACAAGCCAGGGCAATCGGCATGCCGGACAGCTCGAGGAGCCGGCCAGTCGGTTTAGCCTGGCACCCCTCGACGAAAGAGGGTCTAAAAACTCGGACAGTTACGATTAATCTCTTTTCTTTGTGTGAGCATGAGATTTTCTGGCCTCGGGTGAAAGCTCGACCCCCATCTCGCCTGAGCCCTCGAGACCAGGCCCAGGACAAACGCTCGTTCTCCGTCTCGTCCGAGCCCTCCGAGCCAAGCCTCGGACGGAGTCTCCCACGGCAAAGGAAAGGTTACCGCGAATATTTAATATTACTACCGAACCACATTTCGAGCCTGTTGACAGGTACGCACGGCGCCGCGGTCTCCGCTCCCTGACGATTCCCGCCTAAAAAGGCGCGCCCACTGGGCAGAAGGTTCCCAAGCGACGGAGGATTCTTCAGGAAGCCCACAAGGGAGTTCTAACCACTCCCCCATGGTCTTGGGGGGCTACACCCACGGAATCAAATCGACAAAACCCTAGAGACCAGTTAGCTATCCATCGAGATCCCAATCTGGAGCCCCTGCTCGAATACAAGCACTCAAACAAGGGCTCGGGGGCTACTGTCGGTGGTACGAAAAAGGGTACCCCCAATCAACGCAAACACCCGAACGCTCTATCTCCGTCTCTCCCGAGCCCTCCCGGCCAGGCCTCGGGCGAACGCTCTATCTCTGTCTCGCCCGAGCCCTCCCAGCCGGGCCTCGGGCGAACGCTCTATCTCCGTCTCGCCCGAGCCCTCCCAGCCAGGCCTCGGGCGAACGCTCTGTCTCCGTCTCGCCCGAGCCCTCCAAGCCAGGCCTCGGGCGAACGCTCTTTCTCCGCCTCGCCCGAGCCCTCCGAGCAAGGCCTCGGGCGAGCACGATCGCTCTCCGTCTCGCCCGAGCCCTCCAGGCCTCGGGCGAACGCGCCCCCACACCTCGAGCCTTAACGCACGGACCTCGAGCTGTACAGACAGCCGTACCAGCCCATACCGCGCATTTAATGCCTTCACCTACTCCGGTCATGTCCACTAGAGCACAGCGTGTACCACAGTAACTCGGTGTAAAGGTCAAGTCTCGTTTTCACCACAAGCATGGGCAAAAGGGCACCAGTACAGCACTGTTCGGCCGAGCCAGGCACTGTAACTCCTCGAGGCTGGCTACGCGCCCCTCGAGCCCTGCACTGTAACTCCTCGAGGCCGGCTACGCGCCCCTCGAGCCCTGCACTGTAACCCCTCGAGGCCGGCTACGCGCCCCTCGAGCCCTGCACTGTAACCCCTCGAGGCCGGCTACGCGCTCCTCGAGCCCTGCACTGTAACACCTCGAGGCCGGCTCCGCGCCCCTCGAGCCCCCGTGGCACCACCTCGAAGCCGGCTCCGCGCCCTTCGAGCCCTAACTACTTTCGTGCTATTGGAGGACAGGTACCCCAAGACCCGGAGGGACCTCACCGCGTACTGTACATTTCGGGATGGGTGCTGTACGGCTCCCGCCTTGTCGCGCCACCACGTCCGCGCCTAGGATGGAAGCCACGACCCAAGGACGCCTCAACAGCGACGATCACATCGGCTCCAGTGGCCCCGACAAGACAGGGTTTCTACCCTTCTCCGTATGGGGCACCATACGCCCCGACACCTGTAATACCTTTATGTAACCCTGGCCTCCCCTTGCTCTATAAAAGGGGACGCTAGGGCCCTCATTCAGGGGGACGGACACAACACACGAGTCCACACACAGGCACGAGTCCGGACTCCGGTCCACGCTCACTGAGCTTGTATTCTCCCCTGTACAAGCACTTAGGTGCAAGTAATACAAGAACATCCCACCCCGCTGGACATAGGGCCTTCTTTGCCCGAACCAGGATAAATCCTTGTGTCCTCTTGCATCACCATCCAGGAAGAGAAGCACGCGATCATATCACTCGTTGGTGTGATACCCCCGGGTACGAAACACCGACACTACTGCTTTAGCTAGGCAGTCTGCCTCGTTGTTTTCGGCCCTCGGTATTGCTTTCACCGTTATGCCGAGGAAGAATGATTCTAACCTTCGGACATATTGAAAGTATTTTTGTAGCTCTGGATCTTTTGCTTTGTAGTTCTTTTCAATGTGCCCTGCGATGACTTGTGAGTCTGTATTGATGATTGCCCTTCGGACCGACAATGATCGAAGCCTTGAGAGCGCTAGTATTACAGCTTCGTATTCTGCGGAGTTGTTTGTGCATTTGAAATCAAGTCTTCTTGCATATCTTAGCTTTGACCCGGATGACGAGATTAGGATGGCCGAGGCCCCAGCTCCAGTTGCACCCCAGGCTCCGTCGACATATACGATCCAAAACGGGTCTTGTTGAGGTCCATCGCTGCGAGGATCAGGTGTCCACTCAGCTATAAAATCTGCTAGTGCCTGTGATTTGATTGCTGATCTGCCGACGAAGGTTATGGCGTAACTGTTAAGCTCAACTGCCCATTTTGCTATTCTTCCAACTGCCTCGTTGTTCTTGAAAATGTTCTCGAGGGGGTATGCCGAAGGTACATGGATCTCGTATGCCTGGAAATAATGCTTGAGCTTTCTAGATGCCATGACCACGGCGTATGCTATCTTCTCGAGCTCTGAGTAATTCCGCTTGGGACCTTCGAGGGTTTCTGATACATAGTAGATTGGAGCTTGCCTTGTCCTGTTGTTCTCGTGTAACTCTTTGATCAGGACTGCGCTTGCTGCGTGACGCGAAGCTGCGACATATAGCAGTAATAGGTCTCCTTTGCTTGGACTGGTTAAAACAGTCAAGTTGGTGAGATACTTTTTCAAGTCCTCGAAGGCTTTCTGCTGCCGAGGTCCCCAATTGAATGGTGCAGTGCTTCTCAATGTTTCAAAGAAAGGTAACCCTCGCTCGGCGGATCTGGAGATGAATCTGCTGAGTGCTGCTAAGCGGCCTGACAGACGCTGAGCTGCTTTTTTGGTTGTTGGGGGTTCCATATTGATGATAGCATCAATCTTCTCGGGGTTAGCTTCGATTCCCCTTGCTGAAACGATGCAACCCAGCAGTTTTCCTTCGCTTACCCCGAAAACACATTTTTCGGGGTTTAACTTTAATCCGGCAGACCGAAGATTGCTAAACACTCTCGATAAGTCTGAAATGTGGTTTTCTTTCAGCTGACTTTGGACAACCAGATCATCGACGTAGGCAGAGACGGCGTGTTCATCTTTGAAGACCTCAGATGTCATACGAGCGAAGGTTGATCCTGTGTTTCTTAGGCCTTCTGCCATCCTTCGGAAGCAAAAGGTTCCCGAAGGTGTGATGAAACTTGTTTTCTCCTCATCTTCTTCATTCATCCATATCTGGTGGTATCCTGAGAAGCAGTCGAGTAGAGATAGCATTTGGCATCCGGCTGCTCTGTCAACCAAGGTGCTTATGTTGGGGAGGGGGAAATCATCCTTCGGACAAGCCTTGTTTAGACACGTGAAATCTATGCACATTCGCCACTTCTTGTTCTTTTTCTGTACTAGGACCACGTTTGAGAGCCATGTTGGGTACTTGACTGGGCGGATGACGCCTGCGTCCAAAAGCCTTTTTATCTCAGCCTTCGCTGCCTCTTTCCTTTCTTCTGACATTCTGCGAAGCTTTTGTTTGACCGGGCGGTAGCCTGGTTTGATGTTTAAGTGTGCTCTATCAGGGTTCTGTTCACCCCTCTTAGGTCTTCTGCGGACCAGGCTGAAGGTGTCAGAGTTTTCTTTGAGGAAAAAGACGAGGTTGTTTTCTGATTTGGGATCTAGGTTAGCTGAAATAAACACCTTTCTTTCAGTGTTGCCCTCGAAAAGTTGAATTTGTTTGGTCTCTTCCTTGGGTGATACCCTTGCTTTGTCAGTGCAAATTTCACCTTCGATGCTGAGGTCTATAGCTTGAGGCTTGGATAAGTTGTGGACATTACGTTGTCCTGGTGCTACAGTTCCCTCGGCTGCCCTTGCAATGTCTTGGTCCCCGTATACTGCAACCACCCCCTTCGGAGCGGGGAGCTTCATGCATAGGTAAGCGGGGTGAATGACTGCGTTGAATGCGTTAGTGACCCCTCGGCCGAATATTGCATTGTACGGATAAAACATGTCGACTGACGTTCAAAAGTTATGTGCTCGGTTCTGCAGTTCATTTGGTCGCCGAAGGTCACGGGCAGCGATATTTTATCCGATAGCTCTGACTTGTTGACCGCCGAAGCCGTATAGAGGGTTGTCAGCAGGTTGCAGGAGGTTTCTGTCAAGCTTCATGCTGTCGAAGGTTGAGGCGAACAGGATGTCCGCGGAGCTTCCTGTGTCAATCAGGAATTTTAGTTACTGTCCACCCTGCCAGATTGGTCTCGATCACCATAGCGTCGGTATGAGGGTAATCTCTCAATTTCATGTCCACTGGAGTCGAAGGTTATAGGAATGTGAGACCATCGACCGAATTTGTGAGGTCCTTCGACGGCTACATGATGTACTCGTCTGGCATGTTCCTTTCTCTGCCTTTTGTTGCCATGGTCTTCATTTGAACTCCCGGTGATAGGCTAGTATTACACCGAAGGTTGATGTTGGGTTGTTGATGGTTGTTTGGTTATGGGCTTCGGGATTTGACGGGTTGAGGCGCTGGTAATGCGGGTATTGGTGGTGGTGGTGGTAGAGCATTGTTGACTTGTTGGGTGGTTGGGGTTTGGTTTTGGGGGGTTGTTG
This sequence comes from Coix lacryma-jobi var. lacryma-jobi, assembly GCA_009763385.1. Lineage (NCBI taxonomy): Eukaryota > Viridiplantae > Streptophyta > Magnoliopsida > Poales > Poaceae > Coix > Coix lacryma-jobi. The sequence continues at coordinate 17,923,183 of CM019830.1, read as the reverse complement.
GGTATGTGACTGTGTAAGGTGGGTTTTGGCGTTGTGGGATCACGGTTGGCTGGTAAGAGGTTTGCTTGTAATGTGGGTGGTGTGCGTACATGGGTTGTTGCGAAGGTAGGCCGTAGTTTATGGGGGTATAAAGGTATGGAGGATTTGGAGGGTGGAAATTTGGTTTCCTGGTGTGATTGATGGTTCGGTTGTCTGCCGAAACTGGCTCTTTTGGACTCCTGGTACTCTTTTCCTTTGGCTGAAGCATTCACATTGCTTGGTAGTGTGACCCTTTCCAAGACCACAAAAATGACAATACATTTTCGCAGGATCCTTTTGCTGGTTCACGTTGATCCGGCGGTGGTGGCAAGCCTTGAGGGGTTTGGTTGCTCGGAGGTTGAGAGTTCCGTCTTTAGGTCATCATAATGTACTGCTTTGTTGATGGCACCGATATTGTTTTGTTCTTGGCGAGGGTTGTTTTCCCTTGTTTGAGGCCTCGGCTGCGGCTTTTGTTGTGACCTCCGAGCATCGGACTTTGCCCTGAAGTCCATGTCTGCTCTGTAGTACCTTTCCATTGTCTCATGTAATTCCTCGATCGTATTTGCCGGTTTTCTAGCAAATTTTGAAGAGCATGGGCCTGGATGCAGGCCACTGACTGCAGCGAGGATGACGGCTTCGTCGGATATCCCTGGAGTTCTTGCTCTGATTTGGATGGCTATATCAGAGCTGCATATTTTGGAACTGTCTGGTACCAAAACCGGCAGGTTCCACAATTTGACAACTTTTTCGTCTCCTTGTCAATTGCAGGTCAAATTGACTGGCACGTCCGAGGTCGCTCTCACCTAGATTCGGCACCGCCACCCTTTGAAGGTCCAGGAGGTCAGGACCTTGCTCTGTACGCCCTCTGAGGACCGTGAGCCCGAGTGTGTTGGCGTGACCGACCGAATTTTTGCGCCAACACATTCTTTTGGCACGCTCGGTGGGACCCGATCGTCTGATCATGACAATCGGTAATGATGAAGTACTGAACATGACAATGGAGGAACTTCCAGATGAGCTGCGACGTATGGTAGAAGAAACTGTTGAGCAATATCGCTACATGTGTTTATTGAGTTTTAGTAGAAGCAGGGATAAGAAAATTATCCAAAAAACTCATCTTCCAAGAGTGGTTCTAGAGGGACATGATGATCCAATGATCCGAATTCAACATAATGCCATGCAAGAGGTGATCAGCAAGGCCATGTCTACTACTCTGATGAATCATAATGAAGTTTTCCTCAATAGTCTCACAAATGCCATTAAGGAGGCCTTCAACTTAGGCGATGATACAAGGGGTCCAGTATATACCGTGAGAAACAATCAAGGAGTTGGAACCTCTACTGGACCTCAGATCAATGGTCCAAATGGCAATAGAAACCAGATGATGGTTAACCCTGGAGGCATGACACCGCAACCAATGCAACAACCGAATATGAGTAATAATATATACTCATCGGCTACAAAAATAGCTCCTCATTCAAGACGTATTACCAGGGATTTCAATGCACCACCATATCAAGGGAGCGTGACACCTGGTGATATCCCTCATGGATATCATTATGTCTCGGATTATTATACCTTGGATGCTCAGGAGAACCCGGGATATAATGGCAATACACTCGGGGGGCAGAACATCGGCTATCAAGGGCCGGTGAATCAAATCGATCAGCTGATGAGTCGGGTCACTGACTTGGTTCAAAAGCAATTTGGCTTGACACCAAAAGCTACCTTGACTGGCTACAAGAAGCCATATCCAGAGTGGTATGATCAGGTTGTTCTTCCTCCGAGATATAGAATCCCTGATTTTATCAAGTTCACAGGAACCGGCTCAGTGACGACCATGGAACATATAACTCAGTTTTTGGTCCAGCTCGGAGAAATTGGTGACGAACCAGCACTTAGAGTTAGAATGTTTCCTTTATCTCTATCTGGTTCGGCCTTCTCGTGGTTTTTCATCTCTACCACCTAATTCTATTCAGAGCTGGGAAGATTTGGAAGATAAGTTCCATAAATACTTTGACTCTGGAGTATTGGAAAAGGGTCTTGTGGACTTAGTCGATACGAGGCAAGGAAATAATGAGTCTGGATGCCAGTATCTTCAGAGGTTCAGAGAGGTTAAAAATCAATGCTATACCTTGTCATTGCCAGATTCAGAGGTTGTTAGCATTGCAATTCGAGGGCTAATACCTGCCATTAGAGAGAAAATCAGCTTTGGTTGTAACAATATGGCCGATTTAGCTAAAAAGGTGGCAAATATCGATGCCCAGAATCGGTACAATCAAGTCTTTAAACCCAAGAAAGCCTACAATACAGAGAGTTATTTCTTCATGCAAGATGAAATTAATGATTCAAGTGATGAAAGTGAAGACGAAGTGGCTGCTGTGGACTGGGCTTGGAGAAATAACGAGTACATACCTTGGGCAAAGGCTAAGAGTACTAAGAAAGATGTAAAATATAGCTTTGACATCACTAAGGCCGATAAGATATTTGACTACTTGCTAGAGAAGGGTCAAATCAAATTAACTGGGAATCACACTATCCCATCGGCTGAAGAGCTCAAAAATAAATGGTACTGCAAATTTCATAACTCTGGTACTCATACTACTAATGATTGCCGAGTTTTCAGAGATATGATCCAGAGGGCTATCATCAAAGGAAGGATTGGCTTAGAAAAAGCCAAAGGCATGAGCATCAATGGCCATCCTTTTCCACAGAATATGGTGGCTCCGGCACCTCAGAGCGAGATCAAAGTGTTGACTTCTGACAAAGCCAAGGCAGCTGGGATGGTTGATCCAAAGAAATAATTAATAGCCAAGGAGTATCAGGAGATGAAAGGAAAGAAGAATGCTGATCAACATGGTCAACCTGAAACTTCAAAGGCTAGTGAAGCTAGAAGGCGTCCAACTGTCAGAATCTTGCTAAACAAGTGGCAACGTCAAAAAGAAAGGAACCAAATGCAAAGGGAAAGGGATGAACAAGAGTATCAAGAGTGGCTCAAAGAGGAAGGGTATAGGAGGTCTCGTGAAGAAGAAAGGTGCGTCAGGGATGAAGAGAAGAATCATTGGGATTGTCCTTTCTTCAGACATTGTTGGAATGAAGGCTTAAAACTTCCTACTCTTCATAATTGCCTAGAATGCAGTGATCAGTATCAGGAGTATAGGCAGTCGAGAGACAACCGCCGATCTATACATGAAAGATTGAGATTTGAAAAGACAGATCGGCGCATAAAAAATGAAAATGTTCATAATCGACTTGGAGCAAGATTAGCCGATCGTGATCATCCTTGGCAAAAGGGACAATGGTGTCCTGGTGGCTTGACCAAAAGCCAGAAGCAATGGGTTCAAAGATTAAGGAATGATGAGATCCAGAAAAAGAAACCCAAAGTCTGGCAAGTAAAACAAGTAGCCGATAGGGGAGAATCATCAGCTAATATCGCTGCTCTATTCATGCTACCTGCTGAGTTTAGATCCTCTGATCATGAAGAAGAGTCTGGTGATGAAGAAGCAATTGCTCAGTGGATCTATCAAGCAGAAGAGGCCACATTTTAAAAGCCTGAAAGACATTTCCATCTAAAAGCTTTATATTTGAAAGAGTTTGTCGATGGAAGACCTCTGAGAAGGATGTTAGTTGATGGAGGTGCAGCTATTAATTTGATGCCATATGCCACTTTTAGAAAGCTTGGCAAGACTACAGAAGACTTGGCTCAGACCGATATGAGGTTGACCGACTTTGTTGGCAACATATCGGCTACTAAAGGTGCTATATGTGTCGAGTTGACGATTGGCAGCAAGAGTATGCTGACTACTTTCTTTGTGGTCGATGCAAAAGGATCCTACAGTGTGCTGCTTGGAAGGGATTGGATCCACGCCAATTGCTGCATTCCATCTACCATGCATCAGAATGTGATTCAGTGGATCGGCGACACCGTGGAAGTGGTACCAGCCGATTCAACTGTTAGTGTTGCCTATTCAGACCCTGATGTTTGGAACTTTGATAACATGGAGTGCTTTTCCGAGAAGATTCTTGAAGAAGGCTTTCTCAAAACATTTGATGATAGCCAACAGCCGATCCAAGCAGTCGACTTTAAAAAATGTCTAGTCAATTAACTAATAGAGGATTTGCATCGGCTGATTGATTGTGACAAGTTAAAGCTGATGTATTTTGGTTTGAACAAAGAATAGCTTTGTTTTAACATTATAGCTGATACTGATGTATCGCCTTTAGAACAAAAATATCCGATATGTATGTGTCGTCTTTTGGATGACTAATTGAATAGCCGATATTGGGAGAGTATCGCCTTTAGAACATTCAGTGAAGAGATAAATCAAAAGAAGAGTTTTTGGAAACACAACAACACAACACAAAGGATGTCAAACAGCAATGTTTAACAGAATTATTTAAGCCTGATGATGCAGGGGCAGGCTTGTTGTTGTTCAGCTTGTTCGGCCACCAGGCCGGATATACAAAAGAAACATTTAGAATTAAACTAATTTAGATGCAGCTTGTTCAGGAAGTCCTCCAGGTGTGACACCTCCGTCACGGCGAGCCCCAAGGGTTGGAATTCCTCCACCAGCTCCATGAAGTCTTCCCTCGTCCTGGCGCCGACGAAGGAGGGAGAGACTTCCCTGGAGATCTCAGCACCGCTGAGTTCAGCTCCGGCGAGGGCAAAGGTAGCGCCGTGGCAGATGGCATGGAGGACCAGCTCCCTGATGCGCGTCCCAATGTCATCCAGGCGCGCCCTCAGATTGTCTCCCCGGGCGTTTACGAAGTCGGTAATCGCCGTAGCACGACCAGGGAGCCAGTCGAGCTGTTGTTGGAGTTTTACGATTGGACAAAAAGAGATTAAGATTAAAAAGGATAGCCGATTCAATCAAATCAAAGAACAAATCGGCTAAATATTTAAACAAACAATTACCAAAAGATTGACTAGAATGGTTATGCAAAGGTAATTGAAATGATAAGTTGAAGGATTCGGGAAAGCGTACCAGCGACCCTGGCGTCGGACGCCTCTAAGTGTTCAAGAACACTGTTGAGGCGAGTGCGGAGGACCTCTCGCTCTTCCACGACATGGGCGGTTCGACGACGCTCTTCCTCCAGGAGGCGTCGGGTGTCGGAGACACCCCGGATGAAGGCCCAGGCATCATCGTCCAGTGCCAACCCATGCCCCGACGGGGGTTGGCTGGGGCCTTGGCCGTCCACTGGAAAAGAAGGACCGCAGAAAGGTTAGGGTTTTCCTCGGGTGAATGAGAAGTTTCGGAGCACAAGAAGTTGAAAATCATTACCCGAGCACACGGCGACGAGTCGCCGGAGGGCCGTCCACAGACTCTGATGCTTCAGCAGGACGCTTACCGCGATTGTCCGCCATTGTCTTGATTGCCGTTTGGAGAAGAAGGGCAGTCGGTGGTTGAGGAGAGCAAAGGCCGAAGAGTAAGGCAATGAATGCGTGGTGTGTTCGAGAAGCCGACGGTTTATATTTATGAGTAAGGCTCGAGAAGATAAAAAGGCGTCGGTTCAATAGCACCCTCAGATCCAGATCCTAAGGCAAATCAACTAATAGACGCAAGAGCCGTTTGATACTGATCGGCTAAACGGTGAAAGATGGAACGAATGGATATCATCGGCTAAGGAATAGCTGGTAGAATATCTTAACACTGGCTAACTGATAGAAAATATAACGTTTACAAAAGGATCAAGAGTCAAGGATTACAAACAAATAGAATTACATATTTAGTACAGATCTTAATACATTCAGAGCATTCAAGCGGATGGCGTCTATTTCAGCTATTTTCTTCTGATCCCCTTCAATGGAACCTGGGATTAGTTTCTTCTTGGCTTTAACATCCTGGAGCTCACCATGAAAAAGTGCTATCTTTTTCTTTTGTTCACGAAGAGCAATAGAAATGTTCTCCAGGCTATCTTTCTTCGACTTGATCTATTCATCGATAACCTGGAGCCTGCTCAGCAACTGATCCCTCTCAGCTTCTAGAGATGACATGTTGCCGATAAGGACAGTGGATTCGGAATTTAGTTGATCTATGGTGTCCTTTGCAGCAACCATGTCAGAGATGCAACGTTGCTCATGTGTTGGCAGGTGTACTTGGGCTTCACGCGCCTAAAGTTTGGCTTTAGCTTCCATGAATTCTAACCGAAGGAACTCTATATGAGCAACAGGAATCAGAGCTTTGTTAAGATCATCTGGTATGTCATCTTTGATCAAGTCAAAGATGTTTCTGATTCCTTTTGCGTCATGTACCAGATCGGCTATATTGGCCTCCAAAAGAGGGAGTAATGGTTGCAGCCGAGCCTTAGTTTCTTCAGATAATTTCTTGGAGTAATTCGGTACAGTTTCTTCTTCATCATCCATATAGTCTTCTAAGTCAAAAGGGATGACAGGGGAAGAAGGCTCTCCTTGCTCCTGCACAAATAGATGTATAAATAATCACAAATGGGAAGATGTTGAAAGGAGAAGTGATGTGTAAAGCACCTGGACTGATGGGATGATTTGAAGCTCAGGGATAATTAAAGAAGGCTCAGGGAGTACATCTGAAAGAAATCTTCATCAGTATTCAAAGGTCATCCATTAAGGAAAATGGAGTTATTAAGAAACATACCTGGTTGTGGGAACTCTTGATCGATGTCAGGAAGAGGAAGCATTTCAGACCCGACATTTTGAGTATCAACCTGCTCCTGAGGCAACTCCATATTATGGGTGCCAGTCTGTTCCTGAAAATTGAAAGACAGAAAGAATTAACAAACTTGATGATGGGGTAGAGAAGACAGATTTTTATTACCTCTATATTGGCATTTTTGATCAAGGATTGGCTGCTATCAGAAGTGTCTCTCTTCTTCTTCTTAGATATAACCTTAGCAGTTGGCTTGTCAGTTTTCTGTTTCTTGGAGGAGCCAGCTTCCTTTATGAAGGTGCTAAGGGTTTGATCATCTGGGACATTAGAGACCTTCCTCTTCATCAAGGTCTTGATGGTAGGAGCATCACAGCCAATCCTTGGATTTGGACATCATATGTTGTAATCTATTTTGGGGGGATTCAAGGTAACCAAATCCTGCAAGCATTTGACATATGACATCAGAAGGAAACAGGTGGTAAGAATATAGAATTTGAGAACAAATTGAGTCATACCTCGTCAGTTGCTTGAAAGTCTGAGTCCAACTTCAGGCAGTAAGTGGCCACAGCTTCACTAAAGAGGTGGGTGCTCCACTGTTGCCACCAGTTTTGGAAAGAGACTGAAGAGAAGGGTCTGCAATTCCATTCCTTGACCATCTTCAGGGAGACAGATTGCTCTAGTTGGAATATTCTGTTATACTCTAAGTCAGAGTCTACTGCTTCCCTTGGTCTGAGCTTGTCGGCAAAGTAAAGAGATGGGGGCACTTGGCCAAAACCTATTTGTCTGGCTACCATGACTGGATGATAGAATTCATAGGACATGGGAGGTTTTTCCCTACCATGCCTAATTTCAGTTGGCAGAAGGCAAGGCTTCATTATTTGGCACACGATCTTCAGACCCTCATCATCACATTCTCTGCGGAACCTGAAGGTATATGGATTATCAAAGTCTGCAATGTTTGGATATTGAAACCAATCAAAGATGGTAGCAGGGAATCCCTTGTAGAAGATCTTGAAGAAGAAGCTGACTAATTCATCAATAAATATCATAGCAGCAGCTTCTCCAAATGAGGTGCATCTTCTCACTTTGGCATCATCGGCCAGTAGCTTTTCTTGGCTGTCTGGGTATAATTTAGAAAAAGATAAGGTCCTCAAATCTGGGGTTATCAACCTGTGGAGATGAAGGTTAAGCCAGAGTTGAAGCAACCACCAGGGACCTGTTATTGATGGGATATCTTCATTTTTTATCAAGCTTTGAGCTACTTTATTCAACATACTATACAGAGCACCCAGAAGGTACTTTCCCAAGGGAATGTCTGAAGTCACAGGCAATTTTTCTGCCAGAGCCAAGAAATTAGAGGTTGGGCCACAACTTTGTCCACAGAATAGATACTTCTCCAACCACATATTCAAAAAGATGATGTGCTCCCGTTCTGAGACACTAGATTAGGGAGTATTAAAGGTGGTAATGTAGCTGGACCAACCACCAGTTTTTCCAAGCTTGATGGAGGGCTTGGTTTGAAGGCTATAAGGGTTGATTGATCCAATGATGTTTAAGCCGGTCAACATGTGCACATCGACTAAATTTGGGTCATGGGACCCTGCTTGAACATGAAAGTATTGAAGGTACCAGGCCAAAAATAGCAGGTAGCCTTCAACATTTGCTCATTTTTCTTCATATCAGCTAAGGACAGAGTGATGCACTGATCTAAGCTGCGGAAGATCCAATCCAGCTTCTTTTTTGCCTCTACCTTGATCAGCCAGTCTCTCCAACCTGGAATGATCGATGGCCAGTTCCTGAAGGGAGTTTTGCCCCAATGCTTGGAAGCAAAGTTTGAATTTTTGAAGGGGATCCTCTGGGTTTCAGCAGTAATGATCTCAGTGGGGTCGAGATTGCCTACCGGACCGACAAAAAAGTCATTTGGACTATCCTGAATTGGGATGAGGATTTGGTCGTGAAGCGCCTGAAAATTCAAAAATGAGGGGAAATACGAGAGTAGAGAATCGTCGGAGGGATGATAGGAGACCCGAAATTTACCTCAGGAATAGAATCTTGAGTCGCCATTTGACCTGCAGAAGCACCAAATTTGAGCTCTCAAAGGATTTTTGCTTGAATCGAGTGGCGGCGGATTTCTTTAAAGGTTAGGGTTTGAGAATAGCCCTGGGAGAAAGCAATAACGGTTGGGAAGAAGACTCGGCTGATCGGCAAAGAGAAAGGTTAGTCGATCGGACCCCAAAGAAAGGAGCGACATTTTTGGAATAAAATAAATTTCATCCCAAAATTGGGGGGCATGTGTTTACACCAGATTTTGGACCAAAAGATTATTATTTTGTAAGCACAAACGGCTGGTTTATTAAGGAAGGAATCGGCCAGAAAAATAAAGAAGCTTATGTGGGTTCAGGCGTGACCAGAAGAATTCTCATGGACCAACATGACGGGCTTCAAAGACGTGTCGGGCTCGGCCAAGGAGTTCAAGTCCGGGTCATCTTTATCTTACCTATTATGTAACCTAGTCGTGTTAGGACAGGAGTCACCGGGTTATAAATAGTTAGAGACCCGAATTTTGTAAAGAACAACCCAATCAATCAATACACCGGCCACCGGCCAAAACCCTAGGAGTAGGAGTAACGTAGAACTCGACGGAACCTTCGATCATGCAGGGCTGCATCGGCATCGACCGACCTCCGGTTTGCTTGTAAGTTTCACCAATGGCTCGTGTCGTCATTCAATAAGGCTGTATTTGGCATCGACCAAACTCTTGTTAAGCTACGGCATGGCTAGTTATCGGTTTAAGCTCGTCTTTTGCAAGACTGTCTTGACTCTGATCAATCTCTTGCTTTAGTCGATCTTGACTAGTTATCGGCTCTATTGGTCTTGGCAAGCCAATGGATTCATCAAGTTATCGACGTTGTTTTACGTTTCAATTTATTTCTTTACGTTTTAAAAACAACATCCTGCCCAATCAAGATTGACAAAATAGCTCAAGCTTAAGAGATTGCTTTTATCGGCTATCTAAAGGCTTCGTATACTTACATCAAAGAAAATAGCCGATCCAAGTCTTTCATCGACTATTTTGCCAATCTTGATTGCTACATGTTGTGCGTTCGAGATATCCGATGAGATCGTGACTTGATCTAAGGGTAGATGGATTTGATCTAGCATGTCTATTAAGGCTGTATTTTCGAACCCCACTGATATATATATGATAGATTAGATTCGCCTGATCTTAGATCGAATCTTGGTTTTAACGGATAGATCTTGTTCGTGCCTCATGGACCCTGCATCGGCTAAAATAGTCGATCCAGTTATGCTTTCTTCATAATGTGCACCTTTAAACTGCCTGGAATCAATGTATCTGCTCGTTGCACCGGACGTGATCTAGCTTGGTCATCATTATGGCTGTATGGAGACACCCCACTGTTGATGATTAAATTATTTTATCGATCTATTTGTTATTATGGCTGTATGGAAACACCCCACTGTTAACGGATAGAACTGCTTATGCAATTAGTCGATACGTTGGTCTCATGTCGTTTAAACGTACGCATAGATCTTTATTTCCTTCACGTGTATAAGCTCGTCGGCTGTTTACATGACCAAAGAACTTCTTTATATATACTATAGCCGTTCTGCTTTATATCGTTATCAATGTTTTCGTGCAATCTTTTGGGAGTTGACTTTGTAGTCAATGTCCTATAAACAATGGTTATATCAGAGCCGCATATTTTGGAACTGTCTGGTACCAAAACCGGCAGGTTCCACAATTTGACAACTTTTTCGTCTCCTTGTCAATTACAGGTCAAATTGACTGGCACGTCCGAGGTCGCTCTCACCTAGATTCGGCACTGCCACCCTTTGAAGGTCCAGGAGGTCAGGACCTTGCTCTGTACGCCCTCTGAGGACCGTGAGCCCGAGTGTGTTGGCATGACCGACCGAATTTTTGCGCCAACACATACAACTTATGCTCTCGAAGCCGAGTTAAGACAATTCTCAGGTGCTCTGCATGGTCTTGCTCATTCTCGGAGTACACCAAGATATCATCGATGAATACCATAACAAACTTGTCCAATTCAGGCATAAAGACAGAATTCATCAGATACATGAAATGTGTCGGTGCATTTGTCAATCCAAATGACATGACTAGATACTCCTAAAGTCCATATCTGGTAGAAAAAGCTGTTTTGGGCACGTCCTCTTTTCTGATCTTGATCTGATGGTAACCTGACCTCAGGTCAATCTTGGAGAACACTTTTGCCTTGGATAACTGATCAAACAAAACGTCAATTCGGGGTAAGGGGTATTTGTTCTTTATAGTTACTGCATTCAGAGGTCTATAATCCACACACATTCTCAACGTTTTATCCTTCTTTTTCACAAAGATGGCAGGACATCCCCAAGGTGATGAACTGGGACGTATCAATCCCTTATCCAAAAGCTCTTGTAACTGGGTTTTGAGCTCTGCTAGCTCGTTAGCTGGCATCCTATACGGCCTCCGGGAAATAGGTGCAGTTTCGGGAATCAACTCTATAGCAAACTCCACATCCCTATCTGGCGGTAGTCCTGGCAACTCATCGGGGAAAACATCCAGAAACTCACACACTACTGGGATTTTGGCTATCTGCATTGCCGTGATAGTGAACAACACTCCTATCTAGTGGGGGTTTTGCGGTAACTTTACCCTAAACGGAAACTCGTTTTGGGGGCTAACCATAGTGACCACTCGTTCTGCGATATCCAAATTATCCTTCCAACGTTTCATCCATCTCATTCCCAAGATCACATCCAAACCTAATCCAGGGATTACTATGAGGTCCACAGATACCTTTTTATCCCCAAAGGTAATCTCCATTTCTTTAGCCAATTTGCGGGCAGAAAGAACAGCCCCTGCTGAACTTATCTGATAACCCCTATCCAATTCTACCAACTTAGGGTTACTCCTCATAACAAAATTCTCACTTATGAATGAATGCGATGCTCCAGAATCAAACAACACAACTGCGGGGTATTGATTAACAAGAAACGTACCAGCGGTGACAAGCTCTCCTTTAGGCACTTCTTCAACAGTGGTAAAATGCACATTGCCCGTGCAGGGTCGAGGATGAGTGTACTGCTTCTTTGGCTGAGGGCACTGACGTGACAGATGTCCAGCCTAACCATAGTTGTAGCATGGCCCAACCACATATGGGGTCTTCGGAACTCCTGAGCTTCCTGCCTTTGCCTTGTTTTGCATCAAGGGAGCGGTGTATGGCTTCTGAAAGCTTGGGCGAGGACGGTTGTTAGTTACCTTTCTCTGCAGTGGACGGAATCTTGCTCCTGCAACTGGCGGGCGGTACGGAACGCGTGCTCCAAAAGGGGTCCTCTACTGAGACGAACCGCCTTCATTCGCACGACGGCAAGTCTCCGTTGCCAGCCTACTGTCATTTGCCTCCTAGTTCAGGCAATCACTGATGAAGTCGCTGAACGTGGTGGTGACTGTTTCCCATCTTAGAGAGCATAGTGGCATTCATGCCACGCTTGAAACTAGCAATCTTCTTGGCTTCGGTATTCACGAAGTCCGGGGCATAACGAGACAGATTGTTGAAGCCATGCAAATACTCTGACATAGATCTAGTCCCTTGTGACAGCCTCATGAAGTCTGTAACCTTCATCTCCATCAGGCCACTGGGAATGTAGTGACTGCGCATAGCGGCGGAAAACTACTCCCAAGTGACCGGTGCATTTGCTGGCAGGGATGCACAGTACTGGGACCACCATAAACCTGCAGGTCCTTCCAACAGATGGGCAGCATATTCCGCCTTGAGTTCCTCAGTCAAGCGAAGAAGACAAAACTTCTAGGTGATAGAATTGAGCCATTCGTCTGCCTCGAGCGGTTCAGTGGCTTCCTTGAACACAGGGGGATGTGTGTCCAAGAAGTCACGATACGAGCTGTACTGGTTGGGCTCGGGTCCCTGACGTTGCTGATGCTGCTGCGCAGTGTTGTTGGCGATGTTACGGAGCGTAGCCTCCATATGCCTTTGCATTTCTTCCATATTCCTCTGGCTGCCCAAGAACTGCCCAAAGAATGCTTCCGACGTCATTGGCGATGGTGGAGGTGGTGGCAGATTCTCCTCCTGCCCTGATCCTTGTCCACGCTGGCTGCGGATGTGGGCCGGCATCTGCATATCCCATTAATGAGCAATAATTAGGCGATGTTATACTGAACTTGAATAAATACTGTGCTGCACATAATTCAAAAATTTAGCACACGACCAAGTATAATTACTTATTTCCATACAACATCACAGAATAATTGCTCGAAAATAAGAACACAAACGACGGATTTCCATAAATAAAAGGTGCCAGATCGAAGTCTGGACTTTGTCTAAAAGTCGTACATGCCATCATGCAACTTAAACATAAAGACCAACTCATGTCTGGATTACATCAAAAGCGACTGTGCTCAAGGCTACACAAAAGAGAGACTCCTAGCGAAACTAACGCTCAAGCGTCTCCAACGCCGGATGCGGCGTCATTCTCCTCGGCGTCGAACATAGGCCCATCAGCATGGGCCTCATCATCCGACGCAAGATCTGGTCCAAGCACAACTCCATCCTGGGGCTCTGGAGCCTCGTCAGCTGCTGGGGCGACGGCCTCCTGTGCCTCATGATGCATCTGGTGGATCGCCTCGTGGAGGTTGTCGATGTAGGCTTGTTGATTATCCACCTGCTGAATTAGGTGAAGGGCACCCTCTCTGAGCTCGTCCAACGCAGTCCGGGCTTCATCTCGCTGAAAAGCCGTCGTCAGGTACATCTGCTTGGTGACAGTCCTGGCGGTGCTCTCTGCTTCTGCTCTGGCACGTGCCTCGTCACGCTCCAGGGTGACCTGGTGCAGCTTCTCCTGTAGTCGGGCTACCTCGGCGTCGAACTCCTCCTGCAGCTTCCTCTTGCTCTAGTAAGAGACGGTGAGGGTAAAGGACACACTCTCCAAGCTGCGCTCCAAACTCTCACACACTCCCACCAAAGCTCCTGTGGCACTCATCGCTAATGTCTCACAAAAGAACCTTTTCTCTGCGCCTCCTGTCAGGACCGACTCCAAAGTCTGCCTCCAGTGCAACGGAAAAGGTGATCCGCGAGAGAACACTCCTGCCATAGCACTAGCAAGGTCAGCGGGGAAGCGAGCTATGATGTCCTTCAGCACCAAGTATGCTGCCCTGTTAGCTCCATCGTTTGCACAACTGCCCTTGGTGATCTCTGTCCATCCCGACCAATGGGGCTTGCTAGCCAAGGCCTTAACCTTGACCTGCACCATGACCAAGGAATCCTGCCCGTAGATATCCTTCTATCAAGAGTACCAGGGCTCCTGTCCTTCCTCATATCCCACTGCCTGCAGAATCCCTCCAGAGGATCGTTGGCAACCCAAAGTAGGACAAGAACGTGTTCTTGGTCAACTTTGTGGCCAAGCGACGACGTGGAACTCCTCTGCCTCTGGTGGCCTTGCGAGCTGTTAGCTTAGTCCGGGCCATCTGTAGAAACAAAGGGGTTTCAAACTCTCGTGAGACGCATAATTAAGTTGGCAAAATTTTATAAAGAAAAGGAACAACTTTTAATTAAGGGGAGGAATGCAAAGTGCAAGAATATAAACATGATGCATGATCGATCATACGTTCTCACTCACTAATAATGACTCATAAGTCCTAACGTTCTAGTCGGTGGCAAGAACGATCTCTCATGCGTTATCTAGTCGTTCTATTCGATCGCGTAGTTAGTGTACCTACAGAAGATTTATTTCAGCCCGAGAAAAATCCCAATGATAGAAATAATTGAGCATCTGCCCATATGTACGAAGGTACATAGAAGCCGATACTAAACACCATGCACCAATTCGGAAACATATAACCAGCACTTGATACCCTCATATATGTTCGCGTAGAGCTTGCATATACTTGGTATAACAATACTCTCCCTAGACCGACGGTTGGATGGTCATACTCTCATATCTCACCAAATCATTTTATGCATGTTTTTGCAATCGACGCATTCTCTTTTCCCTGAGAATGGACCAGCAAATAAAAGATCCAGCATGAAGCGAATCCCTGAACCCTGTTAGCAGTTAAGCCACCCGAATCCTAGTATAGGGCTTAAGGACAAGACTGGGCACACTTAAAATTTTAAAATAGTTTTGAATTACCCATTTAGTTCGAAAATAGCTCCTTACGGATGCAATAACTTGAACCATGCTCTGATACCAGCTGTGGCGGAACCGTCCAAATTATAAGAGCTCAAGTATCGTCTTAGCCAAATTACTGGCTCGGACTCACTTGAACTCATATAACTCCGGTAGTCCGGAAATCTCAAAGGATTTTAAACAACTTACAACATATAGGATCGCATTGTTCAAGTACCACATTCACGAGGATACAACAGTTGATAATCGAAATCGAAATTAACACCAGAGTGTGAACACTTAAAGTTATTACAATACGGAGTTCAATAGCGGAAGCTTTAAACAAGTCTTGAAAATACGACCACCACACACGTGGTCCAAATAAAACATTGTTTTTGATAACTCACTCCTCCTTTTTCAAATATTGTGCCACCAGTAGTCTTAGTCCCGCAAAAGCAAAGGAGAAGCTTCTAGACGAGTCTGCCCTGGGCCTACTCCTCATCACCCTCCATGGGGTAGAGGCAGTGCTTACAATAGTTTCCCACTAACCGGGGGAGACAGCGACTCGAATCGAATTATAAACCAGCTGGCGAGAAACCTTTAATACAAACCCACACTTTCCCCGTCGGGTCCATGCATTGGTCACCGCTCGATACTGTTCATGGTGGTAATCGTCGCGGTTCAAGCACGGACCGTCCAATTGGAACCTGACGATGGCCATTCCGAGGCAGATCGTATTTCTATACTAGAGGGCACGACTCGGGTTAAATTTGGCCCAAACAGCGTCTAACCGGCTTCGGGGTCGGCGATTACGGCACCGACAACCCTAAGTAAAAGGGCGCTTTCAAAAATGAACGAGGGCCAACATCGATACAAACCTACACGATCCTACGGACGAGCTGCCCCCAAGTTCCAACTTGGTGCCTTGCCTTCCAGTTGACCGTATTTCATTACTACTCAGGTTCTTTTCCACGATAGCAAATATAGCCAACCGTGATCCAGTAAATACCCACCAGGGGTATTCCGGGTACATCCTTACTTACTACTTTTATTAAGCAAACTAAGCAATTCTACTTTATAATAACTAATAGGATAACAAGACAGATATAAGCAATAATCAAGGAATGGTAATGCAGTAATTAGGATTCAATCAACTCCTATACCTAATGCATCACAATATAAAAATACTCAATTGAATTAATTGTAAATAATGGGAGACTTAGAATGCTCCGGGGCTTGCCTTGGCAAAAGACCGAAGCCTCGTGAGAGGGGCACTCGGGCAGGTTAGCTTCAAGTCATGCTGGTTCGGGCTCCTCGCTTCGGGGCACCTCCTGGATCTCTGGCTCGGCGTTTGCTTCCGGCTCCTGGTCGTTCTCCGGGACTACCGATCCTATTTGCAATGAGGTAAAAGTAATTAAACAACGCATAGTGCACTTATGATGGTATGTGATGTAAAATATTTTGCAACCAACAAAACCAACTTGTTGAACCACTTTTGACATTGACAAAATCATTCATTGCATTGCGTTCAATAAACAATTAACTCAACTATTTTCCATGTAATAATTCAAAAAGAACCTAGGTTTTCACAGCAAGTGTTGTTTTCTGTACTCAAAAAATCCACAAAAATTACAGTAGGTAACTTATACCCACTGGACTTCACTGCAAAAATTTTCAGCAAGAAATAACATACTGAACAATAGATAAAAAAGATTAAATAAACTGCCAAGAAGGTACTTTGAACTAACGTTGTTTCTGAAAAGTGTCAAACAGTAGATTTATATTTTTCCTGACTTCATCTACCTATAACCACCCTACTGTATAAAAATTACTGCTAGAGCATGAACATATAGATCTACACAAAATTCCAAAGTTTAAGCTAGATTAAATCCTCTGAACTACAACCCTACGGAAAAAGGGTGTAACATCCATTTTTATATTTTTTCCAGATTCTACTCCACATTTCATATTTATCAAGAAAGTTCCATGAATAGTAAAGTTATATTATTTTCTGCATGAGTTTTCTAAGAAAAACTCAGAAAAACACACTTGTACTGCAACTTCATTTTCTTCCATACAACTACTCCTATTTAACATTTTTCTCAGTTTTGACAAGATACACAGAGATTACATAAATTTTCCCATATTTTATTTCTACATATATTTTTCTCAATAATTATTGCAAGAAAACATCTAAAAAGACATTTAAATCTAAATAGACACTTTTTCTATAGGAACAGACCCTCATATATTTTTCACAGATGCTTTACATGACAAGAAGCATACACCATTTTTTCCATAATTTAATTCAATCAGAAAACATATAAACACATTTATTTAACAATTTGCACCTAAACTGAAATAAATAAAAACATCATAATAAATTGTTACCAAAAATACTTTCTTATTTTTTCCTGATAGATCTACTCATGAACAAATTAACAGAACTGAAAGTACTCCATTTGAATCATCAAAATATGCTGCACAATTTAAACAAGCCTTTCTGGAAAATAAGACGAAAAAGAAAATCATTTGAATCTTTCTCGGCTGGGCTTCGTGGACTCGGTCCATGGGCCGTGTGCGACTGACGCGTGGGGTCGACTGGTCAACGGGACCCACCTGCCAGGGACAGCCGAGCAGGGGAAGCAGCTTTGACCGTGCGATTCTCTCCGACGGTGAGGTCGCCGGCGGTGAGGTAGGGCTCGATGAACTCGTCTCGACGAGGCGAGGCCAACGGTGGTGTTGGTTTGGCTAGGGAACAGTCGTAGCTCGCCGGCGGCGAGCCATGGCGGATGGCGGCGGCGGTGCAGCTCGGCTATGCCATCTTCGGCGGTCGCCGGTGAAATAGAAGGGTGCGTGAGCACCAGTGAACCCTAGGGAAGCTAGAAGTTGGGCTGGGTTGGCCGGCAAAGCCTCGGAGAGGCTCGACCACGTGTGCATGCCACGGCGGTGGACATGGCGCTCGGCTGTCACACCCGGTTTTCAAAAGAATACCAAGCGCTAGCTATATGTGTGCCCAGGATGTCCACATGACACATATAGCGACAAATATAGAGATTATCAAAGACAATGCTTTATTACATATCGAAACATAGTTACAACAAGACTTGCATCTATTACAAAGCATAGCGGAAACTATTCTATATCTACTCTTCAGGTCTCCATACTCCACAGGGACGGTTGACTGGGGGAAACACTCGCCTAGCACTCTTGAACACATTTGATGTACCTCATCACTTGAATCCATCATCTGGTACCCATCCGGGATTTTTATCAAATATAAAGCAAGCGTAAGCGCACCATGCTTAACAAGTATAACAAAGGGATCTATGAGGCTCAAAAGGCTTAACTCGGTTTGACTGCGGTTAGCAATTTTAGTTGGTTAAGTTTTATTAAACCTGCAATACTACTTTAATGATAAACCAACCCATGTTAAAATAGTAATTAGTCAAGATTATATCATTCCCACAACATATCTAGACCAGGACAAACTCATGAAGGATCCAGGCCGCTCGTGTCCGTGAGCACGGCTGATATATCAGGTTTAAAATTTCTGCAGAAATTGTACAACTTTACCCACCGAGCCGTGGTTCCCTTTTGCCGGAGTTGGCCAAACCCACACCGCCTCTACCAAGGAGACGTGGCAGGGTTTCACTATTTAACCTTTCACAGGACACCCTAACAAGTTAGTATCCGCTAAGGTTTTAGTGGCAAGTGTGTTATAGGTGTCCCCCTTCGAGAGGCACACATGAACGTCGCATAGTACACACCAAGGTAGGAGAACAACCATACACCACGAGGCACTCCCCTCTTGCGCCTTTCGGTAACCACTAACAAGCTAGAGACGTACAAGTTATACGATTAAAGTCAGAGCCATGTAACACTCGGGGTTGTACGTGCCCTCCTGGGTGGCCCGTTCAAGATCGAGTCCAGTCTAACCATGTTGCTAAAAAGATCCATTTTAATCTATTGCATAATATCATTAATCAATTAATTATTTAGTTTGGTTAAGCGCGGCAGCATCTATCCAACATGCATTCCCAAAAACCATAGGTACAAGGATATGAGGTACAAAGTAACTAGGTAAAATCCTATGGTGATTCAATTTAGACACATGCATATGAATGTGTTATGTAAATGTTCATAGGTACAAGGGGCCTTTGTTACACTTGCCTTCCAAAAGCTTTCCATGTTCTCCAACTTTTCCTTTTTGGATGATCCTTTGCATAGCTTGACTTCTAACGGTAGCAATCAACTTGTACAAGCATCACAAGAGAACCTAAAAACAGTACATCAAACATTATAAAAACAAGACATAAAAGTTTGAAACATGTAGGGCTTGTAAGTACGAACCTATGAGCGCAAAAACAACTAACAAAGCTACTAAAACAAAGCTATGGTTTAAATGATATGAGAGGTTGAAGGTATAGATGGAAAGGATTGGAGTTAGATGATCAAGGTGGAGTTTGGACTAGTAGATACTTATTCTTCAGAACAAAAGGGAGAGATGTATGTTAGGTTATTAACACGGGATTTGACTTGGGAGAGCATGATATATTATGGAAAGATGATAGAGCACAACTTGAATATGACAGGTGTATTTGG
Source organism: Coix lacryma-jobi var. lacryma-jobi (assembly GCA_009763385.1). Classification (NCBI taxonomy): domain Eukaryota; kingdom Viridiplantae; phylum Streptophyta; class Magnoliopsida; order Poales; family Poaceae; genus Coix; species Coix lacryma-jobi. The sequence continues at coordinate 17,903,795 of CM019830.1, read as the reverse complement.
TTGTCACTAGCTCATGATGGAATGAAATAACATGACATGGTTAGCTAACATGTAGTTCATGATTCTGGTTGGACTATGTCTTTGATGACCAACCATGGATTTAAGACGTATAGAGAGGTTGCTCATTCAACTCGTGTTCTAATTGTTTCTTATATATGTATGGGTGTCCTTTTGGATATGTGTATGGGCTTCATGGGAATATATCATGACCAACGAATGCATTGAGGTGGATGCTAAATCAAAAAGAAACATGTTCATGGCGATTGGTGCATCGGGTGAGCAAACGTGGCGGCGGACAGCGGCAGATATGATGATTCTTTGCAGGGTTATATCAAAGACAAAAGGTGACCCATTTTGTGGTGTTGCTGGGTAATGTATGGAACATATTGTGACAAAAGTACATGACGTTTCGACCAACGGTTGGACGGGGAACGAGATTGCAAAAGGGCATTGTATGGCCGTTGGCATCGCAGGAGCAGCGACAGACGATGTTTATAACTCAAGTGTTGTGGTTCATATGGCTAAGCCAACTTGCAGAGATGTGTTTAGGTCTATGATACACACTTTAGTAAAAGGGCATGACCACCGGAGTGGCGGATCAACGGGAACACGCATGCCAACCGGCATAGGCATGACTTCAATTCAGCAGGGACAGCGAGCACAAAAAGATATGGAAACTCTTTATTCTTTAATCCTATAGCTATGAAACTTTGCAGAGGCATGTGCAACTATATAAAAGATAATCTAGCCAAAGGATGCATCATGGGATTCATTAGATCAACGGGAACGCCACTGCAAAAAACAGAGTGACTGCTGTTTGGACAGCAGGGGTCGCAGAGACTTCGACATTAATAACTCAGCCATCATGGATTCCATAGCCAAACCAACTTGTGGGATCATGTGCAGAGATGTCACGAACATGTAGATTCAAGGGCTTGGTGGTTTGGATAGTGGAATAGCGGGGAACGCCAAAACCACTCAGAGCTGCAAACTGACAAACAGCAGGAACAGTGGGCACGAGGACGACCATATCTCTAGTTTCTCAACACCTATGGCCAAACCATTTTACAGAGGCGTGTTCAAGGATGTTAAATACAATTTCACCAAAGGGATTGATCATAGGGATAACCAAACAGCGAGGAACGCCGATTCCGTGAACAACAGCAAGGCTGGCCATGAAGACAGCAAGACAAATCACAGGTAATCTTCGTTGGGGATCAATACATCATCCAAAGCACTTGATATGCATAGAGGAACATGAAAACAGTATGGGGGAGATGATGGAGTGTTCTCACCCTGGGGAGGGTGAGGTGGAGCGAGGAGACGAATCGCGATGGCCGGTGACGACGATGTAGAGCACCGGGGCATCCTTCTTGCGTTGCGGTTGATGGGGGCAGCCATGGGGGAGGAGGAGGAGCAGCAGGGACGTCCCTCCTCTGGTCTTGACGTGAGGGAGGAAGTGAGAGGTGTGAGGGGGCTGTGGGGGAGGTATATATATAGGGGAGAGGTTGGGAGATGAAGGGGTGGGAAGGCAAGGGATTAAGAGTGAGTAATTGTTGTTGTTTTGCATGCAAGAGAAAGAAGGGTGCGGATTAGTTTGTGCGTGAGGGAGAGGGAGGAGGAATGGCTGATGTTATCTGCATGTATGCATGCAATTGAAGAAATGGAGTAATGATCACACATAAGAGATATGTGTCAAGAGGTTAAGTGTTGTTGTTTTGCATTAAGCAAGGGGGAGGTCGGCACTAGGAGAGGAGAGGGGCAGCATCTTCACGCAATATATTGCTGCATGCATGCAGTAGAATAGATAGAGAAATATTGTTAGAGTAAAGGAGCAATCTTAATAGAGGTTTATCTAGGCAATTAAAAGAGATAAAGAAGAGGTGCATATATTTTTGCACAAAGAGTAGGGACTGGCGTGAGGACAGCAGTAGAAGGTGTCCAACCATCTATTTCCTTTCAGCCATTAGGGGCATTAGTGCTTGATTAAAACATAAATATAAAGGAGATTATATTGAAGAAACATGTTAAGGAGTTGGCCAAGGGAATTAAGAGAGTAGGCATTATATGTTGGTATAATTTTTGCATGGGGAAGAGGGGGATGCGCCATATAGAAGAGAGGGTCTGCTGTTTTTTTTTAACTTCAGCATGCATGCAATTGAGAGGAAAGAAAAACTAATGAAAGAGAATAAAGGAGCATTATTAGGAGAGATGGGTCTAGAAAGTTATGAGATGAATGGATACTTACATCAGTTTTGCATGTAGAGAATGGAGAGCCGTGTGATAGTAGAAGGAAGTGGCTAGCCATGGGAGAGTTAAGAAGCAAAAATATAGAGTGTAATTGTGAGGATTATTAAGGTTGGTCCAAGGAATTGGAAGAAGAATTATTATTGTCGTATTTGCATGAATAAGAGAGAAGGAGTGACACCATGAGATAGAGGGCTGCATGTTCATGTGAAAGGGAGGAATAGGGACGACCAAGAGTTGGTAGAAGAGAAAAGAGATGTGTTGGGCTGATCTGTACTTGCCCAAAGCAAGAGAAAGTTGAAAATAAGATTAACTTGGGTACACGACATGCATTGATTGACTCGAACAAAGCGATGGTTGAATTATGTGTGAGAGAAGAGGTACAATGATTGGTCATCTAGCATAGGTTTTGGGCTTTGGAGAAGATTCAATAAAAAGGATTAGGTTCTCACATATAAGGCGGAAAAGAAAAGAGAAAAGAACACGTTAGGATATGACTAGTTATATTTCAGAGAGCAGAAATTTGGGTGTTTGGCAAGATGAAGTTTGAAGATCCATTAAGGTTTTCAGAACAAGAATCAAAGTGTATGGTTTCCAAGGATTTAATCATGGTTTTAAGGTCATGGAAACTTGGTGAAAGATGAAGAGAGATTTGCTTTGATTCAAACCCTATGCGCATTTGGAAAACTTTAAATTTATTTTTCAAACATAAACACTATGCAAAGGCATGATATGCAACATACCATTAAGTTAAATTGAAAAAAAAAACTTTAGAAACAAACATCTTTCACTAAAATGTCACCAACTTAACTAATGTTGGGAGATTTTAGAAAATAGTAAAAATCTTTCGATTTATTTTAGTGTTTTCTAGTCACATCCCAAAACAGAAAATTCGGGGTGTGACATCGGCCGTGATGGTGAGAGAGCTACGGGGCGGTAGAGACCTAGCAATAGGGCGTTCTCACCTTGCCTTGGTGTGACGAAGCGTGTGGGTGAAGACAGGGCTCGGCGGAGGTTTGGTTGGTGTGGAACAACGGCGTGCACTCCCTGGCGTCGGCGGCGGCCGAAAGGGGGCACCTCCCATTCCGGCGATGGTGGAGCTCCGACGGCAGCACCACCGTGTGCACCGTGTGTGCGAGGCGAGGGCGGAGTGGTATGCGAAGTGGATTGGGTGGTCGGGCTCCGGAGCGGCCGGAACGCCGACGACGGTCTGATGGTGGTGTGCGGTGGTGAGTGCGAGAGTGTGCGCTCGCGCTGGCGTGCGGGAGAAGAGAGAGGGAGAGAGCGGGTGAGCGAAATGGCGAGTGAGGGAGAGAGCGAACGGCGCTGCCGTTTTGCTCTTGCTTCGGCCGGGCGAGCGGTCGTGGCGGAGGCCACGGCCGGCGACGGCGAGTGGCGGGGCGGCGAGAGAGAGGGCGAGCGAGATGCTTGCGTGATGCGGGCGAAGGAAATCGCACGCGGAGTGGGCGAGGCGGATTCGGGGTCAGGCGCTCGCGGCCACGCGGCGTGCTCGCCGGCGTACGGCGCGGCCACGGGTCGGGGCCGGCGCGGCGCGCGCGCACACGGAGCGGGAACAGCGAGCGTGCGCGGGCTGGGCCGAAAAGGCCGTGTGGGCCGGAAGTGAAGCGCGGGGAGAAAACAAATTCCTTTTTTCTTTTTCCCGATTTTTCTTAAACTTTGACCTTTTTGAAATAGCTTCAAAAACTCAAAACTAGGTTTTGACCCAAAAATAAAAGTTGCTCAAAATAAATTTCTCTACAACTTTCATATAGAACATATTTTCTGAAAATCATTTCTTTAGCCTCCACAAAATTAAAGCTAATTTTTGGCTATAAATCATTTTTATTCCTATATTTTAATTATTAATTCATACGGAATTAAGACAAGGTGTCTACATGAAAAGTGTTGTACTCATTATTCTCTATTTTATAAAATTATTTGCCAAGACAGAAATCAAATCAAACAAACAAGCTTTATTAACCCTAATTCCTAATAAACAAACAAAAGGCAAAAAGCCCTTTAATGCATTAAGAGATGATGCAATGCAATGATTATGTTATTTAGTAGCTAATGAGGTTCCTAATACAAAGCTTGACACTGGGGTGTCACACAATGGTCTAAATCTATTAGCACAAATCACAAGAAACAAATGATATTTTTTTTTTCTATGGAAGGACAAAGACAAAACTGTTCAGACGTCTGAAATATTGGAAATGTGGGAAAATATTGGCTTTATTTTAAATATAAAGGTCATCAACTAATAGGAGGCCAGATTGATGCATCTTTGCTATCAAGCCCAACATTTCTTATTCCACCACAGGACTAATTTGAAAGTTAACTACTCCCTCTGTTCCAAATTATAAGTCATTTCAAAAATCTTCGAGAGTCAAAATATCTCATTTTGGACTAAAATTATAGAGAGAAACATAAAGATTTATAACATCAAATAGGTATATTATGAAAATAACTAACAAAGAATCTAATAATACTTAGTTGGTATCATAAATGTTATTATCTTATTGTATAAATTAGATCAAACTTGAAAAAATTTTACTCTTTAAGATTCTCGGGATAACTTATAATTTGGAATGAAGGAAGTATGTCGTTGTCTGTTAATTTGTTCTCTCGGATGAGTATTTGATATTTTGAGAGAATAATTCTTTGACATGTTTTGCAAGCAGTGAAGTTTCAAGACTTTCAAATAAGACTCAGTCTCTGGCTCTGTAGACTCTGCTGTGTCTTGACTCGTTCCGACGACTCCTACATTGACGCGAGATGCTTTGTTCTTATATACTCCAACACACACATAGGGTGTTTGCTTGTTATTAAAAGCAGTAACCAAAGCAATCTCCAAAGGTTCAGACTTCAGAGGGCTGTGCTCTAGGCTTCAAGGGGGGCTGGCCGGGGTGAGGCCAGAGCTCTCAACTAAATGCCCAGAGGTACGCTTTCTAGGTTTTATTCGAGGAAAAGTGAAATCCCTTGATATTTCAGGCTAGCTTAGTGACTGAATTTGCCGTCCAATTCCTTGTTACCGCGCCTATAACTTCCTTTATTATCTGCATGCGTGAAGGTCTTCATGCTTCATTTTTTGTGAGGTTTCATTTGTTTTAACGTTTTGTGAAGTTTCATTGTTTGGTTGTCAATAATCAACACTAGGCAAGAGAGACCAATACTCATATAATATTTCTAACAGCCTTGCGCTACTATGTATTGTGCGCAGATGTAACTTACGTCTAGGGATGGTACTAAGTACTAGCGGGTTAGAATTTGGTACTAGGTACTAACCAAACAAGGCCTGAAGGGGGAATCAACTTACAGAGACGGAACTATGTTGCGCTTTCCTTGGGACAGGGTAATTCATATCTTAGACATCAAGTTAATTATTATTTGGGCACAGAGTACATCATTAACACAAACGTATTATTTAGTTGATTTTTGTTTCTTTTCAGAGCACATGAGTTGGGTTTGTTTTTGGAAATACTAAACAATACACATGTGGTTTTAGCAATACAACATACAAATTTTTCTGTGCCTATGATAATAAGATCCACATATCAATTCAAACACAAATTTTTTTGTGATTATGCCCATGTTTTTTTACAATACAACACACGAATTTTTCTATGTCTATGATAATAGGGCTCACATGATCCAACACACAAATTTTTCAGTGATTATGCTCATGTGTTTTTTACAATACAACACACGATTTTTTTTACAATACAACACACAAATTTTTCTGTGTCTATGACAATGGGGCTCACATGTCAATCTAACATATAAATTTTTATGTGATTGTGCTGATACGGTAAAAAAATTATAAATTATCCTTTTATAGAAAAAAAAACTTATTTCTTATGATTTGTGATTTGTGATATGTGATTGTAGTAGATGAAGGAGGCTAGAGGTAGAAGAAGAAATGAACACTGTTAGATCTTTATCCAGTGGCTAAATATCGTATGTTAGAATGCTAAAAAACGTATAGTTGTTAACTGGACACGCATACGATTAGGCGGTGTAAATATATTGAGTCCACGAATTTAGCTGACTTTTGCAATATAACGGTTTCTATTTTCTAGTAGTTATATATCCAGCAAAGGACAGAACAGAAAAGGAGGAGTATGGAAGTGCGCTCTGTACTACAACACCTTGGTGTTGTTGGTCTTCTACTTCTGCTGGCGGCAAAGCAGTCCGCCGCTACTGCGGTTCCTAGCCCTCAATGCCAATGGCAATGTGGCGGCGTTGACATCGAGTTTCCGTTCGGCATCGGTGACAACTGCTCGCTACCTGGCTTTAACGTCAGCTGCCAGAAGGTCCAAGATGGCGTCTACAGGCCATTCGTCGGTAATGTTGAGCTGCTCGACATTTCGTTGATTCATGGCACCATCCGAGGGCTGAACCACATCTCGACGTACTGCTACAACTCCTCCAGCGGTTCCATGGAGAGTAGTACCTGGTGGTTCAACTTGAGCGATACCCAGTACCGGTTTTCGGACGCCCAGAACAAGTTCACCGTCATCGGGTGCAACACCCTCGCCTACATCCTGGACGACACCGACAAGGGCTACCAGAGTGGGTGCGTCTCGACGTGCCAGAACTTGTCAGACCTAGCGGACGGGTCCTGCTCCGGCATGGGCTGCTGCCAGACGGCCATACCCAAGGGGATGGGCTTCTACAACGTGAGCTTCGACGGTGGCTACGACACGAGCCAGATCTCGAGGCTGGGCCTCGGCCGCTGCAGCTACGCCGTGCTGATGGAGGCGGCGGCGTTCAGTTTCAGCACCGCCTACATCAACACGACAAATTTCAACGACACGAGCATCGGGAGGGCGCCGGTGGTGATGGACTGGGCGATAAGAGACGGCACGTCGTCGTGTGAGGTCGCCCAACGGAACGAGACGGGCACCTACGCGTGCCTCAGCCGCAACAGCGAGTGCGTGGTTTCCCCCAATGGACCAGGGTACCTGTGCAACTGCTCCACTGGGTACCAAGGCAACCCATATCTTCCAGATGGATGCCGTGGTAACGTACAATAATATTCTCCTGTATCTTCTGTACAATAATATTCAAAACTTTTGGATTTTTCGTTCCCGGTTTTAACCATCTATCTGACTTACTTCAGATGTTGATGAGTGCACGAACAGCCCATGCCCTTCATCAGGAGGTGTTTGCCACAACGCGGTAGGAGGGTACCGGTGTTCTTGTCGAGTAGGAAGAAAGTTTAACGAGCGAAGCAATACGTGTGACCCTGATACCACACTAATAACAGGTAACACGCTGAGATCAGTTATAAGCTGAACCAATATATATATTTCAGACTCAGAAATTATGTATAGCAGTCTCAACTGGCTACCACTTATATATAAAAGAAGGAGACCATCATGTTTTCTGACAGTGTGCTCTTTTCTGATGCTGGTATGCAGGAGTTACAGTCGGCTTTCTTGTTCTCGTAATTTTCTCCTCCTTCGGATACATGATTCTTCAAAAGAGAAAACTCAACCAGGTTAAGCAAGATCATTTTCGACAGCATGGAGGCATGATTTTGTTTGAGAGGATGAGATCAGAAAAAGGTCTTGCTTTCACGGTATTTAGTGAAGCTGAACTTGTAAAAGCTACAGACAACTACGACAAGAGCAGAATAGTTGGAAAGGGAGGCCATGGGATAGTCTACAAAGGGATAGTTAAGAACAACATGCAGGTTGCGATTAAGAAATGTGGACTGGTCGACGAAAGGCAGAAGAAGGAATTTGGTCAGGAAATGCTAATACTGTCCCAAATCAACCACAAGAACATCGTCAAACTCGAGGGCTGTTGCCTCGAGGTGGAAGTTCCAATGTTGGTCTACGAGTTCATCCCAAATGGCACACTGTATGAACTTATCCATGGCAAGAACCAAGCATTACAGATCCCCTTCAGCACCCTGTTAAGGATTGCTCATGAAGCAGCAGAGGGACTCAATTTTCTACACTCTTACGCGTCTCCTCCAATCATCCATGGCGATGTGAAGAGTGCCAACATCCTTCTTGACGGTAACTACATGGCAAAAGTGTCAGATTTTGGAGCCTCCATACTAGCCCCATCCGACAAAGAGCAATATGTCACAATGGTTCAAGGTACCTGTGGCTACCTCGACCCTGAATACATGCAGACATGCCAGCTGACAGATAAAAGTGACGTCTACAGCTTTGGTGTCATCCTTCTTGAGGTCCTCACTGGCCAAGTGCCTCTCAAGTTGGATGGGCCTGAGATGCAAAGAAGTCTGTCGTCAAATTTCTTGTCCGCTATGAAGGAGAACAATCTTGATCCGATCTTGCCATGCCACGTGAAGGGACAAGAGAGCAATGAATTGATCAGAGGGCTTGCAGAGCTTGCCAAGCTGTGCCTGGACATGTGTGGCAGCAACAGACCATCGATGAAGGAGGTCGCCGACGAGCTTGGTAGATTGAGGAAGCTTTCGCTGCATCCTTGGGTACAGATCGATACAGAGATGATAGAGAGCCAAAGCCTTCTTCTTGGTGGAACATCGGCTGCTGCTAGCTTTGAAATAGAAGCTGCTAGTACTGGGTATCCTACACAGGAAGGTGAAAACCTGCCCATGAACCCAAGAAGTTCTTATTATGCAAGGTGATTAGCATACTTTGCAGTGTACTCCATTGAAACTTCTACTGATGGGGGCGTCTGGAAGCTATCTGTTCTGCTATCTAATGTTTATATATAGCAATAAAGACACAAAGCGCTGTGTATCTTTAGCCATTCAAGTATATATCTGTGTTTCTCCGCAGCACGTCTGCAACATATAATACTCCATGACAACAAATTTTATAAGTTGTTCCGTTACGGCCTGTTGTTGGAGCTGAAATCCTGTTCTTTGTAGCCGATGCTCACTAGCCTTTAGTGCCACCTTGATGTTTGGTACCTTCATGATAATAAAAATGAAGGAGAACATCAAAGCTAAAATTTTCTTCACTATTTCAATGATCCAAGGACGGACGTTACAAATCAACAAGGTTATGTTCGCTTGTACAAGCCGGCTTTAATCCGTACAAATCAGCCGTGAAATAGTATTTTTCTCTTAGGCCCCGTTTGGATCCCTTCATTTTGGTGGAATTAGAATTCACTCAATAAACTAGCCTATTTGCCTTAGAATTTGACATTCCACCACTTTCCAAGGTTCACATATATGTCTACCTCAAATTCCTAGGGTGAGAGGGAAATGGATTTCATACGTCACCATACTATATTTCTACTTTACAACTTTTAACATTCTCTTCAACTCGCTCTCCTACGATAGAAATGCAACAAATGAGTATCTCTCTGTCATACGCCTAATGGCACCTAGTGGGCTGGACTGGTCAGCAGGGCACCTGTTGGGTCCATGGGCCGACGCCCTAGCAGCCGCGCCGACGTGAACAGTACCCGCGGGTACTGTAGCACGCGGGTACTGTTCATCCGCGCCGCCGCTGTCACCGCAGAAGGATCTAATTAGAAATAGAATAGAATATGGGGTAGAATAAGAAAATAGATAGAATTACTTAAGATGCAAGTCTTCTTTGGACTATAAATATAGAGGCATTGTACCCCTTTGAGATTAATAAGAAAAAGACCGAAAGGCTTATTCTAGTTGTCCAGCTCTCCAGCCCTAAACCCTAGCTGCCCCGGCAGCCACCGTCGCCCCTGCCCTTCCCTGCAAGCCGCCGCCGCCCCTCCCTGCCGCACGGCAGCCCTAGGGCAAGCCCTAGCCGCCGGTACCCTACCTCCCCACCTCGCTCCTTACAATCTCTCGTATAAGCAACAATAATATACAAATATAATCTATATATAATCATATTAACTTAATTAATATGTGTCTAAATTATGATTCTTAAAATGAATTCAATTCCAAGCATCCAAACGGGCCCTTACAGTAAATCAGCTGTTTCAGTTTATTCTCGACTTATAAATCCTGTCGATCAGAGCCTAGGAAAATGTAGAGAGGAAGATGTAGCTCACCCGCATCCCAGCCATCACGATTTCCTTCCCGTGCCCACGCGGACGGATCTAGCGTCTCCGCGAGCTGCTGGAGCTGCTGGGGCCTAGGCTGTGTGGCCGCGCCAGTCAGCAAGGAGAAGGATGGTGGCCAAGGTGAGACGGAATGTGAACGAGGATCCGATCTGAATCTACCAAGAAGTGGAAGAAGATAAAAAAAATGAATTGACATGCTTACATGTGGGCTCCACACATCAGACCATGTATTGAGGATGAGATATCAGTGATCTATTGAAGCATATTGCCCAATAATTAAAAAAAAACGGGTATTGATGTTCAGCAATATCACTGTATTAGGATAATTTATTAGTGAACTGTTGGAGATGCTCTGAATACCTCATCATGGATAACTGTGTACTTCATGGCCCCCCTTAACTAAAAAAAATATTAAAGAGACACTTAATTTCACCACTTAAATGTTGATCAATTACTAATTTGGCTCCCTCTATTAGCACTTCAATTTCGATTGACCCTCTCTCAATTTTAGGTCTTGTTTAGTTCTCACCAAAAAAAAACACTGGTCACATCGAATATTTGGAGACATGCATGAAATATTAAATATAGACTAAAAAAATTAATTACACATATGGCGATAGCTTTGTGAGACGATTTTTGAAGTCTAATTAGTCTATAATTTGATAATGTTGTGCTACAATAAACTTATGCTAATGACAAATTAATTAGTTTTAATAAATTCGTCTCACGGTTTCAGACGGAATATGTAATTTGTTTTCTTATTACTTTATTTTTAATAGACTAAATTAATACTAGAACATCTGACTTAGTTCAAGCTCCGCCACTGCCGATAACCATTCGAGTGATATCAGTATATATACATATATCACCACGCGACACGCAGTTGACTGACCTGGCTGTTTGGCATCAAGCGGTAATGGCGAGCGGACACCGCGTAGCCCGTTGTTCGGGGCGGAGACCTCGAAACTGAAAGGTATCATCGCAACTATCAGTGACAAATATAATGCACAAAAGATTTGATTCTACCTATGCTATAGTCCTGTAGTCGATGTAAATCGGTTGTTGTCACGAGTTCATGACCATTTCATACCGTGACCTGGAAGGGTTTAAACATTATTCTGCAGGCGAGCCTTTCGCTGTCATGCAAAACGGCAAAACCAACTACACTACACAAGCATTGTCTCCATTCCGAAAAGGTACAATTCCTGCTTTTTAAAGAAAAAACAATCATTCTTAAATTTAGCAAGTCTATATAAAAAACTACCAACGTATATAATGCCAAATAAGTATAATCACATTGATTATTAAACATACTTCCATGGTATACTAATCTGGACTCATAATTATTAACTATACTTCTTATATATTTAATCAAAATTAAAGAAGTTTGGCTTAATTTAATTAAACATAAAATTACATCCTTAGCCACACATAACACCAGCACCTTGCATGTTTGCATGGCGACCGGCGACTGTTTCTATGTTCAAGCGCTGTCACCCGTCACCTTCGAGGAGAAGAAGATTCCAACGTCAATTGCCGTCTTATACCTGCAACTTCAAGTAAACTGGATAAGTTTTTTTTTTCACAAACTAACCAAGGAAAATGGATTATCTAGCTGGAGCAAGAGTCCGGCAAAAGCTTGTTTCAAGTGTCAGTTCTTTCTTGAAACTCTTGCAAAATTTGATGCAAAATCACATGTTCAACAGGAGCCTAGTACATAAACTCAGTACTGGATTTTGCATCAGCACCTGGTGGGCGCAGGACCTGAATGTTCTAGAACCATGCACGACTATTCCAATTCCAATATATATATACACAAAGGAAAGAAAAGGAGAAAATATTGGCTTTGTTTTTAAGGTCACCACAAAATGAGACCCGAAATTGTTGCATTATTATTTGCTATCCTTCCCAACCTTTGTTTCCACCACAGGATTCATTTGAATGTAAACTACGTCGTTGTTGCCGTCAAAAAGACTATGTTGTTGTCTGCTGATTTGTTCTCTCCCGATGGTTGTTGTGTCTGTTTAGCAAAACACAAAGTTTGAAGATTTTCTAGTAAGACTCAGTCTCTCATCTCTGCTGTGTCTACACTCGTTCCCTACGACTCTGGGTACGTTACACAAGATGTGTTCTTAACTTCTTATATACTCCAACACACAGACAGGGCCGCCCAGGGCGATGTTCGCTTATTAACAGAACAAATAACTGAAACAATCTCCATAGGTGATAGGTCAGAGGGCTATAGCTGTGTAATTTTGTTGCCTTGGTAATGAAACTCGGGTTTACCATTGTGCAAAAAAGAGGGCTATAGGCATCCAGGGGCAGGGCAGAGCTCTCAACAAAATATCCAAAGGTACGCTGTCTATTAGAGGAAATCTGAAATCGCTTGATATTTCAAGGCTAGTTAGTTACTGAATTTATCCTCCACGCTGTTGTATATCATCCCTATCCCTATTCTCTATAATAGCTTCTTTTATTATCTGCACGATATGTCATCACTAGGCGAGAGAGACACTCATATGTTCCTAACAGCCTTACACTGTCTATGTTGTCTTCAGATGTAACTGCAAAATCAGCTTTAAACGTGATTGTTTTAGAATTTCTGTAGGCATTCTCTTAAGCAAGTCCCTCATCCGCCAGAAAGCCCTATGATATATGCAGGAAATGCTATAAGATTTTAATGGCACAATCAACTTATATACACTGCAAATTTTATGGGATTATCTTGTGCTTACCATTGCAGTATCATGGTTTCTACTTTCTAGTTATATATCCAGACAAGGAGAATGGAAGCGCGTTCTGTACATCTTGGCCTAGTTGGTCTTCTACTTCTGTTGGCGGCACAGGAGGCCCCTGCTACTGCGGTTCCTAGCCCTCAATGCCAGAAGCAATGTGGTGGCGTTGACATCCATTACCCTTTCGGCATCGGTGACAACTGCTCGCTGTCACTACCATTTAATGTCAGCTGCCAGGAGGTCCAAGATGGCATCCACAAGCCATTCCTCGGTGGTGGTTTTGAGCTGCTCAACATTTCCTTGATTCATGGCACGATACGGGAGATGAACGACATCTCGACGTACTGCTACAACCAAACCTCCGGTCTCATGGATAGCAGCACTTGGTCGTTAGACGCAAGCTCTACCCCGTACCGGTTCTCAGACGTCCACAACAAGTTCACCGTCATAGGGTGCAATACCCTCGCCTACATCTGGGACAACACCAACAAGGGCTACCAGAGCGGGTGCGTCTCGACTTGCAGCGATCTATCAGACTTAGTGGATGGCTCCTGCTCCGGCATGGGCTGTTGCCAGACAGCCATACCCAGGGGGATGGGTTACTACGAGGTTGGCTTCGACGGCGGTTTCAACACAAGCCAAATTTGGAATTTCAGCCGTTGCAGCTACGCGGTGCTGATGGAGGCAACAGAGTTCAATTTTAGCACCGCATACATCAACACAACCAAGTTCAATGACACCGGCATTGGACGGGTACCCGTGGTAATGGACTGGGCGATAAGAGGAGGGGAGATGTCGTGTGAGGTGGCCAAACGGAACGACACGGGTACTTACGCATGTGTCAGCAACAACAGCGAGTGTGTGGATTCACCCAATGGGCCAGGGTACCTGTGCAACTGCACTGAAGGGTACGAAGGCAACCCGTATCTTCAAGACGGGTGCCATGGTAATAACTGTGCCAAAATTACAGTATATCTTAGTTTCTACATTTTGGACTTACCACACTCAGTTTTGATCATCTTACTGCAGATGCTGATGAGTGCAAGAACAGCCCATGCCCTTCAGGAGGTGTTTGCCACAACACAATAGGAGGGTACCGGTGTTCTTGTCGAGCTGGAAGAAAATTTTCTAGGCAAAATAATTCATGCAGCCCTGACACTGGCTTAATAATAGGTAACACACTGATCATAGACTATTATTACTTCTCCGGATGTTAACTAATGATGTTGAGACAACAAATTTTGGGGGCTGCTGCTAGCTTGCTTTCTCTGAACGGAATAGAGACAACTTTTCCCGGCCAAAGGGAGTATATGTGAAGAATTCCACTAAAAAACAACAATTTGAAGCCCGTCTGTAGCCTCTACAGGAACTTAGCAAGGGAAATGTGTTTTACAGTGATGCTCTTATCCGATGTTGTTATGCAGGACTTACCGTCGGCTTTCTTGTCCTCGTGATTCTCTCCTTCTTCGGACACATGATTCTTCAAAAAAGAAAACTGAACCAAGTGAAGCAAGAACACTTTCGACAACATGGAGGTGTGCTTTTGTTCGAGAGGATGAGATCAGAAAAAGGTCTTGCTTTCATGGTATTTCGTGAAGCTGAACTTATACAAGCCACAAACAACTACGATAAGAGCAGAATAATAGGGAAGGGAGGCCATGGGACAGTCTACAAAGGGATAATTAAGGACAACATGCCTATTGCGATCAAGAGATGTGCACTAATTGACGAAAGGCAAAAAAAGGAATTTGGTCAAGAAATGATAATACTCTCTCAAATCAACCACAAGAACATTGTCAAACTCGTGGGATGTTGCCTTGAGGTGGAAGTTCCTATGTTAGTCTATGAGTTCATCCCTAATGGCACACTATTTGAGCTTATCCATGGGAACAACCAAGCACTGCAAATATCTTTCAGCACCCTCTTAAGGATTGTTCATGAAGCAGCCGAAGGACTCAATTTCCTACACTTGTATGCTTCTCCTCCTATCATCCATGGTGATGTGAAGAGTGCCAACATCCTTCTTGATGGTAACTACATGGCGAAAGTGTCCGATTTTGGCGCCTCCATACTAGCCCCATCCGACAAAGAGCAATATGTCACAGTGGTTCAAGGTACTTGTGGATACCTCGACCCTGAATACATGCAGACATGCCAACTGACAGAGAAAAGTGATGTCTATAGCTTTGGTGTTATCCTTCTTGAGGTCCTCACTGGCCAAGAGCCTCTCAAGTTGGATGGTCCTGAGATGCAAAGAAGCTTGTCATCAAATTTTTTGTCCGCTATGAAGCAGAACAATCTTGAAGCGATCTTGACGAGCCACGTGAAGGGACAAGAGAGCAATGAATTGATCAGAGGTCTTGCAGAGCTAGCCAAGCAGTGCCTGGACATGTGTGGCAGCAACAGACCATCGATGAAGGAGATCGCCGATGAGCTTGGTAGATTGAGGAAGCTTTCGCTGCATCCTTGGGTACAGATCGATGCAGAGACGATAGAGACTCAAAGCCTTCTTAGTGGAACATCGACTGCTATCTTTGAAATAAAAGCTGGTACAACTGGGTATCCTACACAGGAAGGTGAAAACCTGCCCATGAACCCAAGAAGTTCCTATTATGAGAGGTGACTAACGTATTTTGCAGTCTACTCCGTTGAAACTTATACTGCTGGGGCATTTGGGAGCTAGTTGTTCTGCTATCTAATATTCATATTGTCATGTACGGTCGTACGTACACGAGGAGACGACGTGCACGCGACGTCCGACGGGCCGCAGAGCGGGCCACGCAGGACGCGCTGATCGTGCGGGGCGACAGCCAGGCCGCGCAAGGTGGCTGAAGTAGTTGGAAAGTTAGATTAGTTTCTATTTTTCAGTTCTCCAATTCTAGCAGTATTCGGTAGGGACTATTGGCCCTATATATTGTAACCGCACGTTGGTTTGAAGGACAAGCAAGATCATTAACCTTATTCTATCTCTCTCTCAACTCTCAAGCCCGAGCCGCTGTGAGGGGCATAACCTCCGCGATCGGAAGACACGGCACGAGACTACGAACTCCGTAGTCGAGGACCAGCTACCCTAGATCACCAGGTCCTTGACAACCTGGTATCGCGATCCAATCGATCCTCCTCTTCCTCCGCTGCCGCGCCGCCATCTCCGAAACCTGCAAACCCGAGCCCACCGCCATCACCGCCGTCCTCCGCAGCCTCCGCCGCACACACCTCACCCACCATGGCCGAGCCCACCCTCGCTGAAGTCATGGAGATGCTCAAGACCATGACCACGAAGATGAACGCCATGGAGTCCGACATGGCTACCATGAAGGACAAGTCTGAGTCGTCCTCCGGCGGGGGCGACGCCCGCCGCCACTACGACGAGCGCGGTCAGGACTTCCACCCCAAGCACAAGAAGTGGGATTTTCCCCGCTACGATGGCACGACCGATCCGATGCTCTTCGTCAACAAATGCGAAGCCTACTTCCGCCAGTACCGCACCACCGTGGACGAACGCATGCCCATGGCGTCATACCATCTGGATGACGTGGCGCAATTGTGGTTCACCCAGCTGCAAACCGACGAGGGCACGCCGAACTGGAGCCACTTCAAGGATCTCCTCAACCTCCGGTTCGGGCCCCCTCTCCGATCCGCGCCCATGTTCGAGCTCTCCGAGTGCCGGCGCACGGGCACCGTGGAGGAATACTCCAACCGCTTCCAGGCTCTCCTTCCTCGCGCAGGCCGGCTCGAGGAGACGCAACGCGTCCAGCTCTACACCGGGGGCCTCCTCCCACCGCTCAGCCACGCCGTCCGACTCCACGACCCGAAAAATCTCGCCGAAGCCATGAGCCTCGCCCGCCAAGTGGAGCTGATGGAGAGCGAACGGTCGGCGCCACAACCACCACGGGCGGCTCCGCGCGGCCTGCCCCCACCTGCGGCCAGGGCGGCTCTACCGGCGCCGCCGCCTATCCTGGCGCTCCCGGCCCCTCCGGCGGCTGCACAGCAGGGCCGCACTGAGGGAGGCCAACGACGCCTCACTCCCGATGAGATGGCGGAACGGCGCCGCCAAGGTTTGTGCTTCAATTGTAATGAGAAGTACTCACGTGGTCATAATAGGTTCTGTCGCCGCCTCTTCTTCCTGGACGGGGTGGAGATCGACGACCCCGACGGCGACGCGGCTGCTGCGGCAGACGACGGGGCGAAGGAGGCCCCCGTCTTCTCCCTTCATGCCGTGGCGGGCGTGGCCGTGGGTGCCCCCATCCTGCTTCGGGTCACCCTGGGCACCACAACGCTCATCGCCCTGATGGACACAGGGTCCACGCACAACTTTATCGGAGAGGCGGCTGCGCACCGCACTGGGCTCGCCATCACACCCCGCCCGCGGCTCACTGCCACGGTCGCTAATGGTGAGAAGGTGGCGTGCCCTGGCGTCCTTCGGCAGGCGGTTATCTCCATCGAGGGCGTGACGTTCAACGTCGACCTTTACGTCATGCCCCTCACCGGCTACGACATGGTGCTGGGCACCCAGTGGATGGCCGCCCTAGGGCGCATCGCCTGGGACGTCACCTCCCACACCCTGTCCTTCCACCACGACGGGCGCCCTGTCTGTTGGTCCGGCGTGGCATGCCCGGTGGCGCCCGCAGTACACGCCGCGACCACCGGCGAGTCCCTGTTGGAGGGCCTGCTGGACTCGTTCGGGGATGTCTTCGCTGCCCCAACGGGTCTGCCTCCACCACGCGACCGTGACCACCCGATCGTTCTCAAGCCCGGCGCGACACCGGTGGCGGTCCGCCCGTACCGTTACCCGGCGGCCCACAAGGATGAACTGGAGCGCCAATGTGCGGCCATGATCGAGCAAGGGATCGTTCGCCGCAGCACGTCGGCGTTCTCATCGCCGGTCCTCCTCGTGGCAAAACCGGATGGCTCATGGAGGTTCTGCGTCGATTATCGCGCATTGAACGCGCTCACCGTCAAGGATGCTTTCCCGATACCCGTGGTGGAGGAGCTCCTGGATGAGCTTCACGGCGCCAAGTTCTTCACCAAGCTTGATCTGCGTTCGGGCTATCACCAAGTACGCATGAAGCCGGAGGACATCCACAAGACCGCGTTTCGCACGCAAGACGGCCTGTATGAGTTCTTGGTGATGCCGTTCGGCCTGTGCAATGCGCCCGCAACGTTCCAGTCCCTGATGAACGACGTCCTGCGACCGTTCCTTCGTCGGTTTGTGCTCGTTTTCTTTGATGACATACTAATCTACAGTGCGTCGTGGGCGGATCACCTTCGACATCTTCGCGCGGTCTTGACCGAACTTCGCCGCCAGCACCTCTTCGTCAAGCGATCCAAGTGCGCCTTTGGAGTCACGTCGGTCTCCTACCTCGGCCACATCATCAAGGAGACCGGCGTAGCCATGGACCCGGACAAGGTGAAGGCCATCCACGACTGGCCGGTGCCCAAGTCGGCCCGCGCGGTCCGCGGCTTCCTCGGCCTGGCAGGCTACTACCGGCGTTTCGTCCTCAACTACGGCGCCCTCGCGGCTCCTCTGACGGCGCAGTTGAAGAAAGATGGCTTCTCCTGGTCAGGGGAGGCAGCTGCGGCATTCGAAACACTGAAGGAGGCAGTGACGTCAGCACCGGTCCTCGCCCTTCCGGACTTCACCAAGCCGTTCGTCGTCGAGTGTGATGCTTCGACACACGGGTTCGGCGCCGTGCTCCTACAAGAGAAACACCCGATCGCGTTCTTCAGCAGGCCGATCGCGCCACGCCACCGCTCGCTCGCCGCATATGAGCGGGAGTTGATCGGGCTCGTCCACGCCGTCCGCCATTGGCGCCCGTACCTGTGGGGCCGCCATTTCACCGTGCGTACTGATCACTACAGTCTCAAATTCTTGTTAGACCAGCGACTCGCCACGATCCCTCAACATCATTGGGTGGGGAAGCTTCTCGGTTTCGACTTCAAGGTGGAATATAAGCCGGGCGCCCAGAACGTGGTCGCTGATGCCCTGTCTCGCCGCGACACGGAGGACAGCATGGGAGCGGTGCTCGCCCTGTCGGCGCCGCAATTCGACTTCATCGACAGGCTACGTCAAGCACAGGCTGAGGACCCGGCGCTTGTGGCTCTCCGAGAGGAGATTCTTGCGGGCACCCGCGCCGCGCCGTGGGCTGTCCGCGACGGCCTGGTGACCTACGCGGGGCGACTCTACATCGCGCCGTCGTCCCCGCTGCTCCTGGAGATTGTGGCTGCCATCCATGAGGACGGCCATGAGGGCGTCCAGCGCACGCTGCACCGGCTCCGGCGTGACTTTCACTTCCCGGGGATGCGTCAGCATGTCCAAGACTTCGTCCGCGCGTGCGGCACGTGCCAGCGGCTCAAGTCCGAGCACCTGCACCCGGCGGGGCTGCTCTTGCCACTCCCGGTGCCGTCATCAATATGGTCCGACGTCGGACTGGACTTCATCGAAGCCCTTCCGAAAGTTCGCGGGAAGTCCGTCATCCTCATCGTGGTGGACAGGTTCAGCAAGTACTGTCACTTTATACCTCTTGCTCACCCATACACTGCAGAATCCGTCGCCAATGCGTTCTTCGCCGACATCGTTCGCCTCCACGGGATGCCGCAATCTTTGGTGTCTGATCGCGACCCCGTCTTCACATCGACGTTCTGGCGCGAGCTCATGCGGCTCATGGGTTCCAAGCTGTGCATGACCTCGGCGTTCCACCCGCAAGCAGATGGCCAAACTGAGGCCGCGAACAAGGTGATCACCATGTACCTGCGCTGCTTCACCGGCGACCGTCCCCGCCAATGGCTCCGGTGGCTTCCCTGGGCGGAGTTCATCTACAACTCGGCGTACCAGACGTCCCTCCGCGACACTCCTTTCCGCATCGTCTACGGCCGGGATCCGCCGACCCTCCGCTCCTATGAGGCCGGGGAGACGCGTGTGGCGGCCGTCGCAAAGACTATGGCCGAGCGTGAGGAGTTTTTGCAGGACATCCGTTTCCGCCTGGAGCAGGCGCAGGCCATTCAGAAGCGTCACTACGACAAGCATCATCGGGAGGTGTCCTACGCTGTGGGAGATTGGGTGTTGCTGCGCCTACGACACCGTCCCATCGCGTCGCTGGAATCGTCGATAGGCAAGCTGAAGCCCCGATTCTTCGGCCCCTATCAGGTGACCGAGGTGATCAACGCAGTCGCCGTTAGGGTGGCCCTTCCGCCCCGAGCTCGCCTTCATGACGTCTTCCACGTCGGGCTCTTGAAGAAGTGGCAGGGCGCGCCTCCGACCACTCCACCGCCTCTCCCCGTCGTCCACAACGGCGCCACGGTGCCAGAACCGGAACGTGTGGAGCGCTCCCGTCTCGCAAGAGGAGTGTGCCAGGTCCTCGTGCGCTGGAAGGGGGAGCCGCTGTCATCATCATCTTGGGAAGACTGGGACACTTTCCGCGACCGTTTTCCAGCGTTCCAGCTCGAGGACGAGCTGGTCCAGAAGGAGGGGAGAGATGTCATGTACGGTCGTACGTACACGAGGAGACGACGTGCACGCGACGTCCGACGGGCCGCAGAGCGGGCCACGCAGGACGCGCTGATCGTGCGGGGCGACAGCCAGGCCGCGCAAGGTGGCTGAAGTAGTTGGAAAGTTAGATTAGTTTCTATTTTTCAGTTCTCCAATTCTAGCAGTATTCGGTAGGGACTATTGGCCCTATATATTGTAACCGCACGTTGGTTTGAAGGACAAGCAAGATCATTAACCTTATTCTATCTCTCTCTCAACTCTCAAGCCCGAGCCGCTGTGAGGGGCATAACCTCCGCGATCGGAAGACACGGCACGAGACTACGAACTCCGTAGTCGAGGACCAGCTACCCTAGATCACCAGGTCCTTGACACATATATTGCATAAAGACACGAAGTCTACGTATCTTTAGCCATTCAAGTATGTATTTGTGTTTCTCCGCAGCATGTCTGCAACATATATAGTCCATGACAGCAATTTTTTATATGTTGTTCCTTTACATATCTAAAACATTGTGACATATCTACTGTACAAAATATGTGGGGTATTCCCATTAATTTCCAATTGGAAAAGAAGAATGGAATAGAAAAAAGACATAAGTGAATGACTGGACTAGGTCACTTCAAGGCCTGATTGACCAAGCAACCCAGCCTGGCTAGGACCTTATCCCCTTGCTGGTGAATGCACTGGAGGGAGGAGCAGGGCAGAGGCCTTTGCAGCCCAGTAGCGGACTGCGGACCTAGGATTTCTTAATGACTAGGGCCTTTAACTAGCGATAAAAACTACCCATTATGTTCCTAACCCAAAAGGCCTCCATTAATATCACACATAGAAATAACTAAATCGAGGATAAAATTTCTAATTGATCTGATGATTGAACTAAAACTATTAAGAACATTGTACGGTACACATGGAAATAAATACCAGTTTCATTCAATTGTTTGACATGAACATGAGAAAAAATACGATGCCAAAGTCTTTGGTTCTCTTCATTCATTGTGAACAATTGAAAATTTTAAAATTAATAATTCTACTGTCAATTAGATATTATACAATGATTCTACGTCCCACAAGTCTACAGTCTACTGTCTACATCTACTAATGAATAATAATCGATTAGAGCCTTTGAGAATCGAGAAATACCAGAACGATTTGATCCAGAGAGGCTGAGGGATGAATGGAGGGATGGGCGCCCGGGGTAGACTCCACGGCTCCACCAGGCCAGGGCACTAGGGCCTCGCCAAGCCACAGAGGGAGAGGGAGAGAGCCGAGAGGCCGGAGGCCGTGTCCGCCTGTCCGGCGCCGCCGCGGCGGGCGCCAGTGGCTGTGGAGCGGTGGTCGTTGCCCCTCCCCGGCGGCCTGGCGCCGTGGCCGTGGCCAGGGCCAGTGGCGTTGGCGCGGTGGTCATTGCCCTTGCCCCCCAGGCAGCCGACGCCTAGCGGCTGGCGGCATCGGGACGGGAGGCCGCAGGTGGCCGTGGCGCCGTAGCGGCAGAGACGCAGAGACACCGAGTCAGAACTAGGGAATGGAGGAAAAGTCGCGGGATCGGAATGCTCCTTGGCTGACTGCCTGCCCGACTGCCGTAGTCATTGTTAGTTGTTACTGCCTTCCTGGGCCTAATGTCTATTGGACAGTTTTACATACGTAGAGGATTAACGTTACTGGGCCACGCGGGCCACAGCTCTGGAGGCCTCAGGCCTAGGCCCGTCCCTGTTGGCAAGTACTCCCTAAGTTGTTTTGGTATTTCCTGGGTAGCTTTTGTTTTACGTTCTCGTTTCTGCACGTCTACGCCGACCGTCACCGTCGCGTGCACGAGGGCCGGCCGTCGCCACGCACGCTGCCAAAAAGACGCTGCTGACGTGTCGACTGGATGAGGTACAGTACAGTGTATCATATAGTATCCGTCACGGTCAGTACGTACTACGTAGTGTTGGAGACTTGGAGTGCAGCAGCATTCTGCGGCATTGTCCCGTTGTCCGGCTCGTCTGAAAAGATCAGAAACAAAAAATGGTGTTCGCCTCGACGTGAACTGAAAGCGGAGTAGCGCAAGCAAACAAGCACGGGCGTGAATAGACCTGTGCATTTTGAGCCCGGCCCGTGGGTCCGGTTCGGGGCCGCTAGGTTTTGGCCCGCCCACGAACCTTACTGGACAGGATTTGGACAGAGATCCCCAGAAAAAAATTTCTCAACCCAAAATATTTATTTTACCTATTTTACACTATAAATCGCACGGGCGGCCCGCCCACGTCCGGGCCCAGTACTCGGCTTTTTCTAATGTGTGGCTGCGTACGTGGATCGATGAATGCCACACTAACAAGTCGTGTCGTGTCAATTGGTCCCAGATGAGTACGTACTCTCCCTCCGTCCCTAAATAAATCTGTATTTCCCTCACAGGCACACTTTCCGGACGACAATTAAAAAGGGACGGAGGGAGTACAGTAGTATCCAGACGCGCCACGCTGATCTTCCTTGTCCTCTACTCCCTCAGTCCCGAGACAGTGCACTTTTAGAGTTTGAATAAAGATGCTATGGTTAGTATTAAATTATATTTATATCCCTAGAAAGATGTTATATCTCAAAAAATAAAAAAGTAGAAAAAGACAAATATGATTATTTTGTCTTTTATATAAATGTATACTTATTTTGGGATAAATTTTAAACTCTAGGAGTGCATTTATTTTGGGATGGAAGGAGTAAAGAACAGCCAAAGAGATCAAACATAGGAGTACTCCTATTCATCTCCGCATCAAAAGCCTCAAAAGCGAATTGAGGCCGTTCGCTTTAGTTGAAGTCAGTTTATTGGTCATTAAAATAATATTTTTTTCTTACAATAAATCATCTATTTCAGCTTATCATCAGACTCGTAAGTTCTCCAAGCCAAAATATAGATTGCATCACACCAGAAAAAGAAAACTCTGACACGACCTGAAAGAATATGTGTACGGTCGCATCCATCCATCACGAGGTCTGCAATAGGGAGTAGATGCACCCAACAAATCTGTACCCGGTTGGTGAGGACAAATAATATATCCAGCTTTATTTTTAATCAAATTCAGTACGAGTATGATTTGTGTTGTCTTCCAATAAAGTAGAGCCCTCTTTATCTGGTCGTGTGACCTAAGATATGGCGAAAGAAAAGACTCTATCATCAGAGATCACTGTCTTAAGAGTATTTTAATAATCATCTTGGAGGATAGCAGAAAGTGTTAGTATTGATCTCCCTAGTTACTGGGCCCAACGGCCCTTTATCTAACTTGATCCGCTCCTGATCGGGGAGCCCAACCCATTAATGGTTGGAGGGCCCCTGTCACACTGCGGGATATAAAAGGGAGGTGGGGGCCAAGGCACGCCGGCTTCTTCCTCTTCATCCGGACCCACAAGAAGGACGAGAGGGAGCCATGGCAGACGCTGGATCTAGCTCCAAGGGCGGAGATGGTCGAATCCCTAACCCTAATGTCTTTTACTTTCGCTGTTATGCATCTAAAGCATTCCTTCACTTGTTGTTTAACCTAATCCCGAGCCTATTAACCTATAAGAGATCCGATTGGATTTAACAATGGTATCGGAGGACTAAGAAACTATAGATCGGGATTTTCAGACTAAGAAATCAACTAAGAACCCTAAGCACTCAGATCCCAAACCCTAACCCTAAGCACACTCAGAAGGGGAACAGAATCGTTTTTCGCCCAAACCCTAACCCTAAGAATCAGACGTTTCAGATCAGCAAGAGGGAGAGGGAGAAGTGAGGTTAGGGTTTGGGGAGTGGCCGCCGGTCACGGGTTTTGTTCGCGCGAGAAGAGCGCCTGGCCGTCCGATCGCGATGGACGACCAGGGTTGGCCGGGTCAGATCCCCGCGGACGGAGCAGGCCGCGCGCGAAGCGGGCCGTGCTGGCCCAGGCGGGAGCGCCTGCGCGTGCTGCCGGAGCAGGCCGAGGGCCTCCCAAAACCCCCTTTTTGGGCCATTAGTAGTAAGAAGTGTTTTACATTTCTTAGACAATTATCAGACGAATTTTTAAGTTGAAATCTCTGTAAATTTTGAACCAACGGAATAAACTTTCAGAGAATATCAGAAAAATACTATAAGTTTATTCAGTCACGTTTTTCGCTGCAAAGTTTATTTTTGTTCTTTAATTAAATTCGAACCAACGGGAGAATTTAATTGTTGGAACAATTATTAAATTTAGATATTCAGAAAATTTGTAATATTGTTATATTCTGACCAACGTTGATTATATCAATATTATAAATGTTTTAGTTTCATCAGTTTTATGCATTATTTTTATTTTCTGCCCAACGGTGATGTAGAAATAATGCAGAAGGAATTGTATGTTTTAATACTGACCAACATTGTTTTAAAACATGCAATTTTTATGGTTAAGATATTATTTGTGTTAAAATATCTCACTATTCTGTCAATGGTTTTCAGGAATCAACTGGATCGCTCAGATTCCACCTCTGACTGGGAACAACTATAAGAAGTGGCGCGAACAGCTTGAGTTAGCCTTGGTCATGACGAACAATGACCTTGCTCTCTCTTCACCGTGTCCCGTTGCTCCAGAGGAGCCAGTGAGAGAGGAGAATGAGGAAGATGCCGCTTTTGCGACACGCAAAAGGGATCATGCTGATAAGAGGATGTCCTATGACCTTGAGAAAAGGCAATGGGACAATTCCAATAAGAAATGTCTCACTTTAGCTAAGGCTACTATTTCAGAGCCCATCAGAGGGTCTATCCCTGAGACACTCACCATTGCTGAGTATTTAGAACATGTTAAGAATCAGTTCCATAGAACTACTAAGTCTCAGGCAAGTGCTCTTATCAAAGAGCTTTGCAATAAGAAATACAATGGTGGTGGCGTTAGAGACCACATACTTAGAATGAGCACCATAGCTGCTAAGCTTGAGTCCATGAAAATTAAGTTACCTGATCCATTTGTCATTCACATGATCTTTGCCTCACTGCCAAGTGAGTTTGACACATTTTGTGTCAATTACGACATGTTGCCTGATGACTGGAACATGGACAAGCTCATTAGTATGTGTGTGCAAGAGGAAGAGCGCATTAAGGCTTCACATGGGGACTCTGCTCTCTATGTGAAGGATAATAAGAGAAAATTTTTCAATAAGAATGCTAAACCACAAGGGAAACCAAAGTGGGATGGCAGCTCATCCTACAATGCTAATGCCAAGGGAAAGCCCCTCAGTTCCAAGCTCAGCCACAGTTCCCATCTCAGCCTCAGTACCAGAAGGGACAGAAGATCCCTGTAGACAAAGATCAGTGCATGTACTGCAAGGAAAGGGGGCATTGAATGAAAGATTGCCCTGGGTTCCTGAAGTTCCTGAGTAAGAATGGTGAGGATATTATTACATTTGTAGATGAATCCTTGTTTCTAAATTATGACAAATCCACATGGTGGGTTGATTCAGGTGCAACTACTCATGTTGCTAATTCTTTTCAGGGGTTCGCTACGAGGAAGATCCTGCAAAGAGGAGAAAGAACCATTAAGGTGGCTAATGGAGTACAAGCCGACGTCCAAGCCATTGGAGACATATCATTAGAGTTAGTAAATGGTTTTGCACTTAGACTTCATGATGTACTCTATGTTCCTTCTTTGCATCGAAACTTAATAAGTGTGTCTAAGTTAGATGATGATGGATTGGCTTGTCATTTTGGAGATGGCAAGTGTAAGATATCTTTTAATAATCAGTGTGTTGGTCTTGCCTTCCGACAAGACAAACTTTATTTGTTATCCATCTCTGAGAATGTTAATGTTATAAGTTCTGAGAATAAGATTGCTTCCTCGTCTATGAATGTAAGTAAAAAGCGTAAGAATATTCAGGTTGACTCTTCGAAATTGTGGCATTGTCGTTTAGGCCATATTTCGAGGGGGAGAATTGATAGATTAGTCAAGACTGAAATTCTTTCGCCATTAGAACTATCAGAATTAGATCAATGTGTTGATTGCATTAAAGGTAAGTACGTTAAGAAAATTAAGAAAAATGCCAAACGAAGTGCGGGGACTTTAGAAATAATCCACACCGACATATGTGGACCATTTCCCGTTATGAGTGTGGATGGTTATGACTCGTTTATAACATTCACTGATGACTACTCGCGTTATGGCTACATCTATCCGATTAAAGAAAGATCAGAAGCTTTAGATAAGTTTAAGATATTTAAGGCAGAAGTAGAAAATCAACACAACAAGAAAATTAAGATAGTAAGATCAGATCGTGGTGGAGAATACTATGGGCGACATACCCCGTATGGTCAAGTTCCAGGACCTTTTGCAAAGTTCCTTCAGGAGCATGGCATAGTTGCTCAGTATTCAATGCCAGGAGAACCTCAGCAAAATGGAGTGGCTGAAAGAAGAAACCGTACCCTGATGGATATGGTAAGAAGCATGGTCAGTTACTCCACCTTACCGATAAGTTTGTGGATGGAGGCGTTAAAAACCGCCATTCATATCCTTAATCGTGTACCCAGTAAGTCGGTGCCTAAAACACCGTATGAGTTATGGACAGACAGAGTACCCTCACTTAAGCATTTAAGGGTGTGGGGCTGTCCAGCTGAGGCTAAAGTCTTTAACCCAAATTCAGGAAAATTAGATCCTAAGACTGTTAGTTGCCATTTCATTGGCTACCCAGACAGATCAAAAGGCTACCGCTTTTATTGCCCTGACAGGCATACAAAGTTTGTAGAGACAAGACATGCTGAGTTTTTAGAATATGATGTGATCAGGGGGAGCAAGGTGGTTCAAGAAGTTAACTTACAGGAAAAACGGGTTCACGCCCCTACTCCAATGTTTCAGGAACCATACTTCATGCTACCTGTTGTTGCTGTGCCAATGGTGTCAAGCACTGTAGTGCCAGCGCCTGTTGTTGAGCCTCCCTTGCCGACAGAAAATCTGGAACCTGTCCTTCAGGAGCCATTAGAACCACCTGTCGTGCATGGGGAAGAACAACAACAACCCCAAATGGCGCCAAATAATGAGAACATTAGAAGGTCACATAGAGTTAGAAGATCAGCTATCTCAGATGATTATGAAGTCTATGAGGCCGAAGAGTTTCATATGGAGGATGATCCCACTACATATGAACAAGCCATGAGAAGCGAGCACTCAGATAAGTGGTTAGAAGCCATGAAAGATGAGCTAAGATCCATGGATTCCAACAATGTTTGGGATTTAGTGGAAATTCCTAAAGGAGCCAAAACAGTAGGCTGTAAATGGGTCTACAAAACCAAATGTGACTCCCAAGGGAACATTGAGAGATATAAGGCGCGACTCGTGGCAAAGGGTTTTACCCAAAAAGAAGGAATTGATTACAGTGAGACCTTTTCTCCTGTCTCATGTAAGGATTCTTTTAGAATTATAATGGCGCTAGTGGCACATTATAACTTAGAGTTGCATCAAATGGATGTTAAGACGACATTCCTTAATGGGGATCTTGAGGAAGATGTTTACATGGCACAACCGAAAGGTTTTGTTGTGGAAGGAAAAGAAAAGATGAGATGTCGACTAAGAAAGTCCATTTATGGGTTAAAACAAGCTTCGAGACAGTGGTACTTGAAGTTTGATAACACCATCAGACGTCTTGGGTTTAAAGCTAATGTTGAGGATAACTGTGTGTACACAAAGTTTAAGAATAGTAAGTTCATCTTCCTGGTTCTATATGTGGACGATATTTTGCTGGCAAGCAATGATGTCGGTCTGCTAATGGAAACTAAGAAGTTCTTATCCTCACATTTTGATATGAAGGATCTTGGTGAGGCCTCTTTTGTTCTGGGGATAGAGATTCACCGTGATAGAAGCAGAGGGGTATTAGGTTTGCCTCAGAATGCATACATAGATAAGATTCTTAAGAAATATAGTATGCATAAGTGCAGCCCGTCACCTGCACCCATAGTCAAGGGCGATAAGTATGGGGAACATCAGTGTCCCAAGAATCAGATAGAGCTCGAGCAAATGAGATCAGTTCCTTACGCATCCGCTGTCGGAAGTTTACAATATGCTCAAATTTGTACTCGCCCTGACATAGCTTTTGTTACCGGGTTACTTGGCAGATATCAGAAAAATCCAGACATAGAGCACTGGAAATTAGTAAAGAAAGTCTTGCGTTATTTGCAGGGCACAAAAGGCTTCATGCTAACCTATAAGAGATCAGATTCCCTTGAGATAGTAGGGTTCTCAGATTCAGATTATGCGGGGGGGGGGGGGGAAGAAAATCCACTTCGGGTTATATTTTCACCCTTGCAGGTGGGGCTATATCGTGAAAAAGCTCCAAACAAACTCTCGTTACATCATCCACAATGTATGCGGAGTTTGTAGCATGTTATGAGGCCTCGGGGCAGGTGAACTAGCTTAAGAAATTCTTACCCAGATTGGCAGTGGTAGACAGCATTCAGAAACCACTTAAGTTATACTGCGATAATAATCCTGCAGTTGAATATGCTCACAACAATAGGTCAAGTGGTGCTGCCAAACACATTGACATTAAGTACTATGTTGTGAAAGATAAAGTTCGGGATCATGTCATTAGTCTTGAGCATATAAGTACAGATAAAATGTTAGCGGATCCGTTGACAAAAGGCTTACCACCCAACGTGTTTAGAAGACACGTAGCCGGCATGGGGTTAAGGGAAAGCCTATGATTCTTGAACACTTAGGGCCCAAGTTAGAACTCAGTTTCAAATTAGAGAGATGTATTGTAGCCGTCAAGTCCAACGACGCTTGGTTGTGACGACGAGACACGCTCGACGCTTTTCTCTATAATGGAATAGAGCCATATAAGTTGAGTATTTAAGATAAGAATAAGATAAGTTATTAGGAGATCAAGGGGGAGAATGTTAGTATTGATCTCCCTAGTTACTGGGCCCAACGACCCTTTATCTAACTTGATCCGCTCCTGATCGGGGAGCCCAACCCATTAATGGTTGGAGGGCCCCTGTCACACTGCGGGATATAAAAGGGAGGTGGGGGCCAAGGCACGCCGGCTTCTTCCTCTTCATCCGGACCCACAAGAAGGACGAGAGGGAGCCATGGCGGACGCTGGATCTAGCTCCAAGGGCGGAGATGGTCGAATCCCTAACCCTAATGTCTTTTACTTTCGCTGTTATGCATCTAAAGCATTCCTTCACTTGCTGTTTAACCTAATCCCGAGCCTATTAACCTATAAGAGATCCGATTGGATTTAACAGAAAGAGCTCTGTAATCCATTCCCATGTCATACGGCCCGGGGGCCTCGATTGTAGCTTGTACGGGGCACTTGTGCAGTTGCGCGCCGCGGCATAGATCAAATGAGCAATAATATGTACGGCCACTTGCAAAATTCTGTTAAATATTGATTAAAACATTAACTAATTACATAGTTTGTGACAACTTTACAAGATAATTTATTTAAGCCTAATTAGTTCATAATTTGACAATGTATGTGCTAATGATAGATTAATTAGTCTAAATAAACCATTTCACGGTTTTTCTAACGAAACATGTAATTTATTTTTTATTAGTCTATTTTCAATAGACTAAATTAATACTGTAATATTTGATGTGATATTTAAAAACTTTTCATCCACCAACTAAATATCCCTCCATGTGGTGGGCAGAGAGCTGTGCGTCATGTGCGGTCGGCGGATGCTGCAGCTCGGGATTTGGGTTTCAAAATGTAGTGCAACGCCGTACGTGGTCCTTGTTTATTTATTTTATTTATTATTATGTCCACGGGATTACGATCCACTGGTCATAATATGGCTGATGATGCAGCTGAAAAATTGAAGTGGCTACTCTTTTCAGGCCATCGCAAGGCTTGATATACTGAGTATACCATATGTAGAGGGTGGCCAACCGGTAGGGATGAATTCAAATGGATAGCTAGCTGAAACTTCAAATTATCTGAATTCATATCTGCTTGTGCGGTATCTGCTTCTAATATACGGATATACTAATAGTCTGATTGGTTGGGAGATCCTGGCCGGACCTGGCCCTGCCCCTACAGCCTTTCAGCATTTGGTTGGCTACTCATGCTCACGCATCAAGGCCTGGCCACGCATCAAGGCCTGGCCAGACACGTGCAACAACCATCACGGGGCCTGGCTGCGGAGGAACGAGAATCACTTCCGTTTCCTCTGAGCCTGGCTCACTGGATCACGAATGATCATGCGTCATGGCCCGTGTGTGAGAGAGCAGATGCAACTCTAAACTAAAAAGTAGACAATCAAACAAGTGATGTGTTCATTCAGTACATATTCCTATAGTCAACCAAATATAGCACCATTACATATATCGAACCTGTCTCCGCTCAACCAAGCTCAGTAGGAATGAGCAGACTGCTCTCATCTCTGAACCAATCAGGCCCTAAATGAGATGTCTAGATCTATTTAGAGCTTCTTTGGAACGGAGGGATGTTACAGAAAATGTATAAGATTTTCACAAGAAAAACATAGAAAAAAATAAAATTCTATGTTCTAAGGAGGTCCTTATTTTCTCTATCGACTCCAGGTCTATATATAGAAAAATGATAGATATCTGATATAAGGCAATGTATGCTATGGAAACAAGCCTCCTGTGCAAACTATAGAAACTCTAATCAAGACCACAGAAATCTAATCCGATGGTTAGAGATAAGTGGAGGAGTTTAAGTGCCGATATAACCCACCATCGGATTAGATTCCTGTGGTCTTGATTAGAGTTTCTATAGTTTACACAAGAGGCTGGTTTACATAGCATATGTTCCCCTTATATAATAATAACTAATGACTAAGGACCCCTCGTAACACATGAGTTTTACACGAATTGTTTGTGTAGGAATTTCACATGGATAAGCTCATTTTTCACAAGAAAACGTAGGAACCGAAAGGAATTTCGTGTTTCAATTGGGGCCTAATTATTATTGGTTTTAGCATTGCCTCCAATTATCGAAACTAATGGGGGCCTATGGCCTAATTATTATTGGTTTTAACAGCTTCCAATTATCGAAACTGTTTTAAACGTAATGGTTAATGATATATTTTTTTAAAAAAAAAATTACTAACGATATAGAAATAGAAAGAAATGCAGTTGGCCCACCCGTTCTTCCCCTGTCCATAGCTTAAGGTTCCTCTGTATAAAAATGGATGGTCCAAACAGTACGAGGGTCTCGATGGCTCCATGGCGATGGCGGCGGATCTGTGGTGTGCCTATATATATCCCTCCCTGCTCAGGTATCGTATTCTCCCACTACAATATATACGTACTCTATTGCGCAGAAAAGAGAAGCCAATAAGCAAGAGATCGTATCAGGTCTTTTTTATAAACGGTAGCAAAGGCGATGCAGCCAGCGAGCAGTGAGATTCGCGTGGCGAGCCTTGAAGCTTCCGAAGAGGGAATCTTCTCCGGCTTATACCGGCGGCGTACTTCTCGTGCGGATTCCATTCCGCCGGATCGCTTCGCTTGCAAACCAAGCAAAGCAAGCCCGGAAGGACAGGACAAAGTGGAGCACCTGGATGTGCCGGCCGGACCGGCCGGGGTACGGTTCGTCCGGCGCCGCGGCGAGGGATAAACCGAGGATATGCCGTCCGGTAAGGTCCACGGCACAGGATTCCTATAGACTTGAGAGACTGGTATCCAGGAGGGAATATCACGCCCAACAGGCGAACACGGGAGGTGATAAGGCACGCGACGCGCGAGGGGGAAAGGAGAACGCCTATCGGCTTCCTCCTCTGTCACGCTCCGCGTTGCTTATCACGATCGAATGTGTGCGGCAGGGACAAACAAAGCCTCTGGTCGGTACGAAGTTAGAAATAAATTAAAACAGTTGATTTATTACGAGAGAAAAATAATATTCCATGGCTAAAGAAAAATGGATTTTACTACAGCGTGGTTGTGCAGGAAACCCACAATCAGACTGTGCACTCTATTTTGGGAAACCAACTAACCTGCTTGCCAGACAAGGAAAGAAGCGGATGCGGGGTCTCCGCGCGCTTGCCGGACAGACGCGTGCTAAACAAGCTAGCTTGCCCAAGCCAGGCCCACTGGAAAAAGCAGTTTCACAGGCCCATCTTCTTCTTTCACATAGTAGTAACCCGTATTCCCCACCAGTTTGGATCTAAAAAATCTCATGCATCATCTAGAGACCATAGAACTCAGGGTGATCAAGAAAATCACATGCATCCAATATTAAGCAAGTATTGAAGCAAAAATATCAACAAATAACATGTATTTGACATCAAATTAATGCAAATATGTTTCTTCCTTTCATATCTCCACTCCAAGATTTTTCCTATTTTGATTCTTAATAGATCCGTTCATATCTTATTTTGGCCATGCATTTAATTTTCATTTTTGAAAATGAGCTAACTAAAATTGCTTCAATAGCAAAACTAAATTGCTTGTAATTGTTGACGAAAATGCTTTGTAGGGGTTGAAGTGTTGAGGCAAGTCCATGTATAGGAATTCATCTACAGAACCACGATTCTGCAAACAAGAGGGAAGTCGTTAGGATGCAGAAATAGTGAACTTACTAGATTCTAATTGAGAACCAAACAAAAGCAATGTTTGACTGAAAATCTGAAAGAAACAATTAACCAACTGAATTTGTGTATGACATTGCTTGTTTTGCCTAATTTATAACCTTATTATGTAACACCTCTGGTGTTTAAGCATGTAATTAACTTGACATATCATCATTAGCATCATAAATCATCTTGATCATGATTTCATGTGTATGCATTTGCTTAGTGTATCATTTTATGTGATGTACCTCTATTGCAAAAAAACCCTTATTAGCCCATTTCTTCCTATAGGGGCAAAATGGTAATTTCACCTCTGTGCCTAGTTCTATGTAATTCTTGTTCAAATTTAGTGCCCTGATGTTTGTTGCTTTGATCATAGTTCAAAAATCAGATTTATTTGATTTTCCTTTTGCAAAACCCTAAAAATCCCAAATCCTGGATTTATTCCCTTTTTGATACCTTTTTCAAAATTCAAAATTTTGAGATGGTTCAAAAAGCAAAGTTGTGAATCTGTCATAGAGGAACAACTTTGGTATTTACAGATTTCCATGTTTCTATATAAAATTTGCAGTAATTTCAAATTCATTCAAATTCCAGTTTTTGTCCCCTTTTCACTTTTAAAAATTTATTCCAAAACTATTGAGTTTCAGAAAAAGTGTATATTAGCAAAGTTGTAGGTTTTGACAAATGGAACAACTTTCATATTGGAAGACTTTCAAGTTTCAGTTTGAAATTCAGAGTAATTTTGATTTGAATCCAGTTTGAAAAAGTGTCCCCTTTTCTGTTTTCAAATGTGGTTCAAAAACTATTTGGATTTGGAAAATGTTCATATTGACAAAGTTGTAGATCTCATTTTTCTGAGCAACTTTGGTATTTTGAGTTTTTGTCGCACAGTTCAATTTTTGGAAGTAATTTGCAAAATACAGAGTTCAGCCAAAAGTCAAACCCTAAGACCTAGCCTGTTCATCTTCCACCTACAGCTAGGGGGCCCCGGCCATGGCCGCGCGACAGCGCCGCCTGCGCCACGCGCGCTTGGCAGCCGCACGCCGCCCCTGGCTTGTCGCCCGCGCCCGCGACATCTCTTTCGCACTCGCACGCGCACAGTTGACCTCCGCCCCGTCCCCCACTGTTTCCCGCGCGTCGCCGCCACGTGGCCGTCGCCGGCGAACGCACGCCCGAGCCCCGGCTGCACGCCGTCCTTCCCGCTAGAGCGCAATCGAGTGCGCACGCTCTCGCCGAGCTTATCCACCCACTCCCGTGTTCTCTACCGGCCCCTGGCCGTGGCTATATAAGCCGCCGGAGCCCCGAGCTCCTCACTCACCTCCGCCACCGTGGCCGGCCTACTCCAGACACTCCGCCGCTCCACCACCGAGCTCAGAAGCTCCGCCTTGAGCTCGTGAAGCTTTCCCACCCTTCAATTTCACCTTCCCCGCCTCCGTTTGCCCGGCGTAACCCCATCTTCCCTATCTCCGACGGAACACCAGTGAACTCGGGTTCGTGGAATTCGCCGTCTCCGGCCTGGATCATCTCCCTCCGACCCTCGCATTCGCTTCCCTGTCTCCGTGCGGCTCTAACCTGACCTTTGCGGCTCTGTTTGATGCCCAGGGTCGCCACTGCGCCGATCGCCGCCGCTCGCCGTCCGCCGGTCATCGCCGTTCGTCCACCTCCGTTCATCCCCTCACCTCGCCGAGTTCCTTGATCGACGCGGGTGAGCCCTCTGATCACGCTCGTGCCCTCAGCTCTGCCGCGGAGTGCCCAGTTTGGCCGGCGTAAACACGCCGCCGCGCTCGGGTCACCGCCGGCGAGCAAAGTGCCGCCGTTGTCGTCTTCTCCCTCGAGCACGAGTCGAGCCTCACCCTCGAGAACGTGTCGAGCCTCACCCTCGAGAACGAGTCGAGCCTCACCATCGAGCCCTGCCTCCGACACGTGGTAAGCGTCCGGGCCTCCGGCCTCTGCTTCAACTCCGCTTCGCCCGAGCCCAAGCCTCGGCGAGCGCATGCCCTCCGCTTCGCCCGAGCCCAAGCCTCGGCGACGCATGCTCTCCGCCTCGCCCGAGTCAGGCCTCGGACGGAGGCTCACTTCTCCGTCTCGCCCGAGCCTCCGGGCCAGGCCTCAGACGAAGCTGTCGCTTCCGTCTCGACCGAGCCCGTCTCGACCGAGCCCCGCGCGATTCGCCCGAGCCCCGCGATTCGCCGAGGCCGGCCTAGAAAGAGCACAGTGCTCTTCTCTTTTTCTGAGAGATGTGAATAGTGTTCTGTTTTCTCTTTTTGTATGATTTTCTGTGTGCATCCAAAAATTCTGAAATTTTTGTGGTAGACTCTTTATGCTCGGGAGTATTTTATAAAAATATGAAACTTGAGTTTTGTGCAAAAATTCGAAAATGTAAAATCCCTCTTTTAATTAATAAATGGATGGTTTTGGATTTTTAGAAAATTATTTATAACTCCAAAAATCATGAGACAAATTTTTGTGAGCTTCTTATGCCATGTTTAGTCCCTGGTGAGATTTTGAAGTCTTTTGGAACTAGTTGATTTTTGAGCTTTTATTTTAATTGTTAAATAGTGCCTTTTGCTAATTAATGTCTGATTTTATTTGAGCACCTTAATGACCTCCAAAAATTTTGAAATTTGTTTTGCCATCTATCTACACCATAATGAACTTATGTGATTAATTTGGTAATTTTTGGAGCAACTTCATAAAATGACCTTTTTAATTAATTTAGGAAAATAGAAAAAGTGATTAGTGTTGGTAATAAGTGTCTGATGATGTGATCTTTGGATTGTTTGATGGTCATAGACCCCTACCCTTTGGTCTATGATGGTTGAGATGCTATGATTGGTTGATGCTTAGGATAATCATAATAAGGCCTAGCTTTAATTAACATTGCTAGAAAGGGATAAGTAATCTATTGTCCACTTTAACAACCGCTTATTCTTTGCAAAGCTGTACTCTAGTTTTATCCTGCACTTTGTTCATACTAGCATACTCATGTGCATGCATCATTGCATCCGTATAGTAACCGAAGCAGAAGGAATCAACGTCAAGCCAGCCGCCGACGAACCTACCCCGAAGTAACCTCGAGCTCCGACTCCTGCAGTCCGCCCTCGAGCCCGCTCTCTTTAAGGCAAGCCCCGGTGCATTTAACCCTTCCATTTATAAAATGTTTTCCTTAAATGCTTTTGAGTTAAACTACTGCATTAGGTTATAGGAATTGTGTGATGACCTATTACCTGCATTATTTATCTCCACCAGAAGATCAACCTGTCTCGTTTTAAAAACTATTTGCAAAATGCTTAGTGATGCTATATAATAGATTTGCAAAAATGCCAATTTTCAAAAGTGTGATCACTGAAAGAATCTTTATGGGAATTTGGCTTTACTTCCCGTTCGATGACTGCTTGCCTAGCTAGCATGTGGTCATTGACGAGAAGAGGTTGTCCGCGCGTACGGTGCCGTCATGTTGTAGTCCGGGACTCAACAGTTGACACCGACCGGGACAGGGTTGAAAAACCGACAGGACCTGTACTCTTGGGTTAGAGTCCCGAGGTGCTTGTCGCTGGCGGAAAAATGTAGGGACCATCCGTATGGGGGCCTGCTGGTCAAGACTTGTAACTATTCACATACTACGGAAAGCTCTGGCTCCGAGAAATCCATTATTGGACCGACAACCGCGCACTGGGAGTGGAGAGATGGCGGAAGTAGCATGTACCCACGTGGGTTAGAGTCCCGGATTGGAGTGGTGTACTGTACTTCCGGGTGGCGTAGGACCGGGCCCAATCTTGGAGGAATCGTGGAAGACGAGTTGGCATATGCAAGCTTGGGTGCTACATATGCAGTGTGAATAGGGATCCTCAGCTGAGTATTCTTTATCCGGATTAACGTTGCTCCTCGGTTATGGAGACTTGGCCACTGACTGTCAACGGAGAGTGGTTCTCAACTAGGTATGTTTTGAAATGTAAAATGAATCATGGACAATGAAGAACTGAGGAATACTTGAACCTTTCCAAAATAAAAACAAGTTTTACAAGATGCTTTTTCTGCAACAGGACCTGTACTCTTGGGTTAGAGTCCCGAGGTGCTTGTTGCTGGCAGAAGAACGCAACATGCTTTTTCTGCAAATTTCTCGATCTTGTTCAAGCCTTACCTAAGCCTTTCATTCCTGAGTCTCCTCCCCTTTTTCTTTGTCGGGTAAGTCTTGTTGAGTACCCCAGTACTCAGGGTTTGTTGACCCCTGTTGCAGGTTTCTAATAGGTGGCGTTGATCCTGATCATGTCAGTGGGCTTGACGTGATCTGGTTGTTCCTCATCTCCAACTTAGGTACTCCGCCTAAGTGTGGTTCTGTAATACTACTCTACTTCCGCAACACCAGTTATTTTTATGTAAAAGTAACATCTTCATAATTTGTAAAGTTTATCTATCTTGCTTCCGCACTCCGATGGTATTTTGTATCAACTGTTGTAATGTTGTGATTAATCCAACCTTCATGATGATGGTCCTGTGGCTCGTGGATAATTCGGGGTCTCCGCAGGGACACCCGACGGATCTTTCCTGTGATGTGGTACATGTGCACAGTCATCAGAGCTCAGGGAGACGGTGACGTGTGCAGGTGGGCCACATTACCGGGAGGTTCTGCCACATATTATTACTTAATTCTTAACACTATTTTTCTTAGCAGATAAAATAAAGGCTTAAAAGGTAGCACAAATGGAAATCCAGGTCAGATAAAGTTATTATGGTTATCCTACAGCCACAAAACAAAAATGATGTGGGATGAATTTGGTAGGCTGTAATTAATAAACTGCTTAGCTTGAACAGAAAAAATGCTAGAAATGCTATAATGAGCATGCACAATCACAAGATAGTAATGATAGAGCATTGAATTTCAAAATTGCAAGATAAAACACTAGACTAAACTAATAATGTTTCACAGACATTAAGATTGAAAAAATATGCAGTTGAGATCCCATGACCATGCTATGCCAACATTGCTAAACTTGCCAAAAACAAAACCTACCTAATTAGCACATAAAAAACTGAAAAGTGATGCAAGACTAGAAAGATACAATTGAAAAAAATGCTAGGACGAAATAAATAAACTACTTAGCTAGAACTAAATAAATACTAAACTGCAAAAAAGATTATGAGAGAAGAAAATATTTCATTCATGAGAACGCATCGAGATGGCCAATGGCATTGGCATGGTAGTGTGGGTGGGGGGGAGGGCCGAGGCCATCGTCACCACTCATCACACGCTTGGGCAGGGCACATGGGGTGCTCGCTCTACACAAGATGAAGATGTTCGCGGAACAGACCGCTGCACTGCACTACAGAGCTAAACTGAACTGAACAGCCACATCTTCAGGTTCAGTTTCAAGCTACAATTTGCCTCTCTTCATTACAGGTAGAGAAAAGTTCTGTCAGTTCTGCTAAACTGAAAAGAACAGTTCTGCCTCTCCCCACCTCTAAGCTGCACATTCCTCTCATGGCTACTACAGGCAGACAACTACATCAACAAGGTCTGCCAGCTTGATTTGTCCTTCTGCCTGATAGCGGGGGAATGCAGTCTCTAGCCTAGTCCACCTCCTGCCCCAGGTGGGGGAAGTACATCACTCTCTTTGATGGACCCCGCTCAGAGCCAGTGATCAAGGTGCTGGTGATCAGGGTGTTGGTGATCAAGGTGCTAGTCCTTTTGCAATGTTTGAAAAATACTATAACACAATAAATAAACTACTCAATTGCAAATGAAAAGATAGAGAACACAATGATAAGAGGACAAGCTGACTATCAAACTAATACTAGCACTAAACACAAGGATTACTTCTAACAAAAGTTGTCAAGTCACATTACTAAATTGTCAAGCTATAATTAAAAAATTGCTAAGGCACAATAAGTAACTGCTTAAATAAACACATACCCTATATGTTGTCTTCCTCTTGCATGCGCACACACTGCATCATAAACATCACAAATATCTTTAGTGCACTTGAAAAAAGTTTTGTTGTGTAATCAACATATGGTGATCACAAAACAATTGACCTTTTCAAAACACATTTTGGTGGAGGTTGATATGCAGGTGTAACTGAAAAATTTTCACTATTGGGTTCCTCAACAAGTGATTTCATTTTTCTTGATTCAATCTCTTCCACAACATCATGCTTAATTCTTAACACTATTTTCATCATGTCTTCCCAGATTTATTTTATCTGCTAGGCAAAATAGTGTTAAGAATTAAGCAATAATATGGTTATAAATTAGGTAAAATAGTGTGATTGATTAAGCAATAATAGTGAGATAACAAGAAATGAAGGCTGATAGCTCAGGCATGAGGAGAAATAGGGGCACATGGTTCTAAAATTTACACAAGCAAGGTTAGCTGTAAAGGTGAGATCAGCAAGTGCCTATGTGGCCTCGCTTGGAGGAGGACCTAGTGTGGTGACACAGTGAGGAGCACAACGCCAGCCGGATCCAAGGTCGTGGGGTAGCCCAGACCACACAACGATGTCGTGCAAGGCTAATCCTACAGCACAAGGTTTGCATTCGAACCGTGCATCCACCTGGCCCAACAACTTGTCAGTGGTGCCTTAGACCTCCACGCCGACAACGGAGAGAGGCAGAGCACGAGGTGACCAATTGGCATGAAGTGGAAGGGCGTCGTAGCCTTGTAGAAGAGGGATACATGGATGCACCACCCGATGGGGCAGCCGTCAGAGTCGCAAGCATGCACGAGTCATCAGATTTTGGAGAACAAATAGAAGAAGAAAAGAATGAGGCTCAGATTTTGTGTTTTCCAATTCCAAAGCACCAATCCAATGTATTCAGACTAATAATCATTGGTCAGAAGTTCTAACAAAAAGATAAAACACATCTAAATTCTAATGTGTATGTGCACCTAAAGAACAATCTGCCTAATTTGTTAGCATAATATTTATGGATTTTTTAGCTTTTCGTTAACAGTGTTGACAATTCTGGAATCCTACTGCCATCAATTTTAGTTTTGAAATTCAATTACTGAAATGCTTGGAGCCAAACTCTGTTGAGGAAAAAGCGGAGACTGAATGAATATCAATAATTAAAAAAGGTGAACTAATGTTACTTGTTCTAATTTTTTATGTTCAGAAGTTAATTTAGCTTAATCTATGGTGTTTAAAACTTAATTAAGGTACACGAACAAACCAAAATGCCTTAATTATCAAAGGTACCATGAAACTAGAAAGGGTAGCTATAGAAAATATCCTTTATGGTTGTAGTTTGTTATTAAAATGCTCATAGTATCATATGAAACTGCAAAGCTGAAATTATAGTACTTATCTGAAGTTCAGTATACTAATGTATCTCAAAAGGAAGCCATGACTCAATGAAAAATTTCATCAGTATAATTAGGATAAGAAAGAACACTTACTAATCTATCATGCCTCGCCTAAGAGATTGGAAACGCGACGCCAAAAGAGACTATCTTATTCAGATCTAGACCATGCTATAAGAAAAAAAATAATACGTGTTAGTTAATCTAATACTGTCACAGCTCATGTTGCTTTTGAAACTAAATTTACTAAAAAAATAGAAAAAATCAGTACACATATATTAGAAAAATGGGGAACAGATCCAATTGAACCCTAACCCTGGTACAACAAAAAAATGAGCATAAGGAAAAGTAAATGTGTCATCGAGGAACTCGAAAGCTACAAATGAGAACAATATTCGAACATGCTGAATTTTTAATGAATATTGAGGTAAAACTGAAAATAATGCCATGAGAACATGGGGAAAATCCTTAACTCAGACTGAAAAATTCCACTAGGGATTGGGATCCCGAAGCTGATGACCACTAGCGTCGTCGGTGTCATTTCGCAGTTTGCTGCGAGGTTTACCATGATTTAGAACCTAGTTCTGTCATACCCAACTATACCATGAATTATGCCCAAGAGGAACCATGGGCTGGCAAGCCCATTTGTCGCTGCCACAGCCCAAGTGTCAGTCCAAGAGCAAGGCTACAAAACAACGGCTGCACACATCATCAAGCATCGAAGAATATTGAATCGGACAGAAGTTCTGTTCGTCCACGGCGGCGAATCCTCTCACGTCCCGGCGATCCTCGACGGCGGCCACGGGAACTATCGGTGAGAGCGCCGGCGGCCACGGGGTGTGACAGTTGGTATCAAAGCCAGTCATCCTCGGCGTGGGTCTGGGCAACGTCAGCTCCTTCCCGACGCTAGTTACCGGTTCTTCTCAAGTTGCGCAGCGCTCTGTGGTTTGGCGATTGACGGCGGTTGGTCGAGATTGGGTCGATTCTGCACTGGGCGACTCCGATTTCCTACCCAGCTTCTCTGATTTACGGTGGCGTGGGGTGACAGGATTCATCGAGTGGAATCTGGTGGCCTGAAGGGGGGGGTCCGCTGTTGGCGCATCGGCGGCGGATCCAGTGGTCCGGCGTGACGACTTCATCGATTCGGCGTAATCTACCTTCATCTCTAAGCGGCGCTGCAGCGTAACTCCACTCGGACTCCGTTTCATTCTGCGACGGCTGGTGGCGTGTGGCATCAGTGTCAAGAATCCTTCTCGACCCGTGTGTTGGCGGCGCAGTGCAAGCGTGGTGGCGTTGGTGAGGAAGTTCCTTCGGTGGTGCTGGCAGAGTGAGTGCTCCAACAACACTCAGATCGAGCTCCACTCGTTTCGCGGCGACTCCTTCCTCGGCGGCGCTTCCAGCAACGGTGGCGGTAGATCCTGACAAACGGAGTTCTGACGGCGCAGTCGGCAGGGATTTCTCTTCAGCAACTTCGTACTGTGGCAGAGGGGATTTCTGGGACTTCTTCGGCAACAAAGCATCTCTTGAAGAGGCGTTGGACGAGATGGTGCTGCTTCATCTAGCAAGGAACTCATCTGCAACCTTCTCGAGGGTTGGCCTGGTCTACAACCACGAAGATATGGTAGTGGGGCGCTCTGATCTGTTACAGTCACCAGGTGAGCTGAAGTTGGGCAAAGGTGGCATTGATTTGTTGCTACATAGGCATACTGCCCACAACATGTTTGATGAATTGTCCACTCCAAAGGTGATCTGGGATGAGACAAAGCAATATATGTTCGACCATCCTGGTTTACTGAAGCAACTAGCTGAAGGCAGTAATTACTTTGTTGGTGAGGAGAAGAACCTGACTACTGAGCCACCCATGTATGATGTTCTCACTAATGTTAACGGGTCTTCTTGTCTCTTGGAGCTTGGCATTGAAGCAGTGCAGGAGTTTGATGAAATACATCTTGAGGATACCCATGCAACAAGTCCTGATTGTGTTCAGTTCATGGATCCAGTGCCATCCAAGGGAGATGTACAAGAGGCATATGATGGAACATGTCCCGAGGGCAGAGCAACATCACTGACAGAGAAGGTGACTTTCTTCTACACTTCTAAGTTGTCAGAGTGTGCTACTTTCAAAGTATTCAATGAAGTGCCTCTTCCTAATGTGATCTGGGATGATGAGTTACTGCATGGACTTGACTGCTGTGACACCCTAGTGTCAAGCACTGCATTAGGAATTGCAATTAGATACTAAGAAAGCATAAGCAATGCATTGCATCATTTCATGTGCATGAGAGTGCTTTTTGTCTTTTGTTTATTTATTTGGATTTGGATTTCTTTTGACTCGATGATTTGATTGGATTCCTGCTTTGGCAAATGATTTTATAAAGTGGAGAGCTTTGAGTAGAATGTTTTTCATGTTGAAGTTTTGACCTAGTTCAAATAGTTGTCAAATAAAAATATGTTGAACAAAAATGTTTCATGCTTTAAAATTGGCTTTATTTTGTAGAGGCTATAAAAATGGTTTTCAGAAAAAGTGTCTTACATGTAAGTTGTAGAGAAAATTATTTTTAGCAACTTTTATATTTGGGTCAAAACCTGGTTTGGAGTTTTTGAAACTGTTTTTGAGTGGTCAAAGTTTGAAAAGAATTTGGAAAAAGAAAAAGGAAAACGATTTTTTTTTCCCGGCGCCAACCCTTCCGGCCCATCCGGCCTTTTCGGCCCAACCCGCGCCCGCTCCCGCTCGCCCGCCCGCGCACGGCGCGTCGGCCGCCTGACACGGCCGCGCCGTACGCCGGCCAAACCACCGCGTGGCGGCTTGCCCTGCCGCGTGGCGCCTCAAACCCTGCGCCAGATCCGCCTCCGCCACTCCCCGCTCGATCCTCGCCTCCCCGATCACGCAAGCGATCGCGCTTGCCCACTCCCGCGCGGTCTTGCCTGTCGCACCGCCTCGCCGACCGCGCCGCGCTGCTGCGACGTCCCGTCGCCGGCCCCGCCACCACCACTGGCCGGCCAAGGCCCCCGGCTAAGACCCCGGGCACCCTTCGCCCTCTCTCCCAACCGCACACACTCTTCCACTCTCGCTCACACTCTCCTCACCCACGAACGCGAGTCGAGAGCACTACTCGCTCTCGCCGCGACCACCGCCGCAACCACCCCTCACCGTTCCGACCACCACCCTCCATCGCCGACCGATTCCTTCCGCACGCAGCTCCGCCTACGCCGTGCACACGCCGTGCGCACGTCGTCATCCTTGACCGAGCCCCGACGCCGCCGGAGGACGTAGCGCCTCCTTCGGTCCGCCAGTCGCCACCGCCGAGCCGCAACGCCGTTCGTCCCCAACCCGAGCTCCACCGACTCTTCTTCTTCATCTTCGAGCTTCACCGAGCCAAGGCAAGGTGAGAACGCCAACTAGCCCTAACTCTACCGCCTTCTACCTCCCTCTTCGTCTCCGGCAGAACGCCATGGCCGTCCGCCGCGGCCATGCACGAGGCCAAGCTCCTCTGGAGCCAATCAAGCCAAACCAACCCTGTAGCTGTGCTCCTTAGGGTTCACTCGAGCTTTTGCCTCCCCCAATTTCTCCGGCGACCGCCAGAAACGGTGTAGCCACGCGATGCCGCCACCTCTGTGCGCCGCTGCTCGCCGCCGGCATGCTCCGGTCGTGCGCTAGCCAAACCACCTACACCTCTCGGTGCGCCTCGTCGCGACGAGTTCACAAGCCTAGCTTCCCCGCCGGCGACCTCACCATCGGCGAGGAATCGACGGTCAAACCTCTCCCCTGTTTCCGTCTCACCCGAGCCCTCGAGCCAGGCCTCGGACGGGCGACTGTTTCCGTCTCGCCCGAGCCCTCGAGCCAGGCCTCGGACGGGCAACTGTTTCCGTCTCGCCCGAGCCCTCGAGCCAGGCCTCGGACGGGCGACTGTTTTCCGTCTCGCCCGAGCCCTCGAGCCAGGCCTCGGACGGGC
The DNA here is from genome assembly GCA_009763385.1 of Coix lacryma-jobi var. lacryma-jobi. Lineage (NCBI taxonomy): Eukaryota > Viridiplantae > Streptophyta > Magnoliopsida > Poales > Poaceae > Coix > Coix lacryma-jobi. The sequence goes on along the minus strand of CM019830.1, from coordinate 17,859,585 downwards.
GACTGTTTTCTGCCTCGCCCGAGCCTCCGAGCCAGGCCTCGGACGGCGATTGTTTTCCGCCATGCGCTCGAGCCAGGGTTTGTCCCGTTGACCCAGCGGACCCCGCGCGTCAGCCTCTGCTTGGTCCGTGGACCGCGTCCACCAAAGCCGAGCGCCGGGTGTTTTTAAAAAGGATTTTTCTTTAAATGTTTTTCTGTTTTTCCAGAAATGCTTGTTATTTTTGTGTAGCTCATTTTAAAGGTCTAAATGAAGTACTTTCAGTTTTGCTAGCTTGTTTATGAGTAGATCTACCATGGAAAAATATAAAAGTATTTTTGGTGGCAGTTTATTTTACTGTTTTCATTTAATCCAGTTTATATGCTTTTGCTAAGATAAATGGTTATATATGTTTTCTGGTTGAGTTAATTCCTGGAAAATTTTGTGTAAGTTTATTATCCTGTTTTACACCTGTGAAAATTATATAATGCACTGTTTATGTAGAAAAAGTTTCTGTTATGATTTAAAGTTCTTTTTGGCCGATTTCTTAGAATAAATGTTAAGGTGTTTTATATGCTGAAATAAAATATGGGAAAATTTGTGTAGTTTCTGTTTATGATGTTCAAGCTAAGAAAAGTGTAAGAATGATCTGTGATGTGAAGAAATCTGGAGTTTCTTCACAGGTGTGCTTTTCTGTGTTTTCCTTTGAAAATTCATGTAAGAAATAATATAATGTTTCTGTTCATGGAACTTTCTTGATAAGCATAAAATGTGAAGTAGAATCTGGGAAAAATATGAAATAGAGTTGTGCACCCTTTTACAGTAGGGTTGTAGTTCAAAGTACCTTTTTGGGCTGTTGCTTGTCATTTTTGTATCTGCAGTTCGGTATTTTATTTTTGGCTGAAATTTGTTCAGTGGAGTCCAGCAACTGTTGTTTGCCTTCTGGAATTTTCGTGGATTTTTCTGAGTCTAGAAAAGTGCACTTGCAGTTCAAACCTAAGTTTCTTTTGATTTATTAAATAAGACAAAGGTGAATAAATGGATTTTGTTTTATGAATTAAATAAGTATTTACCTCAATGGTTCAACAAGTTGGTTTTGTTGGTTTGCAAGAAATACTCTTTCTCATACCACACATCTTGCACCCGCATTCCAATTATTTATATTCGTCGCATGCAATAGGATCGACCCCGCCGGAGCCCGACCAGGAGCAGGAGATAAGCGCCGAGCAACAAATTCCGGAGCTCCAGCAAGCCGAGGAAGCCGACCCCGTCCCCGACACTAACTTGCCCGAGTGCCCGTTTCACGAGGCCTCGGTCTTCACCCAAGGCAAGCCCCGGAGCATTCTAAGTCTCCCAGTATTTACAATTAAAATTACTTGAGTCCTTTTATATTGTGATGCATTAGGTTTAGGAGTTGAATGAATCCTATTTGTTGCATTACCATTCCTTGATGATTGATTAATATCTACCTTGTTATCTTGTTATTTATTTGCAATGTAGAATTGCTTAGCCTGCTTAATAAAAGTAGTAGTTAAGGATGTCTCCGTAATACCCTGATGGGTATTTACCGGATCACGGTTGGCTATATTTGCTATCGTGGAAAAGAACCTGAGTTGTAGTAAAATACGGTCAACTGGAAGGCAAGGCACAAGTTTGGAAACTTGGGGCAGTCCGTCCGTTGGACCGTGTAGGTTTGTATCGATGTTGGCCCTCGTTCATTTTTGAACGCGCCCTTTTACTTAGGGATATGTCGGTGCCGTAATCATCGACCCCAAAGCCGGTTAGAAGCTGTTCGGGCCGGTCTCAACCCGTGTCGTGCCCTCTAGTATGGAAATTGCGATCTGCCGCGTGAGGCCATCGCCAGGTTCCAATTGGGCGGTCCGTGCTTGAACCGCGGCGATTACCACCACGAACAAGCGTCGAGCGGTTGCCCAATGCATGGACCCGACGGGGAAAGTGTGGGCTGGTATTAAAGGTCTTTCATCAGCTGGTTTGGAATTCGATTCGAGTCGCCGTCTCCCCCGGTTAGTGGGAAACTATGGCGAGCTTCACCACGATACAACTCCATGTGATGATTAAAGGTTCAACTAAAATGTGGATAAGTCAACTGGATATGGTTATATTATTGATTGGTAGATTCAAGTGAGTGCTCTAGTACAGGTGAAAAACCTAGAGTTTAAAGAAATAGGTCTAAAAATGGCAGTCCATCATTACCATTAATTACCTCTTATCTTAATTAAGCTTTTCGCAACTGAAAGATCCCAGCTCTCCCTCAAAAGCCTTGCATACCCTTGGAGTCTTTATTTTCAGTTGGACGGGTAAGTCTAGCTGAGTACATTCCCGTACTCAGGGTTTATCCCGTTTGTTGCAGATGGTCAGGTCTACTTTGGCTATTGTAAGCACTGCCTCTACCCGGTGGAAGGTGATGAGGAGTAGGCCCAGGGCAGGGTCGTCCAGAAGCTTCCCTTTTTCTTTTGCTGGTCTGAGACTCCTAGTGGCACATTATCTAAAAAGGGAAGAGTGAGTTGTGTGAGTTGGATTTATCAAACAATGTTTTAATTGGACCACATGTGTGGTGGTCGTGTTTCAAACTTATTTCAGCTTCCGCACTTTTAAACTCGGTATGGTAATAACTCCGTTTTAAATTCCGCACTCTGATATTTTAAATTCGGTTTCGTTTCTCTGTGATGTATCTTTGCGAATGTATTCCTTGAACGATGCGATCCTGTATGATGTATGGTGTTAGAAATCCTTCGAGATTTCCGGACTACCGGGGTTATATGGGTTCAAGTATTAGTCGAAGTCAGACGGATTTGGCTAAGATAATACTTGAGCTCTTATAATCAGGACGGTTCCGCCACAGCTGTCATGAGGAATTAGTGCAGCAAGAAGCTCTGTTCGATGAGTGCTTGAATGTGGACAGCACGGAAACAGTTGATCTGCTCACCTTACTAACACATGGCAGTGAAACCTTTCTCAAAGAGGTTGACATGGATACTACAGGTAGATTATTCAATGATTTGCCTCATGAAGTGGATTGGGATGAGGAGATGTCGCCTAATATAGGCATGCATAGTGGCTTGTTGCAGCAGCTTGCATTTGGCAGCAAGAGCACAAACGACATAACTGGACAACTTGATCAGTCTGGCATCAACACACAGGAAGGTATTTTGGAGAAATCTATATGGGAGTTAAATATTGAACAGGGACAGAAAGGCACCAAATTTTCTAACCAAGAGTTGAATTATGACAGTGAGAATTTGGTAATCTGTGAACAAGTGCAAGAATATGATGAACAGACACCACGGAGGCTCAATGTCTTAAGCTCTCGACATTATAATACTGAAATTGCTTGCAGTTGGTTCAGTCCATGGAGCAAACGTAATCCTGCCCATAAGCAGCAAAAACTTGAGATATATAGGATGCTGGAGATACAATGGGACCCAGGTATTCATGGACCTCTGCTCATTCACACAAAAACAGTGTTGATTGTTGGTTCATTCTGGAGGCACGCTAGTCAGCTTGTGGTTCAGGCTACCAGGAACACTTGTAGTTATCATAACTTTGTGAGGGTTGTAACATACATGTGTGACATAGATAACAAGGGAAAGATGATGTTCAACTTCTTATTGGATAGTTATTTGATTGGTCTTCAACACAAGAAGACACATGTTTCTTTTTGGCAGTGGGATCCAGGCATCATACAAGGGGCTGGGCATGAATATAGTTGCTGCAATGCAAGTGTTTCATGGATTGACAGCTTTAATGTTTTGTGCAAGCATTTCATGAACACCACAGCTTGGGGACAAGCTGTGTTTTGCGGCGGGGGTAATGTCATACCCAAATACCATGAATTATGCCCAAGAGGAACCATGGGCTGGCAAGCCCATTTGTCGCTGCCACAGCCCAAGTGTCAGTCCAAGAGCAAGGCTACAAAACAATGGCTGCACACATCATCAAGCATCGAAGAATATTGAATCGGACAAAAGTTCTATTCGTCCACGGCGGCGAATCCTCTCACGTCCCGGCGATCCTCGTCGGCAGCCACGGGAACTATCGGTGAGAGCATCCTCGTCTTCCTCACGTCCCGGTCCTCACCGCCGGCGGCCACGGATGAAGTCGTCACGCTGGACCACTGGATCCGCCGCCGATGCGCCAACAGCGGACCCCCCCCTTCAGGCCACCAGATTCCACTCGATGAATCCCGTCACCCCACGCCACCGTAAATCAGAGAAGCTGGGTAGGAAATCGGAGTCGCCCAGTGCGGAATCGACCCAATCTCGACCAACCGCCGTCAATCGCCGAACCACAGAGCGCTGCGCAACTTGAGAAGAACCGGTAACTAGCGTCGGGAAGGAGCTGACGCTGCCCAGACCCACGCCGAGGATGACTGGCTTTGATACCAACTGTCACACCCCGTGGCCGCCGGCGGTGAGGACCGGGACGTGAGGAAGACGAGGATGCTCTCACCGATAGTTCCCGTGGCCGCCGACGAGGATCGCCGGGACGTGAGAGGATTCGCCGCCGTGGATGAACAGAACTTCTGTCCGATTCAATATTCTTCTATGCTTGATGATGTGTGCAGCCGTTGTTTTGTAGCCTTGCTCTTGGACTGACACTTGGGCTGTGGCAGCGACAAATGGGCTTGCCAGCCCATGGTTCCTCTTGGGCATAATTCATGGTATAGTTGGGTATGACAAGTTCCTGTGCGAAGTGAGATGTACCAAGGATTGGAGCCCCATTGATGCGAGATTCGCAACGATTAGAACTGGAAATGGAGGGGATGCAATGAGAACACATACCCACTTTACAAACCCAGAGTTTAGGTGATTTGGACCCGCATCGGTGGTGGAAGACACCACCCTTCTCGAACCTTCTAGGTCTCCACTCCATGAGCGAAAATCCTCCCCGCAACATACCTAGATTCAAAGGGCTTTTGCTTGCTCGCCAACTGCTTCTAGATTCGACAGGGATTGGTGGGTCTGGCTATGGCTGCTCACCTGCGATTTTTTGCACGAGATTGAAATTAGAGTGGGGAGAGAGAAACGAAGGAGAGGAGAGAGAACCGGAGAAAAGAAATGGGGAATCGTCTGGACTGTGCTAGCTTGTTGACGTGTTAATTGAACAGAGCGTGTGTTATAGGCATGCGGGGCCTGGTGTCCTCAGCTGGCGGTTCAATTGTTTCATCATGAGATTGGACGGTTGCGGACGGTATCGGGGGTCAACAAAAGGGGTACCCCAATCAACGCAAAACAAATAGGTTAAATCTAGAACACCAATTAATAACAAACCTAGCAAGTCTAATCTTCTAAAAAGCCAACCCCTCGGGGCCTACAACGCCGGCCCATCACTGGGGAGCCCGAGCCCGCCAAAGCCTTACTGTCCGCCTCATGGTAGCCTACCCCTCGAACCCCGGCACGTAGGCCTCGAGCCAACCATAACCGTGCACCGCTCCTCGGGACCCCACGTGGGAACCTCGAGCCTCTCTGCCACGGTAAACCATCCCTCGAGACACATCACGCCTCCCTCGAGCGGCACAGACATCGGATGCCAATCCCACACTACGCATTTAATGCGTTCACCTACTCCGGTCATGTCCTCTGGAACTCGACGTGTGCCACAGTGAACCAGGGCAGAGTCAAATCTCGTTTTCACCACAAGCATGGGCAAAAGGCACAAGTACAGCACTGTTGGGCCATGCTCTGTGCTGTTGCACATCCGAGCCACGTCTCGAGGCCCGGATTCCCGTTGTACGACCGGGCTTTCTGGGACTTGCCCATACCTGCGGGGACTCGAGCCCCCCGTAGGCGCCACCTCGAGGCCGGCCCGGCGCCCCTCGAGCCCTAACAGCTTTCATGTCATTGGAGGACAGGTACCCCAAGACCCGGAGGGACCCTGCCACGACTTGTACGTACCGGAATGGGCGCTGTACGGCCTCCAAGTCGCCACGCCTCTACGCCCACGCCTGGGATGGAAGCCACGCTTCAAGGACGCCTCAACAGCAACCCCCACGTCAACTCCAGTGACCTCGACAAGACAGCATTCCTACCCTCCGCCGTATTGGGCGTTGTACATCCCGACTCCTGTGTAACCCTGTGTAACCCTATGTAACCCCGTGTAACCCTGGCCTCCTCTTGTTCTATAAAAGAGGACACCATGGCCCTTCACGCGGCGGGCTAGACAGGTCCACATAGGTCTAGGCGGCCAGACACACGGTTCCACGCGAATCCACGCTCACACGGGTCAGCTACAACACGACACATACACACGAGTCCGGACTCCCGTCCACGCTCGTTGAGCTTGTATTGCCCCTGTACAAGCACTTAGGTGCAAGTAATACAAGAACCTCCTCCCCCCGCTGGATGTAGGGCCTTCTTTGCCCGAACCAGGATAAATCCTTGTGTCATCTTGCATCACCATCCAGGAAGAGAGCACGCGATCATATTACTAGTTGGTGTCATACCCCCGGGATCGAAACGACGACAGTTGGCGCGCCAGGTAGGGGCCTTCGCGTGTCCGAGTCGATTTCTCGTTGTTTCCTGGATGGCTTCTTCCACTCCTTCGTTCTCTGCTGGTGCCGTCGTCTGGTTCGGGAGCCTCGAGTTCCTGGCCACCGGCAGCGGCAACGAGCTGACCTTGCTCTCCACGGAGAGCCCGAGCGGAGAGCGTGTCACGCCACCCCGCGTGGGGGGCGTGGCGCGTCGCCCGCACCACCACGCGTTGCCACCTCGTGAGCGGCGCCGTCGCCACCATCGTCGCCCAGCACAAGCGGTGCCCGCGGCGTACACCCACTTCCCCGTGGCCGGCGCAGAGTCCCCGAGGAGAAACCTGCCCGGCGCGCGGCCAGAGACTTCTAGCGCGCGCGCACTCTCCCAGCGAGTTCGCGTTCGTCATGCGCACAGACCGGGAGCCTGGCCAGACGTCCCCGAGCCGTGCCCCGTCGACACCACCTGGCTTCCCCCCGCACGGGGTGCACCGCGCTCGACGCCAGCGGCACCCGTTCGACCTCAACAACTCCGCAGCTGTCTACGCCCACAATCTCAACGAGCGCCGTCAGGACCAGGCGGCGGCAGAGCGGGAGGAACGTCCAGGCGTGATCCTACGACCCACCACCGACCTGGAGATCGTCTACCCCGCGCACGTCGGCCGCTGCTTCTCATGAGTCGTCGAGCCACCCCGGCGAGCCACCGTCGGAGAGTGGTACCACGAGCTGCAGTCCCAGCACGAGCCAAGGCGGCGCGACATCAACAGCTCTGACTCCGACGAGTACGACTACCACGACCCTGACCTCTGGGACCCCACCAGGGAGTGCTTCCAGCTCGAGGGGGTCGTGGACGATGCCGAGGACGACGGCGACGACGACACCAGGCTGGTGCTCAACCTCGAAGAGCCCGGAGACGTGGCTGCGGCAGGCGGACCACACGTTCGGGGGAGGAACGAACCTCCGGCACCGGATGCACCACCTCAGCGCAACGACGACCGGGCGGCGCAGCTCGCGCAGCTGCGAGAGACGATCAACAAGGCCGAGGAGGACCGACAACGCCTGCTGCAGCTCGAGCAAGCTCTTGTGCAGGAACAAGCCCAACCTCGAGGCGCCGGCGCACGTGGCCGCGCACGAGAGGTCCACCGGCAGATCCACGAGGACGGGGCACCAGCACGCCCTGAGGTATGCTTCCCGCGAGCCGGGCAGAACGTGGTGGCGGCCGCGATGCTGCTCCGCGATCTACCCGCCATCTCCAACCCTGACGCCAGGCGCATGCTCGGGGAAATGAAGAACCTCCTCGAGACAGCCGCTCTGCAGCAGGCCGAGAGCTCAGCCTCACGCCGGCGCGGAGTGGCCTCGGGGAAGCCAGCAGACACGCCCCGCAACGAGCGTGAGACATTCGTCCACCAGCCGGACGCCTCTCGAGCCAGGCTAGTCCGGGAGCGGATCGTTGACAACCGGCCACCTCGAGATCCCAATGACGCCCGCAACAACATCAACCGCCGGCGCAAGGACAAGGGTGCTGAGGAGCGTGGCTATAACGTCCATCGAGGAGGGCGCTACAACAGTGACGAGGACCGGCAAACCCTCGAGCCCCTGGGCCCCAGGGTCTTCAGCCGGGCCATCCGCAGCTCAACCCTCCCCGACCGCTTTCGACCACCGACCAACATCGTGAAGTATGACGGGGAGGTCGAGCCCAAGCTATGGCTCTCTGACTTCCGTCTGGGCTGCCAACTGGGCGGGGCAAAGAGCGACGACCGCACGATCATACGCCAGCGCCCACTCTACCTCTCGGACACCGCCCGTCGGTGGCTCGAGGGGCTCCCACCGGATCAGATCCACGACTGGGCCGACCTAGTCACGGTTTTCGACGGGAATTTCAAGGGAACTTGCGTATGCCCAGGCAACCCCTGGGATCTACGACGTTGTAGGCAGGCAGCGGATGAGCCCCTCCGCGACTTCGCTCGGCGATTATCGAAGCAGCGCCTCGAGCTCCCCCACGTGCCTGATGAGGACGTCATCTCCGCGTTCCTCGCGGGCACGACAGGCCAAGAGCTAGTCCATGAGCTAGGGCGCTACCGTCCCAGGACGGTCGAGGATCTGATGGATCGTGTCACCAGCTTTGCCTCAGGCGACGAGGCAGTGGGGGCCTTCTTTGGCCGCTCCACGGACAAAGGCAAGGCGGTGGCCACGCCGGAAGGTTCGAGCAGGGGCAACAACGACAGGAACCGCAACAACAGCAACAAAAAGAAGAAAAATAAAGGCAAAGGTCGGAAGGCAAAGCGCGACACCGATGACGACGACGATGAAGAAGTATTCGTGGGCGCCCTCGACCATAAGAAGCCTCGAGGCCCCCCTGACGGGGCTGTCTTCGACAAGATGCTCGAGGACCTCTGCCCTTATCACAAGGGTCCTACGAATCACAAGTTGAAGGACTGCCGAATGATGAAGGGCTTCTACTCCAAGCTCGACGACAAGAAGGAAGACGCGCCGAAGGGCAAGGACAACAATCGACGCGACGATGGGGACGCGGACGACAACTTCCCCCCGGTGCGCGACTGCTACATGATCTACGGGGGCCCAACCGTCGGGCTCTCAGCTAGAGAAAGAAAAAAGGAGCGCCGGGAGATCTTTGCACTCTGCCATGACGCCCCCCGGTATCTCGACTGGTCTGATGCGCCAATCACGTTCGACCGTGACGACCATCCGGACCATGTCGTGAATCCGGGGGCGTACCCCCTCGTCGTCGACCCCGTCATCGTCGACGTACGGTTCTCCAAGGTGTTGATGGATGGGGGCTCGAGCCTCAACATCATATACCTCGAGACCCTCGACCTCCTGGGGATTTCGAGGGACCAGCTCCGACCCAGCGTCGGGGGGTTCCACGGAGTGGTACCAGGAAAGAAGGCCCACCCCCTCGGGCGCATCGACCTACCTGTTTGCTTTGGCACGCCGACCAACTTCCGCCGGGAGACGCTCACCTTCGAGGTGGTTGGGTTCCAAGGGACCTACCACGCCATCATCGGCAGGCCTGGCTACGCCAAGTTCATGGCGGTCCCCAACTACACATACTTGAAGCTTAAGATGTCGGGGCCGAAAGGGGTCATCACCGTCGACACCTCCTACGAACACGCGTACCACTGCGACGTGGAGTGCGTCGAGCGTGGGGAGGCCAACGTCCAAGTCGACTCGCTCGAGGCCCTGGCTGCCCTGGCCACCGAGGCCCCTGAGGCAAAGCGCCACGCCGGCACCTTCGAGCCGGCAGAGCACACCAAGCAGATACCCGTCAACCCGACCTCGACCGACAGCAAGACGCTGGCCATCAGTGCCAGCCTCGAGCCTAAATAGGAAGCAGTGCTCGTCGATTTTCTTCGCGCAAACATCGACATGTTTGCGTGGAGCCCCTCGGACATGCCAGGCGTACCGAGGGGAGTCGCCGAGCACGCCTTGGAGATCCAGGCCGGGTCCAGACCGGTGAAGCAACGCCTGCGCCGCTTCGACGAGGAGAAGCGTAGGATCATCGGCGAGGAAGTGCACAAGCTTTTGGCGGCGGGATTCATCAAGGAGGTATTTCACCCGGAGTGGCTAGCTAACCCTGTACTAGTTAGGAAAAAGAATGGAAAAATGCGGATGTGTGTAGACTACACTGGTCTGAATAAAGCATGTCCAAAAGTTCCATTTCCTTTACCTAGAATAGATCAGATTGTCGATTCCACTGCGGGGTGCGAAGTACTTTCATTTCTCGATGCGTATTCCGGCTACCACCAGATTAAAATGAAAGAATCTGACGAGCTCGCTACCTCCTTTATTACGCCTTTTGGTATGTATTGCTATGTTACAATGCCCTTCGGCCTTCGAAACATCGGGGCAACATATCAGCGTTGTATGCAGCACGTCTTTGGTGAACACATAGGCAAAACCGTCGAGGCCAATGTCGACGACACCGTGGTTAAGACCAAGAAAGTCAGGGACCTCATCAACGATCTCGAGACCACGTTCGAGTGCCTCCGGGCCAAGAATGTGAAACTCAACCCCGAGAAATGTGTCTTTGGTGTGCCTCGAGGTATGCTACTTGGCTACATTGTCTCACAATGGGGGATCGAGGCCAACCCCGAAAAGATCTCAGCAGACACGAAGATGGGCCCAATTCGAGACCTCAAGGGCGTACAAAAAGTGACAGGCTGTCTAGCCGCTCTCAGCAGGTTCATCTTGAGGCTAGGGGAAAAGGCGCTACCCCTCTACCGCCTGCTGAAGAAAATGGAACGCTCTGCGTGGACCGTCGAAGCCGAGGAAGCCCTAACCAAGTTGAAGGGGTTGCTGACTTCCGCGCCAATCCTCGTGCCACCACGACCAGCCCAGGGTGACGATCCCCCCGAGTCTCTCCTCCTCTACGTGGCCGCAACCACCCAGGTGGTCAGCGCGGTCGTAGTCGTCGAGAGACACGAGGAAGGTCACGTGTTACCAGTCCAACGGCCGGTGTACTTCATCAGTGAGATGCTCTCCGAGGCCAAGGTCCGGTACCCACTGAAAGTCCTTGTTTGTTTTTGGTTAATTGATGTCACCTAGAGTACTAACCTTTGTCATGAAGTGTTCATAAGCTAGGTCGGTACACACCAAGTGTGGGAGCTAGATGATGACCATGGTGTTGGTGATGATGACCAAAAGATGGATCAAGTGCTCCACATTTCGAAAGAGAAGAAGAGAAAAGCAAAACCCTATGGAGATCAAGGCAAAGGTATAAATAGGGATTTTGTTTTGACACTCAAGACACCATAGAGGGTGTGAGTGTGTTTAGGATCGATAGCCGTACTATTAAGAGGGGACTATCTCGGTGATTGCGGTTATCAAGTGCCACTAGGTGAATTCATACATGCATATGCATTAGGACCTAGTGTGCTAACCTCAATCCTTTGAAAAAAAAATTGTTTGGAAAATGCTAACACACTTGCACAAGGTGATGTACACTTGGTGGTGTTGGCACATTTGCAAAGGAGAAGAAACCAGAGTTGAAAACGTGTATTTCAGGCTTGACCGGACGCTGGAATAGCGACCGGACGCTATTGACGTGCGTCCGGTCACTAGTGAAACACTGACCAGACTCTGCTGAAACAAACGATCGGACTCGCCTGTTCCACTGTTCACGAGAGGCATCGGTTCAAATAGAGTGATCGGACGCTGAGTGAGTCCGGTCAATGGTGACCGGACGCGTCCGGTCGATGAAAAACCTCTCTGGAACCTCTCTGTGTTTGACCGGACGCTGAGTGAAAATCCGACCGGACGCTGAGTGAAAATCCGACCGGACGCTAGTGAACTAGAGTCCGGTCACTACTTAAACTTCGACCGGACGCTACTAAAATATTGACTGGACGCGTCCGGTCAGTACGAAAACTGCCCAGTGAAGGGGTAACGGCTCTATTTGATTGAGGGGGTATATAAATATGAGTTGGCCGGCTTTGGGAGGTCTCTCTTGGCACTCTAACATCTTGGACATCCCTTTGAGCTAAACATACTCCCTCCCACTCATCTCCTTGCTTGATAGCGCGAATCAAAGTGAGATTGAGTGATTCCAAGTGCATTTGCTTGTGTGTTTGCATCTAGTGGCACTTGGGGATCGTTGTTGCTGCGGTATTCTCTTTACTCTTGGTGGTTGCTGCCACCTAGACGGCTTGGAGCAGCGGAGGAGCATTGGCACGAGTTGGTGATTGTTCGTGGCCATCTCCCGGTGACTTGTGAGGGGTATTGTGCCTTCCCCGGCGAAGAGCCAAAAGGTAACTCTAGTAAATTGCGCGTGTCATTGAGTTACCTCCATTTGTGGGTCGGTTCTTGTGGCGCTCAAGTGTTGAGCTAGGTTTGTGAACACCTATTAGCCACCGAACCACCAAGTGGTTGGTCGACACAACGGGGAGTAGCGTGCCGGCAAGCACGTGAACCTCGGGAGAAAATCATTGTGTCTCTTAGCCTCTTTGGACATCTCCCGAAGTTTCTTGGTATTCATATTGTGATTGATCACCTCTTGCCGGTGTTGGTATATCTCTCTACCACTTGAATTACATTCTTTTCTTCTTGTGTAGTGGTAGTTTATCTTGCTAGTGTTAGCTCTCCAGTTCATTGTATTTAGCTCTTGCTAGCTCACTAGAATAGAGAGTAGTGACATAGATTTTGTGTGCCTTAGAGACCATACCATACTAGAATTGTTTTGTTAGGTGGCTTGCATCACTTAGTAGAGCTAGTGCAAAAGGCTTCGCTTTGTAATTGTCTAACAAGTCTCTCTAAGTGTTTTGTAGAAATTTTTATTAGGCTATTCACCCCCCCTCTAGCCATTTAGGACCTTTCACCCACACATCCAGAAGCTGCTCTACGGCGTCGTCATCGCAAGGCGCAAGCTCCAGCATTGTTTCCTCGCTCATCCCGTGACAGTGGTATCGTCCTTCCCCCTCGGAGAGATCATCAACAACCGGGAAGCCACAGGGCGCATCGCCAAGTGGTCTGTCGAGCTGATGGGGGAGGCCATCACCTACGCTCCGCGAAAGGCCATCAAGTCGCAAGCGCTGGCGGACTTCGTTGCTGAGTGGACCGACACCCAGCCCCGCTGGTACAAATCCAAGCCGAGCTCTGGACTATGTACTTCGACGGGTCCCTCATGAAGATAGGGGCAGGCGCAGGCCGGCTCTTCATCTCAACCCTCGGAGTTCACATGCGCTACCTGCTGCGCTTTCACTTCCCCGCCTCCAACAACATCGCTGAATACGAGGCCCTCGTCAACAGGCTGCGCATCGCCCTCGAGCTTGGGGTCCGACGCCTCGACATTCGAGGGGACTCGCAACTCGTCGTCAACCAGGTCATGAAGGCCTCGAGCTGCATCGATCCCAAGATGGAAGCATACTGCGGAGAAGTGCGCAAGCTAGAAGACAAGTTCTACGGCCTCGAGCTCAACCACATCGCTCGAAAGTACAACGAGGCCGCAGATGAGCTGGCTAAGTTAGCATCCACGCGCGGCACCATCCCACGAGATGTCTTCTCGAGGGACATTTTTGAGCCATCCGTCAAAATCGGCCCGGGGGCTGGCCCCTCGACGCCACCCCTCGAGCCGAACACGAGAGCTCGACCTTCAACACCACCCCTCGAGAACGACCCCTCGACATCCGCTGAGGCAATGCAGATCGACGCACCCACCTCTTCTTCATCACGACCCCTCGACTGGCGGACGCCCTTCCTCGACTACCTAACGCAAGGCGCGCTACCAGAAGACAAGACGGAGGCCCGACGCATTGCTCGAAGGGCCAAGACCTACGTCATCTACGACGACGAACGAGAGCTGTACCGTCGAAGCCCATCAGGAATCCTTCAGCGATGCATCCCCCTCGAGGAAGGACGCAGGCTCCTCGACGACATGCACTCGGGGGCTTGCGACCATCACGCAGCGCCAAGGACCTTGGTGGGGAACGCCTTCCGCCAAGGCTTCTACTGGCCAACCGCCATCGGAGACGCCAAGCGCCTGGTTCGAGCCTGCCAAGGGTGTCAGTTTTACGCCAAGCAAACGCACCAGCCCGCACACGCCCTGCAGATGATCCCCATCGCTTGGCCGTTTGCCGTCTGGGGGCTCAACCTCGTGGGTCCCCTCAAGATGATAAATGGAAAATACACGCACGTGCTCGTGGCCGTCGACAAATTCACCAAGTGGATCGAGGCTAAGCCTATAGGCGACCCCACCTCCGAGAAGGCCGTCGAGTTCATCTCTGACATCATGTACCGGTTTGGGGTGCCTAACGTCATCATCACCGACAATGGCACACAATTCACGAGCAAAAAGTTCACCAACTTCTGCGACGACAACAACATCCGCGTGAACTGGGCATCGGTCGCATACCCTCAATGCAACGGGCAGGTCGAGCGCGCCAACGACATGATACTCCACGGGCTGAAGCCGAGGCTGTTCAAGACCCTCAAGAATTTTGGAAAGAGGTGGGCTGCAGAGCTCCCCTCAGTGCTATGGGGCCTCAGGACTACGCCGAGTCGAGCCACCGGGTTCACTCCGTTCTTCCTAACCTACGGCGCCGAGGCCGTCTTGACTACGGACCTCGAGTACGGCTCCCCTCGACTTCGGGCCTACAACGAGCAAACCAACGACGAAAGGCTTGCCAATGCTAAGGACCAGCTCGAAGAGACTCGAGACGTGGCGCTCATCAACTCCGCGCGCTACCAGCAAACACTTCGACGCTACCACGACCAACACGTGCGCAAAAGGGACCTGGCGGTGGGGGACCTCGTGCTTCGACGACTGCAAGATAATCGAGGGCGCCACAAGCTCACCCCTCCATGGGAGGGCCCATACACCGTAGCTGAGGTGCTCAAGCCAGGAACATACAAGCTCTACGATGGTCAAGGCAGGATCCTGGCGAATGTGTGGAACATATCTCAGCTACGTCGCTTCTACCCTTAAGGGCCTCGAGGCCTTTTACATTTTGTTGCTTTGTACAAACACGTCAAATATGAATGAACAAACTCGTGCACTGTCTTTCATTCTACTTAGCAACTTAAGGTAGCCTCGACCCTGCCTTGCTCAGGGTCGAGCCTCCCTCGGGGGCCGATAGGGGGGACCGCCCCCCTCCCAGACTCCAGAAAAAAGCGCGCTTTTCTTTTCAAAAAATTCGACCCTTATCTCGATTCATGTCTCGAGCGTACTAGCAACGTCTAAATCCGTAGATACCTCGAGCCTCCAAGAGGCAGGGGGGCGTCGACGTAGACGGCCACCCATGCCCCCGGGCTACGGTACCCTACCTACGCCTCCCCTCGAGGAACTCGTGGCGCGTATCGAAAGAACACAGACCAAGCCGATAGAAACTCGAGCTAGCGACAAAGAGAAATGGTCGAATAAATTTGAAAACAAAACGGCTTCTTTAAATAAATAAAGTCATATGCATATGATTGGCCTCGACAGGCCATAAGTCATGACATAATTTTTTACAAGGGCCTCGACGCCCAAATTTGGCACGCAGGCCTCATTCCTCGTCAGTCTGGAACTCCTCTTCAAAACCTTCTACCGCGGGCTCGGCCTCGACGTCCAGGCCAGGAGGAGGGGGGCCATCTACGCCACTGTCTGCATCGGGAGGCAGCACGTCCTCCTCGAAGAGCTTCGCGAGCGCCGCCCCCGGCTTCTCAACCTTCTCCAGGATCTTGTCGACGCGACGATCGTTCCACTCTTCGTCCTTCCCCTCGATCTCGACGAAGCCCTTGGCGACGACGTTGACCGGGGTAGCGGAAGCCGGAGCGGACAGCCGCAAGCGCCTGCTTTACGCCATGGTGGAGAGCGCTCTTGACACGGTCCCGCGCGGCCATGATGAAGAAGCACAGGGCATCGACCAGGGCGTCGCCTCGAGCCACCGTGACCTCCGCCGTAGCCACCGGGTCGGCACCCCACATGGAGCAGAGCCTGTCGAGGGTACCGCGCGCCCGCTCCGCCACCATGGTCTCACCCTGGAGTTGCTCCACGAGAGCCTGATTCGTCTCGCGGAGCTCCTCGGCGATCTTCTCTAGATCTGTGCAACAAACATAAAAGAGTAAGTCCGTGGCGCGGCAAGAATCTCAAAATC
This sequence comes from Coix lacryma-jobi var. lacryma-jobi, assembly GCA_009763385.1. Taxonomy (NCBI): domain Eukaryota; kingdom Viridiplantae; phylum Streptophyta; class Magnoliopsida; order Poales; family Poaceae; genus Coix; species Coix lacryma-jobi. The sequence goes on along the minus strand of CM019830.1, from coordinate 17,843,535 downwards.
AAAAGCAAGACAAAGCCTGAAGGTCACGACAGTACCTTGGCAGTGCACGCCCAGAGCATCAAAGTCGCTGGTAAGGACCCCGACGCGCTGCTCGAGTGTATGCTTTTGGGACAGCACGCCAAGATTTTGGCCCCTAAGCTCCTCAACCATCTTGCCCGTCTGCGCAAGGGCCAGATCCTTCTGGATCACCACCTGCCGCGCTGCCTCCGCCGCAGCCAGGGCGGTGGCGGCCTCGCTCTTGGCCTCCTCGACCTCCTTCCTCGCCGCCTCCGCTGCAGACCGGGCGGTGGCGGCCTCGCTATGGGCGTCAGCAGCCTCCTTCTTCGACGCCTCCACCGTGGATAGAGCGGTGGTGGTCTCCCTCTTGGCTTGGGCGACCTCATCTCGAGACGCCTGGGTCTCCACCTGAGCGTCGTTGAGCCGGCCCACCATCTGCGCGTTCCGGCCCAGCTCAGCGTGGAGCTCCTGGAGCTCCCCCTCCGCCCTCGCGAGGGCAGCTGCCACCCGTGCGGACTTGTCCGCCTCCTCCACGAAGGCACTCTCCGCCCGCGTCACGAGCTCGGTCACATCCTTGAGGAGCGACCGCGCCTCCCGCAGAACTCCCTGCTGAGCCGACCGCTCGGCGGGGATAACGACATCACATGGAGGCGGGGGCTCGAGCGGTAGCAGATCGCTCGAGGGGTGGCTCGTCCCCAAGCTCTCCTCCGCGCCGACCGAAGGACCGGTCGTCCCCTCTGCCTCGTTCCCGGCCGGCCCCTCGAGCCTCTCCTCCCTCGCTGGGTCTTCCGGCGTCTCGTCGTCCCCGGACGGCGCCTCGAGCACCCCCTCCAGCGTCGAGCCCTTGACCGGGGACGGCTCCTTCTCCAGCTCCTCCAGGAGCTCCTCCACCGTTGGTACCCGCTCCACCGACGCCTCCCCCTCCTTCTCCTTCTCCGCGGGTGCGCGAGGCTCCGTCGGAAGGGAATCTTGTCCAGCAGGCCGGCTCGCGTCGTCTATCTCGAGGGCCGCTGTGTCCTCAGCCCCAGACGATGACGGAGCCGCGCCTATCTCGGGTGCTCCCCCCGAGATGGTCGCTGTGACAGGGGGTGGAGTAGCCCTCTCGGTAGGCGCCACCGAAGGAGGAGGAGGAGGAGGAGGAGGGGGTGCTGCGGCGGACGCAGTGACGGCGGGCTTGGCTGAAAGCCCTAGTTTGATTTTGGTTAATTGATGAAACCTATTTTGGTCTAATCCTATTGCTAAGCATGTGTGTAGCTAATGAGAGGATTATGACCAAGCCTTTGTTGGAGCTAGCTAGTTGGCGACCATGCTGGATGGTGTCGGCCACAAGCTCTCAAGTGTTTAAATGCTCTGTCTTCGGTGAAATGGAGAAGGGAATAGATGCCATTGCTCAAGTTGGGACTTTAGTTTTATCTTTGATCTTGAGTAATAGGCAAGCCGGACTATCAAGAGGGACACATTTGAGGCTAGCTAGATGTGGAGAAAAGTGCTCATGACGACTAACTTCTAGCGCTTGAGAGACATCACGCACTCACGAACACATAGAGGTTTTCTGGGTGTGGTCGGTAGTACCGCCCAAGGGTGCTGTGAGCAAGGCTCTCTGGTTTTGGTCTCAGGTGACCTAGCGGTAGTACCACCATAAGGTCGGTACTACCAACCTCGGTAGTACCGACCCCCTGGTCGGTAGTACCAAAGTTCCAGGTCGTTTTTCATCCTCTCTGTGTTGGTCAAAAATGACCTGGCGGTAGTACCGCCATAACCTCGGTAGTACCGCCCTCGGTGCTACCGACCCTGGTCGGTAGTAACTTGTTTTCGCAGAGCTCTCTGTTCGCGGCCGATTTGGCCTGGCGGTAGTACCGCCATAACCTCGGTACTACCGCCCGCGGTGGTACCGACCAAGGGTCGGTTGTTCCATCTGGTCAACGGTCGCTGTAACAGTCGTTTGTAGCACGGTCGGTACTACCGACCAGGGGGTCGGTACTACCGACCGTGGCGCAGCATGTCTTGTTTAAATAGCCGCTTGGCCGGCTTCTTTGGGTCACCTCTGTGGCGGAACCGCCCTGATTATAAGAGCTCAAGTATTATCTTAGCCAAATCCGTCTGACTTTGACTCATACTTGAACCCATATAACCCCGGTAGTCCGGAAATCTCGAAGGATTTCTAACACCATACATCATACAGGATCGCATCGTTCAAGGATTACATTCGTAAAGATACATCATAGCGAAAACAAAACCGAATTTAACATCAGAGTACGAATTTAAAACAGAGTTATTACAATACGAATTTTAAATAGTGCGGAAGCTGAATTAGTTTGAAACACGACCACTACACATGTGGTCCAAATAAAACCTTGTTTGATAAATCCACTCAACACGACTCACTCCTCCCTTTTAAGATAATGTGCCACTAGTAGTCTTGGTCCAGCAAAAGAAAAGGGGAAAGCTTCTGGACGACCCTGCCCTGGGCCTACTCCTCATCACCTTCCACCGGGTAGAGGCAGTGCTTACAATAGCCAAAGTAGACCTGGCCATCTGCAACAAACGGGATAAACCCTGAGTACGGGAATGTACTCAGCTAGACTTACCCGTCTAACCGAAAATAAAGACACCAAGGGTATGCAAGGCTTTTGAGGTAGAGCTGGGATCTTTCAGTTGCGAAAAGCTCAGATTCAGATAAGAGATAATTAAATGATTATGATGAGCTGTTACTTTTAGACCTATTCCTTAGTTCTAGGTTATTACCTGTACTAGAGCACTCACTTGAATCTAACAATCAATAATATAACCATATCCAGTTGACTCATCCACATTTTAGTTGAACCTTAATCATCACATGGAGTTGTATCGTGGTGAAGCTCGCCATAGTTTCCCACTAACCGGGGGAGACGGCGACTCGAATCGAATTCCAAACCAGCTGATGAAAGACCTTTAATACCAGCCCACACTTTCCCCGTCGGGTCCATGCATTGGGCAACCGCTCGACGCTTGTTCGTGGTGGTAATCGTCGCGGTTCAAGCACGGACCGCCCAATCAGAGTCTGGCGATGGCCTCACGCGGCAGATCGCAACTTCCGTACTAGAGGGCACGACACGGGTTGAAACCGGCCCGAACAGCTTCTAACCGGCTTTGGGGTCGATGATTACAGCACCGACATATCCCTAAGTAAAAGGGCGCGTTCAAAAATGAACGAGGGCCAACATCGATACAAACCTACACGATCCAACGGACGGACTGCCCCAAGTTTCCAAACTTGTGCCTTGCCTTCCAGTTGACCGTATTTCATTGCTACTCAGGTTCTTTTCCACGATAGCAAATATAGCCAACCGTGATCCGGTAAATACCCATCCGGGTATTACGGAAACATCCTTAACTACCACTTTTATTAAGCAGGCTAAGCAATTCTACATTGTAACAGTAAGTAACAGGATAACAAGGTGGGTAATATTCAATAATCAAGGAACGATAATGCAGCAAGTAGGATTCAATCAACTCCTAACCTAATGCATCACAATATAAAAGGACTCAAGTAATTTAATTATAAAAAAACTGGGAGACTTAGAATGCTCCGGGGCTTGCCTTGGGTGAAGACTGCTGCCTCGTGAGAGGGGCACTCAGGTAAGTTAGGGTCGTGGACGGGGTCGACTTCCTCTGGCTGCTGCAGCTCCTGGATCTCCGGCTCGGCGTTTAGCTCCTGCTCTTGGTGGGGCTCCGGCGGGGTCGATCCTATTGTATGCGATGATTAATAAATGATTCAAAAGAAACTTAGGTTTGAACTGCAAGTGCACTTTTCTGGACTCAGAAAAATCCACAAAAATTCCAGAAGGCAAACAACAGTTGCTGGACTCCACTGAACAAATTCCAGCCAAAAATAAAATACCGAACTGCAGATACAAAAATGACAAGCAACAGCCCAAAAAGGTACTTTGAATTACAACCCTACTGTAAAAGGGTGCACAACTCTATTTCATATTTTTCCCAGATTCTACTTCACATTTTGTGCTTATCAAGAAAGTTCCACGAACAGAAACATTGTATTATTTCTTACATGAATTTCCAAAGGAAAACACAGAAAAGCACATTTGTAAAGCAACTTCAGATTTTTCCATACAACAGCTCATGCTTGCATTTTTCTTAGCTTGAACATTATGAACAGAGACTACACAAATTTTCCCATATTTTATTTCAGTATATAAAACACCTTAACATTATTTCCAAGAAATCCGCTAAACAAGACTTTAATCCATAACAGAAAGTTTTTCCACATAAACAGTGCATCATATATTTTTCACAGGTGTAAAACATGATAACAAACTTACACCAAATTTTCCAGGAATTATCTCAACCAGAAAACACTGATTTCCATTTATCACAACAAAAGCATATAAACTGGAATAAAAGAAAACAGTAAAATAAACTTCCACCAAAAATACTTTTATATTTTTCCAAGATAGATCTACTCATAAACAAACCAACAAAACTGAAAGTACTCCATTTGGACTTATAAATCATGCTGTACAAAAATAACAAGCATCTCTGGAAAAACTAAAAGAAAAACATTTGAATTTCTCCCGGCTGGCTACGTGCACCCGGTCCATGGACCAGCGAGTGGCTGACGCGCGGGGCCGGTGGGTCAACGGGAACCCACCCTGGCTTGAGCGCACGGCGGTAGGGGATCGGCCGAGGCCTGGCTCGAACGAGACCGCGGCCGAGGGTTCGCTCGAGGCCGAGTTCGGGCGAGACGGACAACTAGTCCGTCCGAGGCCTGGCTCGAGGGCTCGGGCGAGACGGGAAAGAATACACGCCCGTCCGAGGCCTGGCTCGAGGGCTCGGGCGAGACGGAAAAGCTGTCGCCCGTCCGAGGCCTGGCTCGGGGGCTCGGGCGAGACGGAAAGGCTGTCGCCCGTCCGAGGCCTGGCTCGGGGGCTCGGGCGAGACGGAAAAGCTGTCGCCCGTCCGAGGCCTGGCTCGGGGGCTCGGGCGAGACGGAAAAGCTGTCGCCCGTCCGAGGCCTGGCTCGGGGGCTCGGGCGAGACGGAAAACAGGGGAGAATGGTTGACCGACGAAAGCTCGTCGACGGTGAGGTCGCCGGTGGTGAGGCTAGGCTCTAAAGACTCGCCTCGACGAGGCGCATCCAGCGGTGGTGTTGGTTTGGCCAGAGGGTGACTGTAGCTCGCCGGCGACGAGCCATGGCGGACGGTGGCGGCGGTGAGGCTCGGCTTGGCCGTGTCCGGCGGTCGCCGGAGAAATTGGCGCGTGCGCAGTGCTTCGTGAACCCTAGGGAGCAAAGCTACGGGGTTGGTTTGGCTCGGGTGGCTCCAGAGGAGCCTGGCCACGAGCGAGGTCTGCGGCGGCGCCCATGGCGCTCGGCCGGGGAGAAGAGTGCGATAGGGAGCGGTAGCGTTGAAGCTCGTCGGTGTTCTTACCTTGCCTTGACTCGGTGAAGGTCGAGGATGAAGAAGAGGGGCAGTGGTGCTCGGGTCGGGGAGGAACAGCGTCGCGGACTCAACGGTGGTGATGGCGTCCGCGGCGGCGCTCTCCGATCTCCGGCGTCGGTGGGGCTCGAGAGGTGGTGCAAGCGGGAGCACCGGGTGTCCGAGGTGTAGACGGAGTGGTGTGCGAGACGAATCGGGTGGTGGTGCTCCGGTGAGGCCGGAACACGGCGGGGCTTTTGCGTCGATGGTCGCGGCGAGCGGGGAGGTGTTCGGCATGTTCGTGGGAGAGTGAGGGAGAGAGCGAGAGTGAGAGCGGGCGAGTGGAAAGGCAGTGTGGAGAGGGGAGTGCGGCGCGCTCGGGGTTTTGATCGGCTTGACCGGCCGGTGGTCGTGGCGGGGCCACGGCGGCGCGGTCGGCGAGGCAGCGCGGGCGATGCCGTGCACGGCGAGCGGGCGCTGCAGGCGAGGCGAGCGGAGAGTGGCCGGGGAAGATAGCTTGCGTGCTCGGGTGAGAGAGGATCGAGCGAGGAGTGGCCGGCGAGGATCCTCGGCAGGATACGGCGGCCACGTGGCGGTTGCGGCCGGCGTACGGCGCGGCGTGTCAGCGGCGGCAGCGCGCGGCGCGCGCGGCGCGCGGGCGAGGCGGAGCGGGCCGGCGCACGCGAGCGGGCGAGCTGGGCCGGCGCGCGCGAGTTGGGCCGAAAGGGTTGGCGCCGGGAAAAAATCGTTTTCCTTTTTCTTTTTCCAATTTCTTTTCAAAATTTTGACCACTCAAAAACTGCTTCAAAAACTCCAAACTAGGTTTTGACCTAAACATAAAAGTTGCTCAAAATAATTTTCTCTACAACTTTCATATAAGACACTTTTTCTGAAAACCATTTTTGTAACCTCTGCATAAATAAAGCCAAGTAAATAAACAAAAGGCAAAAGCACTCACATGCACATGAAATGATGCAATGCATTGCTTATGCTCCTTTAGTAGCTAATAATGAAGTTCCTAATGCAGTGCTTGACACTAGGGTGTCACAGCCCTTCCCCCCTTAAAGAAATCTCGTCCCGAGATTTGAGTTACGTACCATTTCTTAACAAAAGCGGGATAGCTTACGCGTAGGTACTCCTCGGTTTCCCATGTCGCATCGTTGGGTCCGTGATTGCTCCAGAGAATCTTGTAAGTCTTCACTGTTCGGTTACGAGTCTCTCGGGTCTTGGTATCCAAAATCTCCTTGGGCTGCTCGTAGTACTCCAGATCCGATCTGATGGTGACGTCTGGAATCCGAACTTCTTCTTGTTCTGGAACTCGAAGACACTTCTTCAACTGTGATACATGGAACACTGGGAAAACTGTGCTCATTTCTAGGGGTAATTGTACTTCGTATGCCACTTCTCCTTTCTTCGCTATGATCGGGTATGGTCCCACATATCGAGGTGCTAGCTTCTTCTTGATTCCAAAACGTTGGACCTTCCTCATAGGTGAAACCTTGAGATACACATAGTCTCCAACTTGAAATTCCAAAGGTCTCCTTCGGGTGTCAGCATAACTCTTTTGTCGAGACTGTGCTACCTTGATATGTTGTTGTACGGTCTGCACGATTTCCTCGGCATCTTTTACATAATCTGATCCATAGAATCCTCGATCTCCAGACTCAACCCAATTTACTGGGGTTCTGCATCTTCGTCCATATAAAACTTCAAAAGGTGCCATTTTTATACTTTCTTGATAACTGTTATTATATGAAAACTCAGCAAGGGGTAACCATTTCTCCCATGACTCTCCTGAAGATAAAACACAAGCTCTTAGGATATCCTCCAAATCTGATTCACTCTTTCTGTTTGTCCTGCAGTCTGGGGGTGATAGGCTGAACTTCTTACCAACTTGGTTCCTAACTCCTTGTGCAACTGTTCCCAAAAACGTGCTATGAACTGGGGTCCTCTATCAGAGACAATCCTTTTTGGAATCCCATGCAATCTCAAGATATTCTGTATGTACAGGTCTGCATACTGATGCGGTCGGTGGGTAGTTTTGACTGGTATGAAGTGAGCCACTTTAGATAACCGATCCACAATAACCCAAATCGAATCGTTCCCTTTTTGAGTAGTGGGAAGACCTGTGATAAAGTCCATACTGATCTCTTCCCATTTCCACTCTGGAATCGATAACGGTTGTAATAGTCCGGCGGGTTTCAGATGTATTGCCTTTACTCTGCAACAAGTATCACATCTGGCGACATAGGCTGCGACTTCTTTCTTCATCTTTGACCACCAAAATCTGGTTTTCAAATCCTGATACATCTTACTGCTTCCTGGATGGATAGATAACTTTGAATTGTGAGCTTCATTCAGAATTCTTTCTTTCAGCTCGGTGTCCTTAGGAACGACTAACCTCTGGTTATACCACAAGATTCCCTGATTATCAGTCCTGAAGTTCAAAGAACTATTGGTTTCTAACCTCTTCTTTATCTGACAGATTTCTGCATCGGACTTCTGTCTCTCGATGATGTCACTTTCCAAGGTGCACTGAAGAGTGATATTGTTCAGCATAATAGGGTGCATAAGGTTAAATCTATCTTCCAAAAGTGGTTGTAGGGAGTTGCAATGAGTCTTGCGACTCAAGGCATCGGCTACAACGTTTGCTTTTCCGGGGTGGTAATGCACTTCAAGGTTATAATCCTTAATTAGCTCCAACCATCTTCTCTGCCTCATGTTCAACTCTGGCTGGGTGAAGATATATTTCAGACTTTTATGATCTGTGTACACATGACATAGGTTTCCCATAAGATAATGTCTCCATATCTTCAGTGCATGCACGACGGCTGCTAGTTCCAGATCATGAGTGGGATAATTTTCTTCGTGCGGTCTCAACTGGCGAGAAGCATAGGCGATAACTCTTCCATTCTGCATGAGCACACATCCAAGTCCAATCTTGGATGCGTCGCAAAACACATCAAAAGGTTCCTCCAAGTTTGGCTGAGCCAAAACAGGTGCGGAAGTCAACAACGTTCGCAGAGTGCGGAAAGCTGTTTCACACTCAGGAGTCCATTCGAACTTCTTATTCTTCTGTGTCAAACGAGTCATAGGCTTAGCTATTCTTGAAAAATCCGGAATAAACCGACGGTAATATCCAGCCAAACCCAAAAAGCTGCGTACTTCATGTACGGTAGTGGGTGCTTGCCAGTCCATAACCTCTTGTACTTTAGAAGGGTCTACAGAGATTCCTTCCTCTGAAAGAACGTGACCAAGAAAAGGTACCTTCTTCAACCAAAACTCACACTTGCTGAACTTAGCATACAACTTATGCTCTCTAAGCCGGGTCAAAACAACTCGTAGATGCTCAGCATGGTCCTTCTCATTCTCAGAGTATACCAAGATGTCATCGATGAACACTACAACAAACTTATCCAACTCTGGCATGAAAACTGAATTCATCAGGTACATGAAATGTGCCGGTGCATTGGTCAATCCAAAGGACATAACCAAATATTCATAGAGTCCATATCTGGTAGAGAAAGCTGTTTTTGGCACGTCTTCTCTTCTGATCTTAATCTGATGGTATCCTGACCTCAGGTCGATCTTGGAGAACACTTTTGCTTTTGACAACTGATCAAACAAGACATCGATTCGAGGTAAGGGGTACTTATTCTTTATGGTTACTGCATTAAGCGGCCTATAATCCACACACATCCTCAGAGTTTTATCTTTCTTTTTCACAAAGATAGCGGGACATCCCCAAGGTGACGAACTAGGACGTATCAAACCCTTATCCAAAAGTTCCTGTATTTGACCCTTAAGCTCTGCTAACTCCTTAGCGTGCATTCTATACGGTCTTCGGGATATAGGTGCTGTTCCAGGGATTAACTCTATAGCAAACTCCACATTCCTATCAGGCGGTAAACCAGGCAACTCATCAGGAAAGACATCCGGAAACTCACATACTACCGGAATCTCAGCTATCTGCTTTGCCGTGATATTAAACAATACTCCAATCTCATGGGGGTTTCGAGGTAACTGGAACCATGAAAGAAGATCCATTCCTGGGACTAACCATGGACACTATTCTCTCTGCGGTGTCTAGATTAACCTTCCATAGTTTTCATCCAACTCATACCCAAAATTACATCCAAACCTAGACCAGGAATGACTATGGGGTCCACTACGGCTTGTTTATCCCCAAAGGTCATTTCCACTCCTTTAGCCATTTTACGCGCGGAGAGAACAGCTCCGGCGGAACTTATCTGATATCCCCGGTCTAACTCTACCAACTCAAGATTACTTCTTATAACAAAGTTCTCACTTATAAAAGAATGCGATGCTCCAGAACTCAAACAGCACAACTGCGGGGTGTTGATTAACAAGAAACGTACCAGCGGTGACAGGCTCTCCTTCTGGCACTTCTTCCACGGTGGTGTGATGCACATGACCGGTACGAGGTGGGGGCTGAGTGTACTGCTTCTTTGGGCGAGGGCACTGACGGGACAAGTGTCCAGTCTGACCACAGTTATAGCATGGACCAATCACGTACGGGGTCTTGGGACCTCCTGCACTTCCTGCTTTGTTCTTATTCTGCATCATGGGGGCGGTGTACGGCTTCTGGAAGCTGGGACGGGGACGGTTGGTGGTGATCTTCCTCTGTGGGGGACGGTATCGTGCTCCTGTGACAGGCGGGCGATACGGGGCGCGTGCTCCGAAAGGGGTCCTCTGCTGGGATGAACCTCCTTCATTTGCACGACGGCGCGTCTCTGTCGCTAGCCGGCTGTCATTGGCCTCTTGATTTAGGCAGTCACTGACGAAGTCACTGAAGGTGGTGCGGTGACTGTTACCCATCTTTGACAGCATGGTGGCACTCATGCCACGCTTGAAACTTGCAATCTTTTTGGCCTCAGTGTCCACAAAATCTGGGGCATAGCGGGCCAGATTGTTGAAGCTATGGAGGTACTCTGACACAGACCTGGTCCCTTGGGACAACCTCATAAACTCTGCGATCTTCATCTCCATCAGACCACTAGGGATGTAGTGGTTGCGCATAGCGGTGGAGAACTGATCCCAAGTGATACGTGCATTTACTGGCAAGGATGCACGGTACTGGGCCCACCACAAACCTGCGGGTCCTTCCAACATGTGGGCGGCGTACTCTGCCTTGAGCTCTTCTGTTAAACGAAGCAGACGAAACTTCTGAGTGATGGAGTTGAGCCATTCATCAGCTTCAAGCGGTTCGGTGGCTTCCTTGAACACAAGAGGGCGAGTGTCCAAGAAGTCACGGTAGGAGCTGTACTGGTTAGGCTCCGGGCCTTGGCGTTGATGATGTTGCTGTGCAGTGTTGTTAGCGATATTGCGGAGGGTGGCTTCCATGTGCCTCTGCATCTCCTCCATGTTCCGTTGGCTACCCAAGAACTGGCCAAAGAACGCTTCTGGCGTCATCGGCGGCGGTGGGGGAGGCGGCAGATTCTCCTCCTGTCCTGTTCCTTGTCCACGTTGGCTGCGAGTGTGTGCCGGCATCTGCATATCCCATTATTAAGCAATCATTAGGTGATGTTACATCGATCATGAATAAATACTGCGCTGTACATAATTCGAAAATTTAGCACACGACCAAGTATAATTACTCATTTCCATACAACATCACAGAATAATCGCTCAAAATTAGGCATGCAAACGACGGATTTCCATAAAAGATGCCGGATCGAAGTCCGGACTTTGTCCAAAAGCTTACATGCCATCAAACATTTAAACATAAACCATCACATGTCTCGGGTGTTACATCACTTAGCGAGCAAGCTCAAGCTATACAAAAGAAAAACGTCTCCTAGATAAACTAGCGCTCAGACGTCTCCAGCGGCGGATGCGGCGTCCTCTACGTTAGCGTCGAACATAGGCTCATCAGCATGAGCCTCCTCCGGTGGGGCGTCGGGACCAAAGACCTCTCCGTCCTGGGGATCCGGGGCCTCTGCTGCGGGAGCTGCTGGGGCGGCTGCCTCCTGTGCTGCATGATGGAACTCATGGACGGCCTCATGGAGCTGCTCGATGTAGACCTGCTGTGCGTTGATTTGCTGAACCAGGAGATGGGCTCCCTCTCTGAGGTGGTCAAGTGCGGCACGGGCCTCATCTCTCTGCAGAGATGCGGTCAGGTACATCTGCTCGGCGACTGTCCTGGCGGTAGACTGAGCTGCGGCAGTGGTGCGGGCGTCGTCACGCTCTAGAGTGAGCTGCTGAATCCTCTCCTGCAGACGAGTCACCTCGGCGTCAAAGTCCTGCTGAAGTCTATCCTTGTTCTGATAGGTGGCGGTGAGAGTGAAGGACACGCTCTCGAGAGTGCGCTCCAAGCTCTCACATACACCCAACAGAGCTCCAGTGGCGCTCATCGCAGGTGTCTCGCAGTAGAACCTCTCCTCTGGGCTCCCTGTCAGGACTGACTCCGAAGTCTGCTTCCAGCGCAATGGGAAAAGTGATCCGCGGGGAAACACTCCTGCCATAGCGCTAGCTAGGTCGGCGGGGAAACGGGCGATGATATCCTTCAGCACTAGGTATGCTGCTCTGTTGGCTCCATCCTTGGCACAAGTGCCTCTGGTGATCTCTGTCCACCCTGTCCAGTGAGGCTTGGCAGGCAAGCTTTGACCTTGATCTCCACCATGACCAAGGAATCCTGCCCGTAGATCTCCTTCTGCCATGAGTACCTGGGCTCCTGTCCTTCTTCATAGCCAACGGCCTGCAAAATCCTCCAAAGGATAGTCGGCAACCCGAAGTAGGACAAGAACGTCCTCCGGGTCAGCTTGGTGGCCAAGCGGTGACGCGGAACTCCTCTGCCTCCGGTGGCCTTGCGAGCAGTCAGCTTAGTCCGGGCCATCTGTAGAACAAAAGGGTTTCGAACTCTCGTGAGACGGATATTAAGTTGGCATATTTTTATAGAAAAGAGACAACTTTTAATTAAGGGGAGGTAATGTAAATGCAAGAATTTAAACATGATGCATGATCGTACTTACGTTCTCACTCACTATTAATGACTCGTAAGTCCTAACGTTCTAGTCGGTGGCAAGAACGATCTCTCATGCGTTATCTACACGTTCTACTCGTTCGCATAGTTAGTGTACCTGCAGAAGATTCATTTCAGCCCAACAAAATTCCCAATGACAAAACAACTGAGTATTGGCCAATATGCGCAAAATACATAGAAGCCAATACTAAATACCATGCACCAACAGAAATCACCCTTAAATCATTGATACCCTCATATGTGTCTGCGTGGAGCTCGCACATACTTGGTATAAGAACTCTCACTTAGACCGACGGTTGGACGGTCATGCTCTCATATCTCACAAAATCATTTTATGCATGTTTTCACAATCGACGCATTCTCTTTTCCCGAGAATGGACCAGCAAATAAAGATCCAGAATGAAGCAAAAACCCTGAACCCTGTTAGCAGTTAAGCCACCTGAATCCTAGTATAGGGCTTAAGGACGAGACTGGGCACACCTTAGTAATTAAAATAGTTTTGAAAATAGTTTGAAATACCCATTTAGTTCGAAAATAGCTCTATACGGAGGTAATCGCTTGAACCATGCTCCGATACCAAGCTGTGGCGGACCGCCCTGATATAAGAGCTCAAGTATTATCTTAGCCAATCCGTCTGACTTTGACTCATACTTGAACCCATATAACCCCCGGTAGTCCGGAAATTCTCGAAGGATTTCTAACCACCATACATCATACAGGATCGCATCGTTCAAGGATTACATTCGTAAAGATACATCATAGCGAAACCGAAACCGAATTTAACTCAGAGTACGAATTTAAAACAGAGTTATTACAATACGAATTTTAAATAGTGCGGAAGCTGAATTAGTTTGAAACACGACCACTACACTGTGGTTCCAAATAAAACCTTGTTTGATAAATCCACTACAACACGACTCACTCCTCCCTTTTAAGATTAATGTGCCACTCGTAGTCTTGGTCCAGCAACAGAAAAGGGGAAGCCTTCTGACGACCCTGCACTGGGTCCTACTCCTCATCCCCTTCCACGGGGTAGATGCCAGTGCTTACAATAGAGCCAAGTAGACCTGGCCATCTGCAACAAACGGGATAAACCCTGAGTACGGGAATGTACTCAGCTAGACTTACCCGTCTAACTGAAAATAAAGACTCCAAGGGTATGCAAGGCTTTTGAGGTGGAGCTGGGATCTTTTAGTTGCGAAAGCTCAAATTCAGATAAGGGTAATTAATGATTATGATGAGCTGTTACTTTTAGACCTATTCCTTAGTTCTAGGTTTTTACCTGTACTAGAGCACTCACTTGAATCTACAATCAATAATATAACCATATCCAGTTGACTTATCCACATTTTAGTTGAACCTTTAAACATCACATGGAGTTGTATCGTGGTGAAGCTCGCCATAGTTTCCCACTAACCGGGGGAGACGGCGACTCGAATCGAATTCCAAACCAGCTGATGAAAGACCTTTAATACCAGCCCACACTTTCCCCGTCGGGTCCATGCATTGGGCAACCGCTCGACGCTTGTTCGTGGTGGTAATCGTCGCGGTTCAAGCACGGACCGCCCAATCAGAGTCTGGCGATGGCCTCACGCGGCAGATCGCAACTTCCGTACTAGAGGGCACGACACGGGTTGAACCGGCCCGAACAGCTTCTAACCGGCTTTGGGGTCGATGATTACGGCACCGACATATCCCTAAGTAAAAGGGCGCGTTCAAAAATGAACGAGGGCCAACATCGATACAAACCTACACGATCCAACGGACGGACTGCCCCAAGTTTCCAAACTTGTGCCTGCCATCCAGTTGACCGTATTTCATTACTACTCAGGTTCTTTTCCACGATAGCAAATATAGCCAACCGTGATCCGGTAAATACCCATCCGGGTATTACGGAAACATCCTTAACTACCACTTTTATTAAGCAGGCTAAGCAATTCTACATTGTAACTAAGTAACAGGATAACAAGGTAATATCAATAATCAAGGAATGGTAATGCAGCAAGTAGGATTCATCAACTCCTAACCTAATGCATCACAATATAAAAGGACTCAAGTAATTTAATTTAAAAACTGGGAGACTTAGAATGCTCCGGGGCTTGCCTTGGTGAAGACTGCTGCCTCGTGAGAGGGGCACTCAGGTAAGTTAGGGTCGTGGACGGGGTCGACTTCCTCTGGCTGCTGCAGCTCCTGGATCTCCGGCTCGGCGTTTAGCTCCTGCTCTTGGTGGGGCTCCGGCGGGGTCGATCCTATTGTATGCGATGATTAATAAATGATTCAAAAGAAACTTAGGTTTGAACTGCAAGTGCACTTTTCTGGACTCAGAAAAATCCACAAAATTCCAGAAGGCAAACAACAGTTGCTGGACTCCACTGAACAAATTCCAGCCAAAAATAAAATACCGAACTGCAGATACAAAAATGACAAGCAACAGCCCAAAAAGGTACTTTGAACTACAACCCTACTGTAAAAGGGTGCACAACTCTATTTCATATTTTTCCCAGATTCTACTTCACATTTTGTGCTTATCAAGAAAGTTCCCGAACAGAAACATTGTATTATTTCTTACATGAATTTCCAAAGGAAAACACAGAAAAGCACATTTGTAAAGCAACTCAGATTTTTCCATACAACAGCTCATGCTTGCATTTTTCTTAGCTTGAACATATGAACAGAGACTACACAAATTTTCCCATATTTTATTTCAGTATAAAACACCTTAACATTATTTCCAAGAAATCGCTAAACAAGACTTTAATCCATAACAGAAAGTTTTTCCACATAAACAGTGCATCATATATTTTCACAGGTGTAAAACATGATAACAAACTTACACAAATTTTCCAGGAATTATCTCAACCAGAAAACACTGATTCCATTTATCACAACAAAAGCATATAACTGAATAAAGAAAACAGTAAATAAACTTCCACCAAAAATACTTTATATTTTTCCAAGATAGATCTACTCATAAACAAACCAACAAACTGAAAGTACTCCATTTGGACTTATAAATCATGTACAAAAATAACAAGCATCTCTGGAAAAACTAAAAGAAAAACATTTGAATTTCTCCCGGCTGGCTACGTGCACCCGGTCCATGGACCAGCGAGTGGCTGACGCGCGGGGCCGGTGGGTCAACGGGAACCCACCCTGGCTTGAGCGCACGGCGGTAGGGGATCGGCCGAGGCCTGGCTCGAACGAGACCGCGGCCGAGTTCGGGCGAGACGGACAACTAGTCCGTCCGAGGCCTGGCTCGAGGGCTCGGGCGAGACGGGAAAGAATACACGCCCGTCCGAGGCCTGGCTCGAGGGCTCGGGCGAGACGGAAAAGCTGTCGCCCGTCCGAGGCCTGGCTCGGGGGCTCGGGCGAGACGGAAAGGCTGTCGCCCGTCCGAGGCCTGGCTCGGGGCTCGGGCGAGACGGAAAAGCTGTCGCCCGTCCGAGGCCTGGCTCGGGGGCTCGGGCGAGACGGAAAAGGTCGCCCGTCCGAGGCCTGGCTCGGGGGCTCGGGCGAGACGGAAAACAGGGGAGAATGGTTGACCGACGAAAGCTCGTCGACGGTGAGGTCGCCGGTGGTGAGGCTAGGCTCTAAAGACTCGCCTCGACGAGGTGCATCCAGCGGTGGTGTTGGTTTGGCCAGAGGGTGACCGTAGCTCGCCGGCGACGAGCCATGGCGGACGGTGGCGGCGTGAGGCTCGGCTTGGCCGTGTCCGGCGGTCGCCGGAGAAATTGGCGCGTGCGCAGTGCTTCGTGAACCCTAGGGAGCAAAGCTACGGGGTTGGTTTGGCTCGGGTGGCTCCAGAGGAGCCTGGCCACGAGCGAGGTCTGCGGCGGCGCCCATGGCGCTCGGCCGGGGAGAAGAGTGCGATAGGGAGCGGTAGCGTTGAAGCTCGTCGGTGTTTTACCTTGCCTTGACTCGGTGAAGGTCGAGGATGAAGAAGAGGGGCAGTGGTGCTCGGGTCGGGGAGGAACAGCGTCGCGGACTCAACGTGGTGATGGCGTCCGCGGCGGCGCTCTCCGATCTCCGGCGTCGGTGGGGCTCGAGAGGTGGTGCAAGCGGGAGCACCGGGTGTCCGAGGTGTAGACGGAGTGGTGTGCGAGACGAATCGGGTGGTGGTGCTCCGGTGAGGCCGGAAACACGGCGGGGCTTTTGCGTCGATGGTCGCGGCGAGCGGGGAGGTGTTCGGCGTGTTCGTGGGAGAGTGAGGAGAGAGCGAGAGTGAGAGGGCGAGTGGAAAGGCAGTGTGGAGAGGGGAGTGCGGCGCGCTCGGGGTTTTGATCGGCTTGACCGGCCGGTGGTCGTGGCGGGGCCACGGCGGCGCGGTCGGCGAGGCAGCGGGGCGATGCCGTGCACGGCGAGCGGCGCTCAGGCGAGGCGAGCGGAGAGTGCCGGGGGGAAGATAGCTTGCGTGCTCGGGTGAGAGAGGATCGAGCGAGGAGTGGCCGGCGAGGATCCTCGGCGGCAGGATACGGCGGCCACGTGGCGGTTGCGGCCGGCGTACGGCGCGGCGTGTCAGCGGCGGCAGCGCGCGGCGCGCGCGGCGCGCGGGCGAGGCGGGAGCGGGCCGGCGCACGCGAGCGGGCGAGCTGGGCCGGCGCGCGCGAGTTGGGCCGAAAGGGTTGGCGCCGGGAAAAAATCGTTTTCCTTTTTCTTTTTCAATTTCTTTTCAAAATTTTGACCACTCAAAAACTGCTTCAAAAACTCCAAACTAGGTTTTGACCTAAACATAAAAGTTGCTCAAATAATTTTCTCTACAACTTTCATATAAGACACTTTTTCTGAAAACCATTTTTGTAACCTCTGCATAAATAAAGCCAAGTAAATAAACAAAAGGCAAAAGCACTCACATGCACATGAAATGATGCAATGCATTGCTTATGCTCCTTTAGTAGCTAATAATGAAGTTCCTAATGCAGTGCTTGACACTAGGGTGTCACAACCTCTTCGATTCATTGCGCCCAAACACAAGAAAGAGAGCTCCCAAGTGTTGACTAACCTCCTCTCTCTCCCCTTTGATTCTAGAGTGAATCTCTTGCAAGCTTTGAGCTAGGGAAGTGAGATTAAAGAGTGAGACACATCGATCTACGTCTAGAGCACTTGGATCCAACATCTCTCCGGCTTGATTTGTGTTCTTTACTCTTGAGTTCTTGGAACTCTAGCCGGTTAGGTGTTCTTGGATTGTAGCCCGTGATTGACTCATTTGTGAGGGCACTTCGAAGTGTTTGTATTACCCCTTGATTCTTAGTGAAGAAACTCAACTAGCCTTTGTGGTTGCTTGAGTGAGGCAAGGAGGTGAGAGAGACTCCGACCTTCATGGTCACCTCAACAACGGGGACGTAGGTGCTTCTTGGTGAAGTGGCCGAACCTCGGGTTAAATCTCGTGTCTCGTGTGCTTATTAGATTTGCTTCTTGGATTATTTCGTTTGCATTCTTGTTCTTCGCGTTCTTCCTCCCTCCTCTCTCGTTCTTAGGTGTTGAGTAGGCTCGATCTACATTTTGGGGAGGAGCCACTTCTTGGATAAGGTATAAACTTCATTTACATCTCTTAGAAAAGCCTTGGCATCAGCTAGATTCAATTTTGCATCTCGTTCTCCTCTATTTCGTAGCTGTTCCTAGGTTGTCGGTAGTACTGACCCTTGGAGCCGGTAGTACCGACCCCGGTAGTACCGGCCCCAAAGTCGGTAGTACCGACTGTGTGTTCTGATATCCGTTTTGAGCTGTGAGTTTCAGGATTCTAGATTTTTGAATAGGCTATTCACCCCCCCTCTAGCCATTCGGACCTTTCAAGTGGTATCGGAGCCAAGTCACCGTTTGTTTGAGGATTTACAACCTCCGGTGTTGCAATGGCTCAAATCAACTATATGGGGAAGCCACCACATTTTGACGGCACCAACTTCGATTGTTGGAAGCGGAAGATGTGCGCGTTCACAAGGGGCATGAATAGGAAGATATGGGATGTGATCGAGCATGACTTTGCAGTGATTGACTCCGCCGATCCAACTCCAAGAGAAGAAAGAAGCTTCAATGGAATGATGTGGCAATCAACCTTTTCTATGAAGCATTCGACATCAAAGTTTTTGAGCAAATCAAGAATCTCGAGCGTGCAAGCGAGATATGGGAAAGATTAGAGGAGACCTATGAGGGCACCAGGCCGTGAAGAGTGCCAAGCTCTACATTCTCAAAGACAAGCTTGCCACCTTCAAGATGCAAGATGATGAAAGCATACCGGAAATGTTTCACCGGTTGCAAGTCATTGTAAATGATTTGAAGGCGTTGGGTGAGAAGGTGGATGACAAGGACTTTTCTCACAAGTTCTTGAGATGCTTGCCACCTAGGTTTGATACCTTGGTGACAATCCTTGTGAGAGAAGGGCTGGATACGGTAACCCCAAACCAAGTTGTTGGCACCAAAAGTGACACACTGTGCCAATCACACAGCAAGCCGGAGAAGCTGGCTTCAAACGTGGCCCGGGTGCTCAGAAGTCCGGTGCGTGCCAGTCAGTTTGCCCTGCAACTAACAAGGGAGATAAACTGTTAAATACAAAGCTGGAACGTGCTGGGTATGACCAGACAGTTCCAAGATGTACGGCCCTGAAGCCACTTACGACGACATATAGCTATGAAAGCTATCTGCCAACAGGTTTAAAAGATTATTCGGCAATATGAACAGAGTTACGTGAATAACAGGTTGCCGAACACGTTTGCATGAGAATCGTAATTGCATGACGTATTAAATATAAGTTAAAACTTAACCAATCTCGATTGTACAACCGAGTTGGGGTCCATGGGGATTGAACATAAACTAAGCATGACTAAGCTAATCTAAAGCCTGCGCCTGCCGCACGACACCTGGCTCTATCATAGGTCAAACATACTCAACATGCATGAACCCTCACCACGTGGCAATCCAGATACGATCCAATCGGCTATTACGAACAATAGATCTACTACATAAAAGACTTTACAATAATAAACATGAAAGAACAGAGCAGATCTATAAAAGATAAAGCCGAACCGAACGGTATCTAGATTGGGCAAAAGTGTTACGATGAAATAAACATAACAAAACATATAACACAAGGTAACTTAATGAATCTATCAGATTTGCCAAATCTAACAGAGCCGATAACTATTTTTACTCATGACTCAATCCGCCGCACGATACAAGGCATAAGCAAAAACTTCCCGTCATAAGCTTGAATCCGCCGCACGATACTAAGCTTAACGTACGAGACTACTTGCACCATATCTAAATCCGCCGCACGATACTAGACATGATAACAAGGTTGCCGGAACTTACGGAGGTCGACGGATCGATGGCCCCTCTCGAAGAACACGACGACACGACTTGGACTCGAAGACGGCACGGGGCCGGGTTGGTTGTATTGATTGTGAACGTCTTTACAATAGTCCCAGGGTTTATATTTATACCCTGGTGTTCTACGAGTCCTAGGAGGACACGATTACAACGACAAAACAGGAAAACATATCTAAAACACGATGCCTTTTATTCTAACCCTCCTTAATAATCGGCACGTGCGAACAATGACAAGATCTTCTGTTGCCGAATCTTCTGATATGCCGTATTTGTCGCAAACCGACTTAGCCTGAGGTAGCCGACCGCAGCGCCATATTGCCGAATCCACCCTCCGTTTGACCAGTCGCCTCTACAGCCCTACCGAATCGATTGGATTAGCCGACCGTGCTTGCTATCTACCGAATCCCTCAGGTGGTGATTCCTCCCGAACCTGCGCCGTGCTGGCCCACTTGTCATAGTGCGAAAATTCTGTGTTAACACATGCCCCCTCAATTTCTGCACAAAGGCATTTGTTCTGAAATTGACCACAAGTCCGCCGCGCATTCTAGGTCAGCACTGCTTCAAACTAGAACCTGCGCGGAGGTTGTTTGTATGGGCGGTATCCAGGTTTGATCGGCAACTTATGCTCAACAATGGACCGATCTAATCCATCTCTGTGTAGTCCCACGCAAAACAGTCTTTGAACTCCTTCAAAAGATCTACTAATTGCACTCTAAAGTCAGGGTCTAAACTAGAACTTATGAACATCGGCCTCTTTTTACTTGTGTCGCCAACATCCACTTCTTCCAGCTTGTCGGCCGATGTGAAGCCACGTCCCAGTTTGCCCTCGCTGTTGTCGGTTGGGTTATCCATCTAAAAGAAGCTTTGAGAGCCGATTGCTTGGATCGGCTGTTGATCCCTGTCGTAGACGTTGACAGGACCTTCTCCCCACACACGATCGGAGAAGCAATCTACTCCGTCGAATTCCCAGTAAGTGGGCTCAATGGTAGCAACACTCACCGAGTCGTCAGCTTGGACAATCTCGATGTCATCTCCAACCCACTGAATGAGTATTTGGTGCATGGTCGAAGGTATGCAACAGTTGGCATGGATCCAATCCCTGCCCAAAAGCAGGCTGTATGCCCCCTTGCCATCAATGACAAAGAAGGTCGTGATGAGCGTCTTGGATCCAATCATCAGTTCCACGTGCACGGCGCCCCGAGTGTCAGAGGGATTGCCGGCAAAATCACAGAGTATCATATCCGTTTTGAGCAGGTCTTCATCGTTCATGCCCAGCTTTCTGAATGTGGCGTGAGGCATGATGTTGATCGCTGCGCCGCCATCGACAAACATCTTGGTTAGCGGCTTTCCGTTGACGTACCCCTTGACATACAACGGCTTCAAATGCCGATGCTTGGCTGGCTTGTCAAATGCTGCCTTCTGAGACAACACGAGCTGTGCCGCGAGCTCGTCGTGCTCGGCCTCGTCGGAGTCCGAACACGCCTCGTCCTGTGCCCCTGGCTGGTTGGAGCCATGAATTCCAGGGGGAGGAAGAAAGTCATGGCCACGCCAGCGCCTTTGCCAGTGTCGTCTGGTTTGTCCTTCGGGCGCCACTCTTGCTTCTTCCCATCGGCAGCTGCTTCTTCCAACTCCCTATTCCGGAGGCGCTGCACCCTCCTTTTCTGGCTCTTTCTGAGCCCTGGCGGGCACCACTGCCCCTTTTGCCACCTATATGGGCGGGGCTGTGCCTCCTCGCTGTCATCCTGGTGGTGCACCCACTCCTGGTCGGCATATCTTTTGGCTCGCCGATCCGGGCTTCTCATTTTTAGGCGCCGATCGTCCATTGGGATGCGTGCTCCCAACCTTTCGTGGACGGGACGACGGTTGACCCGATCCTGCCTATACCCCCTGTACTGATCGCTGCATTCGGGTAGTTGTTGACGGCAGGCAGTTTCAAGCCTTCGTTCCAGCAGTGGCGGAAGAACGGGCAGCCCCAGTGCTCTTGCTCCCGCTCTTGGCGGTGTTCTTGTTCCCAGCGATGGCCTGTTCTCTGTGGTAAGCCCTCTCCTCCAGACGATACCGGTGCTCTCCCGTGTGACCGTCTTCACGCTGGTATTCCTCCGCGAGTTCTCGCACTTCGCGTTGGAGACGCCTCTGCTCTTTCTCATTTTGCCGGCGCCACTTGTTAAGGAGATCTCTGTGGGTAGGCCTGCGCCTGGAAGATGACTCTCCGTGCTCGCATCGGCTATTCGTGGCTTGGGCGCGCTGCCGGAGCTCATCGCCAGTGATTTGCCGATCGGGATCCACTGTGCCAGATTCGCGTGCCTTGTCGGAGGTGAGGACTTTGACTTTGCCCTTGCCTCTGGGATCTGCTGGGCTACCATGTTCACTGAGAAGAACACGGCGTTCTGGGCGAAGGGGTTGGCATCGATCTTCATCTTGCCATTGAACTTGATGTGTCCGTCCTGGATGGCCTTCTGGATCCTTGTCCTGAGCACACGGACAATCATTAATAGAATGAGTGTTAGTGTTATGAAAGCCGCAGTATTTCTTGTCTTTAACCCCTCCAGGACGCAGCATCGGGTGATCCGGGGGTAGCCTGACTCTTCCTTCGGCGACCAGAAACTCGAAGAGCTTGTCGGCCTTGGTGACGTCGAAGTCGTATGCCCCCTTCTGCTGGCGCAGCCATTGCTTGTTGGCCTGGGTCGGCTCTTTGCCCCAGTTGAGCTCTTGCAGCGGCCACCTCATCTTCGGCATCGGTATAGTCATCGGCTTCGTCCAGGAAAGCCTGATACATCTGGGCCGCGACATTGTCCTTCTGGAAGCGCCCTTCCCTCCGGAAGCCTTGCGCTTGGATAGTCATTTCATTCAGCCGGCGAGACAGATGACCCAGTCCTCAAACTCCTGGCCGAAGAGCTTGTCTCTGATGCTCGGGAGCATGCCTGCCACGGCCAATGGTGGAAGCTGGTCGTCCGGCAGGTACATGCCGAAGCACTGGCTTTTGACTTCCCTAAACCTGCGCAGGTAGTCCTGCGGTGTCTCATTTGGCCTCTGGCGCACATACATGATGTCCACCAGCTTCTTCTCCTTGGTGCCCGTGTAGAAGTGCGTATGGAACTTCTGTTCCAAGTCTGCCCAAGAGAGAATAGAGCCCGGTGGCAGAGACGTGAACCAAGCGAACGCCGGCCCAGTGAGTGATGACGGGAAGTACCGAACCCTGAAGGCATCCTCGGTATTGGCCTCTCCAAGCTAGAGCAGATAGCGACTGACGTGCTCCACCGTGCTAGTGTCGTCTAAGCTGGAGAACCTGGACAGGTCTGTCGGCACTTTGACTCTGGGAGGCAGAGCCACACGATGGAACCATTCGGGGAACGGAGATCTGTAAGCATAAGTGCCCTTAGGCTTCAGGCCGAAAGTGCGCTGCATCATATCTGCCATCTTCTCTAGCATGACATCGACATTAGAGTCGGCGGTCTTTTCGGCCGTTGGCTTCCCATATCCTGGATGTGGGGCGCCCTCTATGTTGTGAGGCTCAAGCATTTCATGGTACCCGTTTCCGTAGTAGTCCTTTATGAGCCTATAGGTTTGCGGGGAGATCTTGCGTGTTGACTCTGGCGGCTGACCCTTAGTGCCGAACGTGAGCTGACCCATGGTCGGCAATTGGCCCTCTGGCGTGTGCTTCTCTTGAATGGTCAGCCCGCCTGATTGAGCCTTAGGCGGGGTCTCCTCACCAGCAGCTCCTGTCCCCTTGAGGTGATTCGGCAGATTGAAAAGATGTGGTCCTGCTATAGGGCCAAACTCGGCCTCCATAAGTTCATCGGCCTTGGGGCCGAATTGGGCGATCATGATGGTGCGGAAAGTGTTGAGAAACGCCCCATGCATGCGACCGATGGCACCAGAGACAGCTTCGTTGATTATGTGAGACATTTTCAACACTGCCTCCGCTTCCCCGGGATCATTCGGGTTGAGCTGGACGGGCTTCGGCAGATCGTGCAGACGGCGAACCTTCCGCTCTTGTTCTGGAAAAGGCTTCTAGGCACTTGGCCTGGAATTCGGCACAAGCATTATCCACCTGCTCTTTGTACTCGTCGGGTAGTTCAGCGAGCTGCACCTGCACGAGCCCCGCCTTGTTGCTGGCCTCGGCTTCAGTGACTTCGACCATTGCTGCAGGAAAAAAGTGTCCCACCGGGCGTGCCAAAAAGTGTGTTGGCACCAAAAGTGACGCACTGTGCCAATCACACAGCAAGCCGGAGAAGCTGGCTTCAAACGTGGCCCGGGTGCTCAGAAGTCCGGTGCGTGCCAGTCAGTTTGCCCTGCAACTAACAAGGGAGATAAACTGTTAAATACAAAGCTGGAACGTGCCGGGTATGACCAGACAGTTCCAAGATGTACGGCCCTGAAGCCACTTACGACGACATATAGCTATGAAAGCTATCTGCCAACAGGTTTAAAAGATTATTCGGCAATATGAACAGAGTTACGTGAATAACAGGTTGCCGAACACGTTTGCATGAGAATCGTACTTGCATGACGTATTAAATATAAGTTAAAACTTAACCAATCTCGATTGTACAACCGAGTTGGGGTCCATGGGGATTGAACATACAAACTAAGCATGACTAAGCTAATCTAAAGCCTGCGCCTGCCGCACGACACCTGGCTCTATCATAGGTCAAACATACTCAACATGCATGAACCCTCACCACGTGGCAATCCAGATACGATCCAATCGGCTATTACGAACAATAGATCTACTACATAAAGACTTTACAATAATAAACGTGAAAGAACAGAGCAGATCTATAAAAGATAAAGCCGAACCGAACGGTATCTAGATTGGGCAAAAAGTGTTACGATGAAATAAACATAACAAAACATATAACACAAGGTAACTTAATGAATCTATCAGATTTGCCAAATCTAACAGAGCCGATAACTATTTTTACTCATGACTCAATCCGCCGCACGATACAAGGCATAAGCAAAAACTTCCCGTCATAAGCTTTAATCCGCCGCACGATACTAAGCTTAACGTACGAGACTACTTGCACCATATCTAAATCCGCCGCACGATACTAGACATGATAACAAGGTTGCCGGAACTTACGGAGGTCGACGGATCGATGGCCCCTCTCGAAGAACACGACGACACGACTTGGACTCGAAGACGGCACGGGGCCGGTTGGTTGTATTGATTGTGAACGTCTTTACAATAGTCTCAGGGTTTATATTTATACCCTGGTGTTCTACGAGTCCTAGGAGGACACGATTACAATGACAAAACAGGAAACTTATCTAAAACACGATGCCTTTTATTCTAACCCTCCTTAATAATCGGCACGTGCGAACAATGACGAGATCTTCTGTTGCCGAATCTTCTGATATGCCGTATTTGTCGCAAACCGACTTAGCCTGAGGTAGCCGACCGCAGCACCATATTGCCGAATCCACCCTCCGTTTGACCAGTCGCCTCTACAGCCCTACCGAATCGATTGGATTAGCCGACCGTCGTGCTTGCTATCTACCGAATCCCTCAGGTGGTGATTTCTCCCGAACCTGCGCCGTGTGGCCCACTTGTCATAGTGCGAAAACTCTGTGTTAACACCAGTAATAATTCTCTTATTTAATTAACAGTCACTACTCACCGGTGATACTAAATCTCCCTTTCTATTTTCAGACAATACGAAGAAGAGAAAGACCATGACCATTAATAGCTTTTTTAAGCCGATTGGTTCAAGTGCTAATTGTATTGAAGCAATTGGAAGCCAATGCATTCAGAGTAATGTGGAAGTGGAAGTTCCAAAACTAGAAGGGGAAACTCATAATGGTCATGTGCAAAGGGTGTGTTTGGTTGGATGGATATCCCTGGATGGACATGGTCATCCATGGATGAGTAGTGTTTGGTTCGGTGGATCAGCTGAATATAGATATCTACAACAGAGAATATTCCTCGTAGATGTTGGATATGGTGGTCACCAAAAAACTTGCGGATAAGCTTATCCATGCTTGCTAATCTTTGTCATTAGCAAATAAAATTAAGGATTATTAGTATGTTATAATATATATTAATTAGTAATCAT
This sequence comes from Coix lacryma-jobi var. lacryma-jobi, assembly GCA_009763385.1. NCBI lineage: Eukaryota > Viridiplantae > Streptophyta > Magnoliopsida > Poales > Poaceae > Coix > Coix lacryma-jobi. The sequence goes on along the minus strand of CM019830.1, from coordinate 17,817,742 downwards.
GATGACATGATAAGTTTTGATAAGTGATAATATATGATTACCATATGTTTTGTGTGATAATTAGAGTAGTATAATACTAATTAACATATTTTAGTTTTAATTAGTGATTTAATGATAAGATTAGTGTCAATGCATATTTATTATTGTATAATTAGTTGCTATTATTTAAATAATAGATATAATTAGTCAAATATTCTCATCTCATCCAGACTTATTCATCCAACCAAACAGAAAAATGGCTCGTCCAATCCACTCAACCAAACAAACAACATGGATATCCATATCCCCAATCCATGGATAGTCATATCTCATCCACCCTTGTCCTCAAACCAAACACACCCATGTGCTGCTACCAGTTGTAGCTACTAGGTTGAGAGAGACCCTGGAAAACGTGTTTAATATTGGAACTGCCAGCTGATCAACAAGATGATGCTCAAAGATTTTATATTTCAGAGGGTCTATATCAACATGTGCGTTGGCAGAGTACCCACTCTGATTTAGCTCGTCGTCGTCGATTTTAGAGTAGCTAGTTCAAGCAATTTACTTGGCTAGAATATTCACCTCATACAAATCGTGCTTACTGCCTGCCATGTTTTTTATTTTCTAAGTCAATTAGAAAAGTTGGATGAGATACATTTATAGTAAATGAAATTTTACGGTGCTTGGAAGAAGCTAGAGCCATTCATTTAGATAGATCAGATGGCTATAAATAAGAAGAACTAATGTAGAGGAACTTAAGTGGTGGGCCGGAACTAAAAATATGTGGACCCGGAACCAAAAAACATATGTCAAAGAATTATTTCTAAAATAAATTTAAAGGCTAGAATATACTTTTGCGCAGCTGCCTGTTCGAGCTCTCGTCTCTCGTTTCATGTCCGAGTGCGGCCGGCGCGGCTCGCAGAGCTGGCACAGAGGCGCTCCCTGGCATATCAGTGCATGCCAATATACCATGCGACAGTTCACAACGCCATGCTCCGGTTCCATCTCTGAGCGCCATGAACACGAGCACTAGTAGCAAAACTAGCAACGCCAACGCCGGCGTCGTCGCAAGGCAAGATCCACGAGCCATCAATGGGAGGACAGCAAGGGCGGCCGACAAGCTCGACGCCGACTTCCCCAAGGTACTGACCAAGATCCACCGGTTGCCCGGGGCCTGCGAGTGATCGACGGCAGCTTCCGGACAACAGACGCTACATACGCCGTGTCGAGCGTGGTGGCCATCGACCCCTACTACTGAGGTTGGCCGCACATGCAGAAGATGGAGTATGCAGAAGAGGGAGGAGGAAGTGAAGCTAGCGCACGACAACCCACCACCTGTGCACGGGGCACGCTCTGCTCCACCTCCACGGCGGGGGTGTACGAGAAGGTGCTCTCTGTCGTGAGCAACGCGCTGCTACGACGCCAACGACCCGTCGGCCGTGGCCGTGGGTGTCCATGACACCGAGTTCGCGGAGATAATGTTCCTGGACTACTGCTTCCTGCTGCAATACATGGTGGGCGACACCACGCCGGCTCTGCGGAAGCGGATGATGTGTTGTCTATGGGCCCAACGAGTATCATTCGTTGAATTGAGTATGATGGGTTGAATGTGTGGATTAGGGAATTAGAGATTGTGTACATGAGAGGAAAAATACTAAATTACCCTTGAGTCTAATTAATTAATTTTCTTAATTAAAAGCTGTGGTAGATAATTTTCAAGGGAGGAACCGACGGTCCTCTCAAGCACCGTAACAAAGCTCGGTTTTAGAACTGGAAGAAAGTTAATTGGGAATTGAATGTTCTTTCTAAGACACATGGGGGATGCTAGCTCAGCCCACAATTATTCAGTTCGGTGTTTTAGTAATCTTAAGAACACAATGGCTCAAATTGACAATGTAGTTGTTAAGCAAAAAGAGATAATGGTTGCAAGAGGAAGACGAAGGCTGTGCGACTACAATTTTTCGCCTTAGGTAAGAACTAAACAAGAACAATTTCTTAAGTTTTTTTTTTTGCAACTAGAGTTCCTGTAGTATTAAATTAACTTCTTTTTTCTCTCTATACTTAGGTGGTTGGCATTAAAAGGTTGTCCCTTTAGAGGCCATGATGAATCTACAGGTTCCTTAAATAGGGGTAATTTTCTTGAAATGCTCAAGCTTTTGGCTTCGTATAATAAGAACGTTAATGAGGTTGTGTTGGAAAATGCTCCCAAATTGCAAAATACACTTCACCTGATGTCAAAAGGAAATTCTAAGCATACTTGCTCGAAAAGTGGCAGAAATCAATTAGAGAGAAGAAATTGGCAATAAACAAATTTGCATAATGGTTGATGAAGCTCGAGATGAGTCCAAAAAAGAGCAAATGGCGATAGTCCTCCGATTTGTCAACAAGAAAGGACTTATAAAGGAGTGTTTCCTGATCTAATCCATGTTAGTGATACTACTGCTTTGACACTTAAAAGTCAATTTGTGTTGTCCTCTCAGCTAATGGCCTAAGCATACAAGATATAAGAGGTCAGGATACGATGGAGCTAGTAACAGTACATGCGAGGACAGTGGAACGGATTGAAAGCTCTAATTCTCAATGAGTGCCCGTATGCATATTATATTCATTGCATGGCTTGAAGAAGATATGGAGTTACCACTGCATATCTATCTTAAGCTTAAAGAAGATGTTTGATGCCACAATTTAATCCTGCGCAGCATTGCTAATGATCATTCAATTTCGAAGTATTCTCGGGGAGATGCTAGACGTGCCTTACAAATCATTGTCACATTTGATTTTGTGTTTATTCTACACCTAATGGAAAAGATTATGAAGATCATTGATGTGTTGTGTCAGACACTCCAAAATAAGAACATTGATATCTTAATGCGATGGATTCTGTTTCTACCACAAAAATGTTGCTTGGTGAGTTGTGAAATAATGGTTGGAAACCTCTTCTTGAGGAGGTCAAATTGTTTTGTGGAAAACACAAAATTGATATTCCGTATCTGAGTAAGAGGTATGTTTTTCCCAAATTATTTAAGAATGAAAGCTACATCATATTCATTCTTTTTTAAAATTATACTTGTTCATCGGTCAATCCATATCTTCCCATTTGCAGGTATGTTAATGTGACTAAATCTCAAAACAAGAATGACAACACTACAGCCTTTCACCATTACAAAATAGATGTGTTTAATGTTGCAATTGAGCAACAACTAGCAGAGTTAGAAGACCAATTTAGTTCTCAAGCGACAAAGCTTTTATCCGTTTGTGCTTCTATGGATCCTAGGCTGGACACATTCAACATAGACAATATATGCACTCTAGTGGACAAATATCACCCTACTGATTTCTCAAGTCTAGAAAGAGCTCAAGTGGAGAGTCAGCTACCACATTTCAAATTGATATATGCAACCATCCAGAACAAAGGAATTAGCAACACTTGCTGATCTAACAAGTGGACTATTTAAAACAGGTAAATATTATCTTATCCTATGATGGATAGGTTGTTAAGATTAGTATTAACTCTTCCGGTATCAACTGCAACCACCGAAAGTTGCTTTTCAGCTATGAAACTTGCGAAGACACGTTCAGATATACAATGAGAGATGTTTGGTAATTTATATTGAGAAAGAATTGGCTGCAACAATTGGTACTCAGCCTATGATCTTATGGCTAGTCGTTAGATCTAAATTTTAAGTTGATAGAACATGACCTTGTAAAACATGATACTTTTATTTAGATTAAAACCAGCTGATATAGCTACCCGTTCTACTTTATGTTATCCATTGGCTCCTCTTATCTTAAATCCTGGCTCCGCCCCTAGCCACAGTGACCTTGCTGCCGGCCGTCCCGCCCACTGTCAGTGTCACCGCTTTCCCTGGCCAAGAGATCACGTTAGAACCAGTCGCTGCACTTCGCACGATCGCGAACGGGAGCCGCAGGTCCCGGCCACGGAGCCCACGACAGGGCAGCCGGCAGCGGCGCATCGTCTCCAGCTTCGATCCTCATCGCCGCTCAACCGGCTCTCCTGCCTGTCGTCTTCGTCTATAAAAAGCAGAGCACGCCTATCCGGTATCCGCCAGCGGAGGAAGCGGGGGCCATTACTGGTAGCGGTCAGTCAGGGTCAGGTGCTGCCTGCACACGCTCACCTGCACTCACCGCCGTCAGGCTGCTGCTGCTGTACCGCCCACATCCACCGCTTGCCGTCAAGGTCAAACGGTGGCAGCCTCGCCGTCGCTGCTGCCACACACAGCCTCGCTATCCATTTCCATCAATCCCCAAGTTGAGGTGCATTACTATTACTAGATGCCTGCATGCAAGTAAGAGCACCGCACAGCATGCAGTAGTGGCGTAGGCAAGGCCTGACTTCCTTCGAAGATTATGCAAAGGGGCTATGAACTACTGTATCTCTGGTAAAAACTGAAGCACAGGCTTGCTGCTACCGTACCGTCAATCATAATCAGTTAAGCTGCCGTGGCTAAACACAATGCTGGTACTAGTTAAACAATTCACCTTTGTAGCTGGACAATGACATCACGAGAGCAGAAAACAAAACTGCTCCTCTGAATTGAAACTGCAAAGCTCTGAATGGAACTGCAAACCTGAAAAGAATATAGAGTTATGCGCTGCTGTTACTGCTGCTACTGATGCCGATGAAATGCAAAGAGTCTCGGAGATCATTGCTGCTATTCCACAAAGAAGAAACAACGCAACTGACAAACAGGGGAAAGCACGTCGAGATGCTGCAAACCGAACTGCAGGGAAAAACAGTGTCTGGAAAACTGAAGTTTAGTCCTCCTGAAAACCAAGTTTCAGAACTACTACAGCAAGTAGGCTGCAAACCGAACTTGACTGAAAAAACACAAAAAGAAGAAAAAAACAATTCGGATTGACAAGAAAATTTTACAACGGCTTCAAATCAACCTGAAGAATCTATTCCAACAAGATCAATCGAAAAATATTAAAGCTTTCTCATGAATTTTAGGAATTCGAGAAACCATAAGAAAAGGGGAATTGGCGAAAAACTAAAAATTCTAGGTGGATTTGTTAGGGAACGGACTATGTGAAGGCCGAGAATGCAACTAGAAAGCGACCAGAGGGGGGTGAATGGGAGCTTCAAATTTTCCTTACGGAAACTAGAGCCACTGTCCCGAAAATCAACCCCAAAAACAAACCCTAGAGCTTGTAAGTGTCCACGACCTAGATGTAGGGTGGATGCTTCCAAGAAGCACAGCGGAACACTACACAACTCTAGAACAAGAACGCAAAAGACGGAAAACAAATCGGCAACAAAAGAGCCGCAAACTGCGGACGATACTGCACTTCGACCCGAGGCTCACGGAAAGGCCTCGGCGTCTTCGAGGGTGGCCTCGGCTCGTGAGGGAAGCTCTTCGAGACAGGCCTCGACGTCCTCGAGGGTTATGTGACCTCGAGGCTCGAGGGTAGGCCCGGCTCGCTCAAGGGAAGCTGTTCGAGACAGACCCGACGTCTCGAGGGTTATGTGACCTCGAGGCTCGAGGGTAGGCCCGGCTCGCTCGAGGCTGGCTCGACGTCAAACTCCGATTCGCCCGAGAGTCACGGAAAGGCCTCGACGTCTCGAGGGACGTGGGACGGATCAGTCGCGCCGGGGTGTCCAGAGAAGGCGATTTGATCGTCTTCTCTGGACACCCAGGCGCGGACTGTCCGGCCCAGTCCCTCGAGGACGTCGGAGGCCTTTCCGTGACTCTCGGGCGAATCGGAGTTTGACGTCGAGGCCAGCCTCGAGCGAGCCGAGGCCTACCCTCGAGCCTCGAGGTCACATAACCCTCGAGGACGTCGAGGTCTGTCTCGAAAAGCTTCCTTGAGCGAGCCGAGGCCTACCCTCGAGCCTCGAGGTCACATAACCCTCGAGGACGTCGAGGCCTGTCTCGAAGAGCTTCCCTCAAGCGAGCCGAGGCCACCCTCGAAGACGCCGAGGCCTTTCCGTGAGCCTCGGGTCGAAGTGCAGTATCGTCCGCAGTTTGCTCGTTTGTTGCCGGATTTGGTTTCCGTCTTTTGCGTTCGTTGTCTAGAGTTGTGTAGTGTTCCGCTGTGCTTCTTGGAAGCATCCACCCTACATCTAGGGTCGTGGACACTTACAAGCTCTAGGGGTTTGTTTTTGGGGTTGATTTTCGGGACAGTGGCTCTAGTTTCCGTAAGGAAAAATTTGAAGCTCTCCATTCACCCCCCTCTGGTCGCTTTCTAGTTGCATTCTCGGTCTTCACATAGTCCGTTTCCCTAACAAATCCACCTAGAAATTTTAGTTTTCGCCAAATTCCCCTCTTTCTTATGGTTTCTCGAATTCCTAAAATTCATGAGAAAGCTTTAATATTTCGATTGATCTTGTTGGAATAGATTCTTCAGGTTGATTTTGAAGCCGTTGTAAAAATTTTCTTGTCAATCCGAATTGTTTTTTCTTCTTTTTGTGTTTTTCAGTCAAGTTCGGTTTGCAGCCTACTTGCTGTAGTAGTTCTGAAACTTGGGTTTCAGGAGGACTAAACTTCAGTTTTCCAGACACTGTTTTTCCCTGCAGTTCGGTTTGCAGCATCTCGACGTGCTTTCCCTGTTTGTCAGTTGCGTTGTTTTTCTTTGTGGAATAGCAGCATGAGCTCCGAGACTCTTTAAGCATTTCATCGGCATCAGTAGCAGCAGTAACAGCAGCGCATAACTCTGATATTCTGTTCAGGTTTGCAGTTCCATTCAGAGCTTTGCAGTTTCAATTCAGAGGAGCAGTTTGTTTTCTGCTCTCGTGATGTCATGTCCAGCTACAAAGGTGAATTGTTTAACTAGTACCAGCATTTGTTTAGCCACGGCAGCTTAACTGATTATGATTGGACGGTACGTAGCAGCAAGCCTGTGCTTCAGTTTTACCAGAGATACAGTAGTTCAGAGCCCACTTTGCATAATCTTCGAAGGAATCAGGCCTTGCACTACGCCACTACTGCATGCTGTGCGGTGCTCTTACTTGCATGCAGGCATCTAGTAAAGTAATGCACCTCAAACTTGGGGATTGATGGAATGGATAGCGAGGCTGTGTGTGGCAGCAGCGACGGCGAGGCTGCCACCGTTTGACCTTGACGGCAACGCGGTGGATGTGGGCGGTAGCAGCAGCAGCAGCCTGACGGCGGTGAGTGCGGTGAGCGTGTGCGGCAGCAGCCTGACCCTGACTGACCGCTACCAGTAATGGCCCCGCTTCCGCTGGCGGATACCGGATAGGCGTGCTCTGCTTTTTATAGACGAAGACGACAGGCAGGAGAGCCGGTTGAGCGGCGATGAGGATCGAAGCTGGAGGACGATGCGCCGCGCCGGCTGCCCTGTCGTGGGCTCCGTGGCCGGACCTGCGGCTCCCGTTCGCGATCGGCGAAGTGCAGCGACTGGTTCTAACGTGATCTCTTGGCCAGGGAAAGCGGGTTGACACTGACAGTGGGCGGGACGGCCAGCAAGGTCACTGTGGCTAGGGGCGGAGCCAGGATTTAAGATAAGAGGAGCCAATGGATAACATAAAGTAGAACGGGTAGCGATATCAGCTGGTTTAATCTTAAATAAAGTATCATGTTTTACAAGGTCATGTTCTATCAACTTAAATTTAGATCTACGATAGCCATAAGGATCATAGGCTGAGTACCAATTGTTGCAGCAATTCTTTCTCAATATAAATTACCAAAACAATCTCTCATTGTATATCTGAGACGTGTCTTCGCAAGTTTCATAGCTGAAAAGCAACTTTCGGTGGTTGCAGTTGATACCGGAAGAGTTAATACTAATCTTAACAACCTATCCATCATAGGATAAGATGAATATTTACTGTTTTAAATAGTCCACTTGTTAGATCAGCAAGTGTTGCTAATTCCTTTAGTTCTGGATGGTTGCAATATCAATTTGAAAATGTGGTAGCTGACTCTCCACTTGAGCTCTTTCTAGACTTGAGAAATCAGTAGGGTGATATGTCCACTAGAGTGCATATATTGTCTATGTTGAATGTGTCCAGCCTAGGATCCATAGAAGCACAAACGGATAAAAGCTTTGTCGCTTGAGAACTAAATTGGTTTTCTAACTCTGCTAGTTGTTGCTCAATTGCAAACATTAAACACATCTATTTTGTAATGGTGAAAGGCTGTAGTGTTGTCATTCTTGTTTGAGATTTAGTCACATTAACATACCTGCAAATGGGAAGATATGGATTGACCGATGAACAAGTATATTTTTAAAAAAGAATGAATATGATGTAGCTTTCATTCTTAAATAATTTGGGAAAAACATACCTCTTACTCAGATACGGAATATCAATTTTGTGTTTTCCACAAAAACAATTTGACCTCCTCAAGAAGAGGTTTCAACCATTATTTCACAACTCACCAAGCAACATTTTTGTGGTAGAAACAGAATCCATCGCATTAAGATATCAAATGTTCTTATTTTGGAGTGTCTGGACACAACACATCAATGATCTTCATAATCTTTTCCATTAGGTGTAGAATAAACACAAAATCAATGTGACAATGATTTGTAAGGCCACGTCTAGCATTCCCCGAGAATACTTCGAAATTGAATGATCATTAGCAATGCTGCGCAGGATTAAAATTGTGGCATCAAACATCTTCTTTAAGCTTAGATAGATAGCAGTGGTAACTCCATATCTTCTTCAAGCCATGCAATGAATATAATATGCATACGGGCACTCATTGAGAATTAGAGCTTTCAATCCGTTCCCTGTCCTCGCATGTTACTAGCTCCATCGTATCCTTGACCTCTTATATCTTGTATGCTTAGGCCATTAGCTGAGAGGACAACACAAATTGACTTTTAAGTGTCAAAGCAGTAGTATCACTAACATGGATTAGATCAAGGGAAACACTCCTTTATAAGTCCTTTCTTGTTGACAAATCGGAGGACTATCGCCATTTGCTCTTTTTTGGACTCATCTCGAGCTTCATCAACCATTATGCAAAATTTGTTATTGCCAATTTCTTCTCTAATTGATTTCTGCACTTTCGAGCAAGTATGCTTAGAATTTCCTTTTGGACATCAGGTGAAGTGTATTTTGCAATTTGGGAGCATTTTCCAACACCAACCTCATTAACGTTCTTATTATACGAAGCAAAAAGCTTGAGGCATTTCAAGAAAATTACCCTATTTTAAGGAACCTGTAGATTCATCATGGCCTCTAAAGGGACAACCTTTAATGCCAACCACCTAAGTATAGAGAGAAAGAAAGAAGAAGTTAAATTTAATACTACAGGAACTCTAGTTGCAAAAAAAAAAAACTTAAGAAATTGTTCTTGTAGTTCTTACCTAAGGCGAAAAATTGTAGTCGCAAGCCTTCGTCTTCCTCTTGCAACCATTATCTCTTTTTGCTTAACAACTACATTGTCAATTTGAGCCATTGTGTTCTTAAGATTACTAAAACACCGAACTGAATAATTGTGGGCTGAGCTAGCATCCCCATGTGTCTTAGAAAAAGAACATTCAATTCCGCAATTAACTTTCTTCCAGTTCTAAAACCGAGCTTTGTTACGGTGCTTGAGAGGAACCGTCGGTTCCTCCCTTGAAAATTAATCTACCACAGCTTTTAATTAAGAAAATTAATTAATTAGACTCAAGGGTAATTTAGTATTTTTCCTCTCATGTACACAATCTCTAATTCCCTAATCCACACAATTCAACCCATCATACTCAATTCAACGAATGATACTCGTTGGGCCCATAGACAACACATCATCCGCTTCCGCAGAGCCGCGTGGTGTCGCACCATGTATTGCAGCAGGAAGCAGTAGTCCAGGAACATTATCTCCGCGAACTCGGTGTCATGGACACCCACGGCCACGGCCGAGGGTCGTTGGCGTCGTAGCAGCGCGTTGCTCACGACAGAGAGCACCTTCTCGTACACCCCCGCCGTGGAGGTGGAGCAGAGCGTGCCCCGTGCACAGGTGGTGGGTTGTCGTGCGCTAGCTTCACTTCCTCCCTCTTCTGCATACTCCATCTTCTGCATGTGCGGCCAACCTCAGTAGTAGGGGTCGATGGCCACCACGCTCGACACGGCGTATGTAGCGTCTGTTGTCCGGAAGCTGCCGTCGATCACTCGCAGGCCCGGGCAACCGGTGGATCTTGGTCAGTACCTTGGGGAAGTCGGCGTCGAGCTGTCGGCCGCCCTTGCTGTCCTCCCATTGATGGCTCGTGGATCTTGCCTTGCGACGACGCCGGCGTTGGCGTTGCTAGTTTGCTACTAGTGCTCGTGTTCATGGCGCTCAGAGATGGAACCGGAGCATGGCGTTGTGAACTGTCGCATGGTATATGGCATGCACTGATATGCCAGGGAGCGCCTCTGTGCCAGCTCTGCGAGCCGCGCCGGCCGCACTCGGACATGAAACGAGAGACGAGAGCTCGAACAGGCAGCTGCGCAAAAGTAAATTCTAGCCTTTAAATTTATTTTAGAAATAATTCTTTGACATATGTTTTTTGGTTCCGGGTCCACATATTTTTAGTTCCGGCCCACCACTTAAGTTCCTCTACATTAGTTCTTCTTATTTTATAGCCATCTGATCTATCTAAATGAATGGCTCTAGCTTCTTCCAAGCACCGTAAAATTTCATTTACTATAAATGTATCTCATCCAACTTTTCTAATTGACTTAGAAATAAAAAACATGGCAGGCAGTAAGCACGATTTGTATGAGGTGAATATTCTAGCCAAGTAAATTGCTTGAACTAGCTACTCTAAAATCGACGACGACGAGCTAAATCAGAGTGGGTACTCTGCCAACGCACATGTTGATATAGACCCTCTGAAATATAAAATCTTTGAGCATCATCTTGTTGATCAGCTGGCAGTTCCAATATTAAACACGTTTTCCAGGGTCTCTCTCAAACCTAGTAGCTACAATGGTAGCAGCACATGGGTGTGTTGGTTTGAGGACAAGGGTGGATGAGATATGACTATCCATGGATTTGGGGATATGGATATCCATGTTGTTGGTTTGGTGAGTGGATTGGACGAGCCATTTTTCTGTTTGGTTGGATGAATAAGTCTGGATGAGATGAGAATATTTGACTAATTATATCTATTATTTAAAAATAATAGCAACTAATTATACAATAATAAATATGCATTGACACTAATCTTATCATTATAATCACAATAAAAAACTAAAATATGTTAATTAGTATTATACTACTCTAATTATCACACAAAAACATATGGTAATCAATATATTATCACTTATCAAAACTTATCATGTCATCATGATTACTAATTAAATTATAACATACTAATAATCCTTAATTTTATTTGCTAATGACAAAGATTAGCAAGCATGGATAAGCTTATCCGCAATTTTTTGGTGACCACATATCAACATCTACGAGGAATATTTCTGTTGTAGATATCTATATTCAGCTGATCCACCGAACCAAACACTACTCATCCATGGATGACCATGTCCATCCAGGGATATCCATCCAACAAACACACCCTTTGCACATGACCATTATGAGTTTCCCCTTCTAGGTTTGGAACTTCCACTTCCACATTACTCTGAATGCATTGGCTCAATTGCTTCAATACAATTAGCACTTGAACCAATCGGCTTAAAAAGCTATTAATGGTCATGGTCTTTCTCTTCTCGTATTGTCTGAAAATAGAAAGGGAGATTTAGTATCACCGGTGAGTAGTGACTGTTAATTAAATAAGAGAATATTACTGGTGTTAACACAGAGTTTTCGCACTATGACAAGTGGGCCAAACACGGCGCAGGTTCGGGAGAAATCACCACCTGAGGGATTCGGTAGATAGCAAGCACGGTCGGCTAATCCAATCGATTCGGTAAGGCTGTGGAGGCGACTGGTCAAATGGGGGGTGGATTCGGCAATATGGCGCTGCGGTCGCTACCTCAGGCTAAGTCGGTTTGCGACAAATACGACTATCAGAAGATTCGGCAACAGAAGATCTCGTCATTGTTAGCACGTGCCGATTATTAAGGGAGGCTTAGAATAAAAGGCATCGTGTTTTAGATAAGTTTCATGTTTTGTTGTTGTAATCGTGTCCTCCTAGGACTCGTAGAACACCAGGGTATAAATATAAACCCTGAGACTATTGTAAGACGTTCACAATCAATACAACCAACCCGGCCTCGTGCCGTCTTCGAGTCCAAGTCGTGTCGTCGTGTTCTTCGAGAGGGGCCATCGATCCGTCGACCTCCGTAAGTTCCGGCAACCTTGTTATCATGTCTAGTATCGTGCGGCGGATTTAGATATGGTGCAAGTAGTCTCGTACGTTAAGCTTAGTATCGTGCGGCAGATTCAAGCTTTATGACGGGAAGTTTGCTTATGCCTTGTATCGGGCGGCGGATTGAGTCATGAGTAAAAATAATTATCGGCTCTGTTAGATTTGGCAAATCTGATAGATTCATTAAGTTACCTTGTGTTTATATGTTTGTTATGTTTATATTCATCGTAACACTTTTGCCCAATCTAGATACCGTTCGGTTCGGCTTTATCTTTTATAGATCTACCTGTTCTTTCACGTTTATATTGTAAAGTCTTTTATGTAGTAGATCTCTTGTTCGTAATAGCTGATTGGATCGTATCTGGATTGCCACGTGGTGAGGGTTCTGCATGTTAAGTATGTTTGACCTATGATAGAGCCAGGTGTCGTGCGGCAGGCGCAGGCTTTAGATTAGCTTAGTCATGCTTAGTTTGTATGTTCAATCCCCATGGACCCCAACTCGGTTGTACAATCGAGATTGGTTAAGTTTTAACTTATATTAATACGTCATGCAAGTACGATTCTCATGCAAATGTGTTCGGCAACCTGTTATTCACGTAACTCTGTTCATATGCCGAATAATCTTTTAAACCTGTTGGCAGATAGCTTTCATAGCTATATGTCGTCGTAAGTGGCTTCAGGGCCGTACTCTTGGAACTGTCTGGTCATACCCGCACGTTCAAGCTTTGTATTTAAAACAGTTTATCTCCTTGTTGGCAGGGCAAACTGACTGACACGCACCGGACTTCTGAGCACCGGGGCCACGTTTGAAGCAGCTTCTCGGCTTGCTGTGTGATGGCACAGTGCGTCACTTTTGGTGCCAACACACTTTTTGGCACGCCTGGTGGGACCTTTTTTTCTTGCAGCAATGGTCGAAGTCACTGATGAAGCGAGGCCAGCAACAAGGCGGGGCCGTGCAGGTGCAGCTCGTTGGAACTACCCGACGAGTACAAAGAGCAGGTGGATAATGCTTGTGCCGAATTCCAGGCCAAGTGCCTAGAAGCCTTTTCCAAGAACAAGAGCGGAAAGGTTCGCCGTCTGCACGATCTGCCGAAGCCCGTCCAGCTCAACCCGATGAATCCGGGGAAGCGGAGGCAGTGTTGAAAATATCTCACATAATCAACGAAGCTGTCTCTGGTGCCATCGGTCGCATGCATGGGGCGTTTCTCAACACTTTCTGCACCATCATGATCGCCCAATTCGGCCCCAAGCCGATGAACTTATGGAGGCCGAGTTTGGCCCTATAGCAGGACCACATCTTTTCAATCTGCCGAATCACCTCAAGGGGACAGGAGCTGCTGGTGAGGAGACCCCGCCTAAGGCTCAATCAGGTGGGCTGACCATTCAAGAGAAGCACACGCCAGAGGGCCAATTGCCGACCATGGGTCAGCTCACGTTCGGCACTAAGGGTCAGCCGCCAGAGTCAACACGCAAGATCTCCCGCAAACCTATAGGCTCATAAAGGACTACTACGGGAACGGGTACCATGAAATGCTTGAGCCTCACAACATAGAGGGCGCCCACATCCAGGATATGGGAAGCCAACGACCGAAAAGACCGCCGACTCTAATGTCGATGTCATGCTAGAGAAGATGGCAGATATGATGCAGCGCACTTTTGCCTGAAGCCTAAGGGCACTTATGCTTACAGATCTCCGTTCCCGAATGGTTCCACGTGTGGCTCTGCCTCCCAGAGTCAAAGTGCCGACAGACCTGTCCAAGTTCTCCAGCTTAGACGACACTAGCACGGTGGAGCACATCAGTCGCTATCTGCTCCAGCTTGGAGAGGCCAATACCGAGGGAGGATGCCTTCAGGGTTCGGTACTTCCCGTCATCACTCCAATGGGCGGCGTTCGCTTGGTTCACGTCTCTGCCACCGGGCTCTATTCTCTCTTGGGCTGACTTGGAACAGAAGTTCCATACGCACTTCTACACGGCACCAAGGAGAAGAAGCTGGTGGACATCATGTATGTGCGCCAGAGGCCAAATGAGACACAGCAGGACTACCTGCGCAGGTTTAGGGAAGTCAAAAGCCAGTGCTTCGGCATGTACCTGCCAGACGACAGCTTCCACCATTGGCCGTGGCAGGCATGCTCCCGAGCATCAGAGACAAGCTCTTCGGCCAGGAGTTTGAGGACCTGGGTCATCTCTCTCGCCGGCTGAAATGAAATGACCATCCAAGCGCAAGGCTTCGGAGGGAAGGGCGCTTCCAGAAGGACAATGTCGCGGCCCAGATGTATCAGGCTTTCCTGGACGAAGCCGATGACTATACCGATGCCGAAGATGAGGTGGGCAGCTGCAGAGCTCAGCTGGGGCAAAGAGCGACCCAGGCCAACAAGCAATGGCTGCGCCAGCAGAAGGGGCATACGACTTTGACGTCACCAAGGCCGACAAGCTCTTTGAGTTTCTGGTCGCCGAAGGAAGAGTCAGGCTACCCCCGGATCACCCGATGCTACGTCCTGGAGGGGTTAAAGACAAGAAATACTGTGGCTTTCATAACACTAACACTCATTCTATTAATGATTGCCGTGTGTTCAGGACAAGGATCCAGAAGGCCATCCAGGACGGACACATCAAGTTCAATGGCAAGATGAAGATCGATGCCAATCCCTTCGCCCAGAACGCCGTGTTCTTCTCAGTGAACATGGTAGCCCCAGCAGATCCCAGAGGCAAGGGCAAAGTCAAAGTCCTCACCTCCGACAAGGCACGCGAATCTGGCGCAGTGGATCCCGATCGGCAAATCACTGGCGATGAGCTCCGGCAGCGCGCCCAAGCCACGAATAGCCGATACGAGCACGGAGGTCACCTTTCAGGCGTAGGCCTACCCACAGAGATCTCCTTAACAAGTTGTGGCGCCGGCAAAA
>CM019830.1:17774988-17802136 GCA_009763385.1 Coix lacryma-jobi var. lacryma-jobi | reverse complement strand
CACCAGTCAGTCCCGGAGGTCAACTGTGCCCCACCTTCCCTTCCGACGTCCACACCAACCCCACAGTCCCACACCCACCCCTGCGCTGCCTATTTAAATGAAGCCCCTTCCTCCATTCCCTTCCAAGAAGAGCCGGTCCGCCACCTCTGGTACTCGAGCTCTTCTTCTCCACACTCAACGTCTCCACCAGACGCCCACAGCAACAAGAACGGACACGTCCCAGACGCCCACTCCACGTCTCCCGTGCTAGTTCGTTGCCGTTCGGACATGGAGTGCCAGAACGGACGCGTCGCCGCCGCCAGCGGCAATGGTGTCTGCCTGGCCACGCCGCGGGCGGCGGCCGACCCCCTCAACTGGGGGAAGGCGGCCGAGGACCTGGCCGGGAGCCACCTGGAAGCCGTGAAGCGGATGGTGGAGGAGTACAGGCGGCCGCTGGTGAGGATCGAGGGCGCCAGCCTCACCGTCGCCCAGGTCGCCGCCGTCGCCGCGGCCGGCGAGGCCCGCGTGGAGCTCGACGAGTCCGCGCGCGGCCGCGTCAAGGCCAGCAGCGACTGGGTCATGAGCAGCATGATGAACGGCACCGACAGCTACGGCGTCACCACCGGCTTCGGCGCCACCTCCCACCGGAGAACCAAGGAGGGCGGCGCTCTCCAGAGGGAGCTCATCCGGTAAGCAAAGCAAGCACCAACGACAAAGGATTTTTTTTTTTACGGTCGTTTTTATTTACACTCCCTCCCAACGGTAAATTGTTTGCTGTCATGTACTAGTAGACTGTAGTACTGTAATTATTAAAGACGGCTTGCTTACCTGTGTGTGTCCCACGTTTTTGGTGTTTTGTTTGTCACATGTGTACAGATTCCTTAATGCCGGGGCGTTCGGGACCGGCGACGACGGGCACGTGCTGCCGGCGGCGGCCACGCGCGCCGCGATGCTCGTCCGCATCAACACCCTGCTGCAGGGCTACTCGGGCATCCGCTTCGAGATCCTGGAGACGATCGCGGCGCTGCTCAACGCCAACGTGACGCCGTGCCTGCCGCTCCGGGGCACCATCACCGCGTCGGGCGACCTGGTCCCGCTCTCCTACATCGCGGGGCTCGTCACGGGCCGCGCGAACTCCACGGCGGTGGCGCCCGACGGCCGGAAGGTGGACGCCGCGGAGGCGTTCAGGATCGCCGGCATCCAGCACGGCTTCTTCGAGCTGCAGCCCAAGGAAGGGCTCGCCATGGTGAACGGCACGGCCGTCGGCTCCGGGCTCGCGTCGATGGTGCTGTTCGAGGCGAACGTGCTCGCGGTCCTCGCCGAGGTCATGTCCGCCGTCTTCTGCGAGGCGACGAACGGCAAGCCCGAGTACACCGACCACCTCACCCACAGGCTCAAGCACCACCCGGGGCAGATCGAGTCCGCCGCCATCATGGAGCACATCCTGGACGGCAGCTCCTACATGACGCTCGCCAAGAAGCTCGGCGAGCTGGACCCGCTGATGAAGCCGAAGCAGGACAGGTACGCGCTGCGCACGTCGCCGCAGTGGCTGGGCCCCCAGATCGAGGTCATCCGCGCCGCCACCAGGTCGATCGAGCGCGAGATCAACTCCGTCAACGACAACCCGCTCATCGATGTCTCCCGCGGCAAGGCGCTCCACGGCGGCAACTTCCAGGGCACGCCCATCGGCGTGTCCATGGACAACACCAGGCTCGCCGTCGCGGCGATCGGCAAGCTCATGTTCGCGCAGTTCTCGGAGCTGGTGAACGATTTCTACAACAACGGCCTGCCTTCCAACCTGTCCGGGGGCCGCAACCCGAGCCTGGACTACGGCTTCAAGGGCGCCGAGATCGCCATGGCCTCCTACTGCTCGGAGCTCCAGTTCCTGGCCAACCCCGTGACCAACCACGTGCAGAGCGCGGAGCAGCACAACCAGGACGTCAACTCCCTGGGCCTCGTCTCGTCCAGGAAGACCGCCGAGGCCGTCGACGTGCTCAAGCTCATGTCGTCGACGTTCCTGGTCGCGCTGTGCCAGGCCGTGGACCTGCGCCACCTCGAGGAGAACCTCAGGGGCGCCGTCATGAGCTGCGTGACGGCGGTGGCCAGGAAGACCCTGAGCACCGGCGCCACGGGGGCGCTCCACAGCGCGCGCTTCTGCGAGAAGGACCTGCTCACGGCGATCGACCGCGAGGCCGTGTTCGCCTACGCCGACGACCCCTGCAGCGCCAACTACCCGCTGATGCAGAAGATGCGGTCGGTGCTCGTCGAGCACGCGCTGGCCAACGGCGACGCCGAGCGCGACCCGGACACGTCGGTGTTCGCCAAGCTCGCCACGTTCGAGGAGGAGCTCCGCGCGGCGCTGCCCCGGGAGGTGGACGCGGCCCGCGCCGCCGTGGAGAAGGGCGTCGCCGCGATCCCGAACAGGATCGCCGAGTGCCGGTCGTACCCGCTGTACAGGTTCGTGCGCGAGGAGCTCGGCACCGAGTACCTGACCGGGGAGAAGACGAGGTCGCCAGGGGAGGAGGTGGACAAGGTGTTCGTGGCGATGAACCTGGGCAAGCACATCGACGCCGTGCTCGACTGCCTCAAGGAGTGGAACGGTGAGCCCCTGCCCATCTGCTGAGCAGCGGGGCCGTGCGCCCCGTGCCCGTGATCCCGATCCCGATCCCGAGGAGATGAAGTGAAGCACAGTACAGAGATGATAGCGAGTTTCAGATGTGTGCGGTAGTTGTTCTGTTCCTTTGTTTATGTTCTGTGTGGAGTTCACTGTTTGCAAAGCTCTTTGCGGGCTGCAACACCATTGCCCATGCTTGCAATCGGCAAGGCCTGGTTGTGGATGTGTGGCATGGCATGGCAGCCCCTGGAACTAGTGTTGATGTAAGTTAATTAAAAGGGTACTGCGTGAGATAAATTTTCATTGCCAACGCTCTGGTTCTTCAGATATAGTACTATAACAACGCAAACAAGAAAAAATATGATTGGCATGCGAACATCTATAGGCACAAAAGGACTTAGCTGATCAGATTTGGGCTTACGTGGTTACTGGCCTCTATTGATTCGAGCTCCATCAGCCTGTCAATCTGGTACAGCCAGTTCATCGGCAACCTGTTCGCTAGAGATATTCAGCCAGAATCAGCCATACTTTTCAGTTATGAAATCGTGTTTTTCTTTCGTAACGAATCAACCGCAGCCACAATAAATCCCGCCGAACAGATCATCCTGCTTAATCTGGTGGCTAAACTATCCCAAGACCACATGGCCATGCATGGTAGTACTGATTTTTGCGATGAAGATCAAAGTACTGATTGTCAGTCAGTAGGTCAAGAAAAAAGGTCCATGAGAAAATGCAGTTGAAAGAAGACAAATCACAAAAGCAGCATGACTTTTGCGTGGAAGAAGCCCATGATCTATCCACATGAACGGCAGTATCTGCCAGTTTCAAATTCAAAGAGAAATAATGGTCTATCCACAAGAAATCATGAACGCAGAGTGCCCATGCCCAAGATGTGTACGTATCTTCCTAAGCTCTGAAGATAACTTGCTCTTCTTTACGTGTGGTCAGGCGGCAGATAGATTCTAGGTACTCAGGAGTCAGGATAGGATGAGTGCAGTTCTGAAGCTGCTGGTTCATGTTCAGCTGTTCACTGGTTGTCTGGTTGGTGGCGTTTGTTTTATGCACAGTTATTTTCTACAAACAACTATGCACATACCTGTCGCCGTAGTTCCGTGTGCCGGCTGCGCTGGTTCATGTGAGTTCAGTTGCTCTCGCATTCAACAGGTTTCCAGAGAGGCCGATCTCTGTCACTATCACTGTTAGCTTGGCAACTGCATTGGTAAACTGGGGCTAGTAATCCGGGATTAAAGGTTGGTTCCCAACTGGAGCTAAAGGCTCCTACGATAAAAAAAAATGTATGTCTGTGAGATTTGAACTTAGCATCTCTTACCTCGCGCACAACTCACCTATCAACTCAGCTACACAACCCGCGTGATATAGTTCTGGACGTTTTTCTTTTGAATCCACTCGTGAAACACCTTTAGTCCCGGTTGGTAACACCAACCGGGACTAAAAGGTCACCTTTTAACCGCAGTTGGTATTAACAACCGGGACTAAAGGTTGGGGGACCTTTAGTCCGGGTTGGTAATATCAACCGTGTCGGGGGAACGCCAAAGGGGTACCTCCAATCAACGCAAAACACACGGGTTAAAACCTAGAACACCAATTAATAGTAAGCCCGGCTGGACTTAACCACCCGAATACCAACTTGTCAAAGCCCACAACACCGGCCCACCACGGGGAAGCCTAGGCCCGCCAAATGCCTCACAAACCACCTCGTGGTAGCCTGGCTCGAGGGGTTCGAGCCCGCCACCGCCATACACCACCCCTCGAGACCCGGCACAGGGCCCTCGAGCCTCGCTGGCCCGGCTGCCTACCCCTCGAGGGCACATCACGCCCCTCGAGCAGCGCCAAGCACCGGATGCCAACCCCACACTAAACATTTAATGCACTCACCTACCCCCATCACGTCCTCTGAGACGCAACATGCGCCACAGTGAACCAGAGTCTGAGTCAAACCTCCTTTTTATCATAAGCATGGGTGAAAATGCACCAGTACAGCACTGTTCGACCATACCCTGCACTGTGGCACGTCCTGGTCACATCTCGAGACCCGGATTTCCGCTGTACGACCAGGTTCCCCGGAACTCGCCCATACCTGCGGAGCTCGAGCCTCCCGCAGGCGCCACCTCGAGGCTGGTTCTGCGCCCCTCGAGCCCTAATTGCTGTCATATGATTGGAGGACAGGTACCCCTAAGACCCGGCGGGACTACGCACGTATCGTACGTGCCGGGATGGGCGGTGCACGACCTCCACGTCGCCACGCCTCCACGTCCGCACCCGGGATGGAGGCCACGCTTTAAGGATGCCCCAACAGCAACCCCCGCGTCGGCTGCAATGTCTTCGACAAGACAGGGTTCCTACCCTTCTCCGTATTGGGCACCGTACGCCCCGACACCTGTAATACCCTTGTGTAACCCTGGCCTCCCCTTGCTCTATAAAAGGGGACACCAGGGCCCTCATTCCGCCGGCTACAGACACGTTAGAACGCACATACGCCCATACACCCTCACACGCGAGTCCGGACCCCGGTCCGCGCTCGCCAAGCTTGTATTCGCCCCTGTACAAGCACTTAGGTGCAAGTAATACAAGAACCTCCTCCCCCGCTGGACGTAGGGCCTTCTTTGCCCGAACCAGGATAAATCCTTGTGTCATCTTGCATCACCATCCAAGAAGAGAGCACGCGATCATATTACTAGTTGGTGTCATACCCCCGGGTTCGAAACACCGACAAACCGGGACTAAAGGTTGACCTTTAGTCTCGGTTGGTTTTTACCAACCGAGCAAAGTCTTTAGTCCCGGATATATTTTTTTGTCGAGACTAAAACTCAGTTGATAGATCGTCTAAAGGTCTGTTCTCTAGTAGTGACATGATAACAGAAAATATACATAATGTCGTCAGATACGCCAGGAAATCGACTTTAGGATTCGATGCTCTTGATGCTGGATGCAACCGCCATACAGATTACAGAACAGAAGGAAATCCTAGTTGTGGTTTTGCTGAACGTACACTAGCTTACTGTGATACGCAGTGGCTGACCTGTCCCTTGATGAGCTTGAATTGCAAGCTGTGTCTTTTGTTTTGGATGATCTGCAGGTTGATGTTGTGGATGACAATGCAACAAATGAGACAAATGAGGAATAGGAACATGAGATTCGTGGATAGTTTAGACTATTATTTAGAGATATGTCATACCTCTTTTTTTAGCCCCTTGAACAAATCGAAATGATTGAAGTTTTTCTATTTGAAATCATCTTAGGCCTAATTCCTATTACTTTAGTGGGACTATCCGTGACTGTGCGATACAAGCATGGGATCAGTTGGATCTTTGATTGAGTAATATTTCTTGAAGGAGGTCCAATTGAAGTTGCAATTCTACTTTGTTATGCCTGAATTGCAACTTGCAAGCCTGAATGCCTTATTATTGCCTTTTACTTTTATTAATTTCCTAAATTTGAGACTGTTGTGTTTGAGAATTTGAGACCTGTTGCTATGTTGTAATAGAGCTCAAGTAGTTAAGTAGATTGCCACTTTTATTTTTGAGAATTTGGGCCTGCTGCTATGTTATGGATTATGGTGAACTCTACTAGCAGTTTACTAGTCTGCACTTGTGTTTTGCAAATTTGATGTCCTGTTCGGCTGTTGTTGTGTCTATACCTGTACTCCTTTGTCCTCTTCCTCTCCTGTCTACTTCAGAGTTCAGACTCTGGTACACTAGTAGTAGAAGGTGATGTACTGAACTGCTACTTCTACTGATTAGTGATTACTGAATGCTCAAGTTTTACTAATAAATTGATTCGTAGTTGATTTTTGTGTGCAAATTCTGGACTTGGAGAAGGAGAACTTGAGAATGTACAATTGGACATTACAATGGGAAAATGGAGATGTTTCCGGTCTTTGCTTTGGCTGGTAATTGCTATTGCAAGGTAATTTACTGATTTCACAATTTTAATATGTGCCATTATATATTATTTAAAAATAGTAAAACATATCCACGTATTGTTTTTTTAGAAAATATCGCACCAAACCGAAACCGAACTGAAATGTCGTTTTTTCCGGTTGTTGGGTTCAGTTTTGATTTTTATGTCTTCAGTGCACTACTACATAAACGAATTTGCGCAGCGTTGCTCTTCTGTCCTCCGCGGCGGACTCCTTTTTCGCCCGCTGCGGTAAATCCCATGATTTACCACAGCGGGCACTTTTTATTTACCTGTGGCGGGCTGAAAGTGCATTCGCCCCCATTGTGGGTTTTGGCTAATTAATGACAATCAAATTAGGGACTAACCTATTTATAAAAGCATGTATACAGGTGTTAGTCCTATAAAAGATTTGAAACGTTGAAATCTCGTGACCAAAGCACGTAGGATACTTTTGGACATAAAGATGCCTAGCTCAAGTGGTAGTTTAAAATTTCAATTTTAAACTTGAGTTATAGGTAAGCCGGACTATGAAGAGGGTCACAAAGTAAGTTGGCTAGATGTGGAGAAAAGTGCTCAAATCGACTAACTATAGTTCGCTTGAGAGACACCGCACAATCACGAACACATAGAGGTTAAACTTATGTTGTCGGTGGTACCGACCATGGGTGGTCGGTGGTACCGACCACAGCTTCTCTGCGCAGCGCTCAAACACCCTCTCTGTGTTGGTCAAAAATGACCTGGCGGTAGTACCGCTATAACCTCGGTACTACCGGCCTCGGTGGTACCGACCCTGGTCGGTAGTAACCTGGTTTTGCAAAGCTCTCTGTGTAGAGTTCGATTTGACCTGGCGGTAGTACCGCCATAACCTCGGTACTACCGCCCGCGGTGGTACCGACCTATGGCCGGTAGTTTTCAAGTTTGCAAGGCTCTCTGTCCGCGCCGATATTTGGCCTGGCGGTAGTACCGCCATAACCTCGGTACTACCGCCCGCGGTGGTACCGACGCAAGGCCGGTAGTAACCAAGTTTGCAGAGCTCCCTGTGTAGAATTGAAAATGGCCAGGCGGTGGTACCGCCATAACCTCGGTACCACCGACCTCGGAGGTACCGACCCTGGTCGGTAGTTTCCGAGGGACCAAGTCCCTTCTCGTGGGCCTCTCTGTTCGCGGCCAATTTGGCCTGGCGGTAGTACCGCCATAACCTCGGTACTACCGCCCGCGGTGGTACCGACGTGAGGACGGTGGTTGCTTGTTTGGTCAGATATGGATTCTTTCGACCGTTGTGAACTGGTCGGTGGTACCGGCCAGGGGTGGTCGGTGGTACCGACCAGCCTCGGGACTGAGGGAGTATAAATGCTTCCTCTCTTCTCTTTCCACGGTCACCCACTCATTCCATACACTTATTGCTGACCTAACTTTGGACAAACACCTCTCCAAACATTGACTCATCCCCTCTCTCTCCCCCTTTGCTCCGAGCTTCATTCCCTTGCGAGATTTGAGCTAGGGAAGTGAGATTAGAGAGTGGGAAGCTTCGATCTATGACTTGAGCACTTGGTTTCCATCTTGCCGGCTTGTTTTGTGTCTTTTACTCTTGAGCTCTTTGAGCTCTAGCCGGTTAGGTGTTCTTCGTGGTAGCCCGTATTGATTTACTTGTGAGGGCTCCCTGAAGCGTTTGTATTATCCTGTGATTTCTAGTAGAGATACTCTCATAGCCTTTGTGGTTGCTTGAGTGAGACGAGGAGGTGAAATAGACTCCGACCTTTGTGGTCACCTCAACAACGAGGAAGTAGGCACTCCTTAGTGGATTGGCCGAACCTCGGGATAAATCGCGTGTCCCGTGTGCTTGTTGTTGTTGTCCCTATTTTCTCTACTTCATTTGTTATTGTGTTCTTCGTGTTCTTCCTATCTCTATCTCTTTCTTAGGTTGGGAAGGCTCGATCTACATCAAGGGGAGCAACCAAGGTTTGGTGAGAGTAGATTTACCATCTATCATTCTTAGAAAAGTGGGCTAGAATCTTGTATTATCTTCATAGCTTACATTCATCGGATTTGTAGTTTCTTTTAGGATCCCGGTTGTGCCGTTTGTTTGTGTTGGTAGTACCGGTATTTCACACCCGGTAGTACCTACCCAAATAAACCGGCCTCTCCGGTTGCTATCTAACTACATCTTATAGTTTGTGAAGTTTCAGATAGTCAAAAATCACCTATTCACCCCCCCTCTAGGCTGATTCGGTCCTTTCACGGGCACTTTTGCCCGCTGCGGTAAATCGATTAACCGCAGCGGGCAGATGCCCGCTGCGGAAAATACGCTATTTACCGTAGCGGACATCTTCCGCTGTGGTAAATCGATTTACCGCAGCGGTCTTCTTAAGATGCCCGCTGCGGTTAATCGATTTACCGCAGCGGGCATCGTATAAGACCCGCTACGGTTAAGACCGAGGCCCAAACCGCAGCCGCAACCTGGCCGCCGCCACTGCATCATATAAATACAAGGACTTAGGGTTCTCATTCACTTCTCCCGCAGCCGCAGCCCAAGTCACCGCCGCCGCTTCCTCCTCCCTCTCCCCTTCTCCTCCCGATGCCTGGCGGCCATGCCCCTCTCGGTTTAGGGGTTCCTTGTCATGCTAATCTGGGTCATGACGCCGTCGGCCCCCGGAGCGGCGGCGGCCAAGACCATCGCGGTCGACACCTCCTCCTCCCCCGACAGCGAGCTGAAGACAGTGATAGTTCGCGACCTCGCCGCGGGGAAGCAGATGGTGTTCTTCGTCGTCCCCGACGCGTTCACCGCGGGGAAGAAGCCCGGGGAGCTCCATGCCAAGGGCGTCGATGTCGTCGTCTGCGTCTCCGTCAACAACGCCTTCGTGATCCGCACGTGGAAGGAGAGCCTTGGGGTTGCGGACGAGGTGCTGCTACTGTCCAACAGCAACGGGGAGCTGGCGCGTGTCGAAGGAGAGCCTTGGGGTCGGGGACGAGGTGATGCTGCTGTCCAACGACAACGAGGAGCTAGCGCGCGCCGTAGGCGTCGAGCTCGACCTCTCCGATTAGCCCGTGGGGCTCGGCGGCGCTAGGGTTTCGTCATCGGTGCCGGGATCCAGGCCCAGATCCAAGCCTATACGGGCTTTTCTCTTTTTTTTATCCAAATTATTTACCGCAGCGGGCATATTAGAATGCCCGCTGCGGTAAATCGATTAACTGCAGCGGACATTCTAATGTGCCCCTTGCGGTAAATCAATTAACCGCAGCGGGCAAAGCGGCCCGCCGCTGGAAAGCCATGATTTACCGTGGCGATGCCACCGCAGCGGACGCGTTTGTCCGCTGCGGTAAAGGCAAAACGCCCGCCACGGTAAAGATTTGTGGCGTAGTGGTGTTCGGTGTTCAACTTCGACGTTGGTTTGTAGGCTAGAAAAACCGAATACCCAATCAAACTGAAATTGCAGTAGGCAGTAGTACACCAATCAGCCTGTGTGGCTGTGTCCTTGTATCCCTAGCAATTGCATGGCACCAGACCTTGGCCCAAAAAGATCCATCACGTGATAATCCAAAGCTCCACGACCTGCGGCCAAAAAGAAAGACTCCCATCTCCTAAAAAAATAAAGCAATGCAACTCGTGGCCGACGAAATAGCATGTCATTCTTCCAATTGGACTCTGGCTAGGTATGTAGCTCGCCACATCGGTTGTTGTCTACTGTACTTGTCTAGGTCTAGTCGAGGGAGGGATCTTGCGCTTCCGCGCGCAGCACAGAATCCGTTGCCCAGGTGCCCCACGATGCAGCGGCATGGGTGCAGTGTGCACATACCACTCGCCGATGCACCAGTGGAGCGCGTGCCTTGTAGTTGTAGCGAGTGCGACGCAGGCACGCAGCTCCTCGACCGGCGACGTACACTATGGTTGGCGCCCATGTCGAGTTGTCGACGACACCGTCGAAATAAGCCTCATGGCGTCTGGGCCGTATCTCGCGTTGTTGCCGTGCCCACGAAGGCCTAAAAAGAACTGGCTGCGATAACAGCCCACAAGGCCACGTAGTAGGTAGGGTCGGCTTAATTTTGGGCACTAACAAAGGCGGAAAGCGTTGTCTCTTTAGCTGTTGATGATATAAACTATTTATAAGGGGAGTCTAGGTTTTCTCGTAAAATTATAAAACCAAACACCCCTTATATCAAATTATAGAGCTTGACATGGTCTACAATTTTGTAGCTAATAATAAATATTTTTATTTGGATCCATCATGTCGAAATCTACCTTTATGATTATCTTGGGATTTTAGAAGATCATAGACATTTTTCCATGAGTTAAAGAAAAACTATCATGTGTTCCCATCCTTTACTGTTTTTAAACTATAAAACGATGAAAATACCTAGATAACTGTAACACCTCTGGTGTTTAACTGTAATTAACCTGACATGTCATCATCATTAGTCATTAATCATCCTTGCCTTGTATTTATGTTGCTTAGTACTTGTGTACCAATCTCTTTTCAAAAACCCTAAAAGCCCAAATCTTCCTTAAGGGCAAAATGGTAATTTCACCTCTGTGCCTAGTTCTATGTAATTCTTGTTCTAATTTAGTGCCCTGATGTTTGTTGCATTGATCAAAGTTCAAAAATCAGATTTGATTTGATTTTCCCTTTTGCAAAACCCTAAAATCCCAAATCCTGGATTTATTCCCTTTTTGATAACTTTTTCAAAAGTCAAAATTTTGAGTTGGTTCAAAAAGCAAAGTTGTGAATCTAATCGAGAGGAACAACTTTGGTATTTACAAATTTTCAAGTTTCAGTTTGAAATCCAAAGTAATTTTGATTTGAATCAAATTTGAAAAGTGTCCCCTTTTCTGTTTTTGAATATAGTTCAAAAACTATTTAGAATTTGAAAATGTTCATATTGACAAAGTTGTAGATCTCATTTTTCTAAGCAACTTTGGTATTTTGAGTTTTTGTCGCACAGTTCAAATTTTGGGAGAGATTTGCAAAATACAGATACCAGCCAAAAAGTCAAACCCTAGGGCATAGCCCTGTTCATCTTCCTCGCGTAGGGGGAGGGCCCCGGTCGTGGCCGAGCCTCCGGCGCTGCGCGCGCCACGCGTTTGGCAGCCGCTCGTCTGTCCCCGACCAGCCGCCGTTGTCGCCACCATCATTTCGCACCCGCACGCGCACAGTTGACCCCGCTCCCGTCCCCTACCGTGCCCAGCGCGCCGCCGCCGCGTGGCCATTGCCGGCCAAGCTTGCGCACCGGTCCCGGCTGCACGCCAGCCCCTCCGCCTTAGCGCAATCGAGTGCGCACGCTCCCGCCGATCTTATCCACCCCACCCCGTGCTCTCTACCGGCCTCTGGCCGCGGCTATATAAGCCCGCCGGAGCCCCGAGCTTCTCATCCTCTCCGCCACCGTGGCCAGGCCAGTCCAGTGCCTCCGCCGCTCCACCACCTAGCTCAGAAGCTCCGCCTTGAGCTCGTGAAGCTTTCCCACCCTTCAATTTCATCTCTACCGCCCCCAATCGCCCGACGTAAGCTCGCCGTTCCCATCTCCGGCAGAAACCCGGCGAGCTCGGGTTCGTGAAATTCGCCGTCTCCGGCCATGATCATCCCTCACCGACCCCCGTGTCGTGTTCCTTGGTTCCGTGCGACTCTGACCAGGCCCTTGCGGTCTCGTGTGTTGCGCAGGGTCGTCGGAGCGCCGCTCGCCGCTCGCCGCCGAAGGAGCTCCACCGAACCACCGCCCCTCGAGCACGTGTCGAGCCTCCTTCCTCGAGCCTCACCCTCGAGCACGTGCCGAGCCACACCCTCGAGCCCTGCCTCCGATCCGTGGTAAGCACCCGAGGCCTCCGGCCTCTGCTTCCACTCCGTCTCGCCCGAGCCCAAGCCTCGAGCACGCGTTTCCGTCTCGCCCGAGCTCAAGCCTCGAGCGGACTCATGCACCCTCCGCTTCGTCGAGCTAGGCCTCGGACGGACGCTTGCTTTTCCGTCTCGCCCGAGCCTTCCGTCTCGCCCGAGCCTTCCATCTCGCCCGAGTCCGCTTCGCCCGAGCCTCCGGGCCAGGCCTCGGACGGAGCACTCACTTTCCGTTTCGCCCGAGCCCTTCATAGAAGGAGCACAGTGCTCTTTTCTTTTTCTGAGAGTTGTGAATAGTGTTCTGTTTTCTTTTTTTTGTGTGAATTAATCTGTTGTTCCTTAAATGCTGAGAAAATTATGGTATGCTCCTTGCACTGTGTAGTATTTTATAAAAATATGAAACTTGACTTTTCTGCAAGAATTTGAAAATGTAAAATTCCCCTTTTAATTGAAAAATGAAGGTTTTGGTATTTTTGGAGAGTGATCTATAACTCCAAAAATCTTGAGATAAATTTTTGAGACCTTGTTATAACATGCTGAACCTCTGGTAAAATTGTGAAGTCTTTTGGAGCAAGTTGATTTTTGAGCATTTATTTTAATTAAGGAATAGTGCCTTTTGTTAATTAAATGTTTAGATTTATTTGAGCATCTTAATGACCTCCAAAAATTATGAAATTTGTTTTGCCATCTGTTTATGCCTTAATGAACTTATGTGATTAATTTGGTAATTTTTGGAGCAACTTCATAAAATGACCTTTTAAATAAAATAAGAAAAATAGAAAAGATGGATTAGGGTTGGTAATAAGTGTTTAATGATGTGATCTTTGGATTGATTGATGTTCATAGACCCCTACCCTTTGGTCTATGATGTTTGTGATGATATGTTTGGTTAATACTTAGGATAGTTATAATAAGGCCTAACATCACTAATGCTTAAGAAAGAAATGGTTACCTTTTATGCTCAACCTAGATTTCGATTATGCCTTGCCTAAGAGTAATCTAGATTCAGTGGAATTGTCTTGCACCATAAGCCCATATCATCATTCTCATGAGCATTCATCATTGCATCCGTATAGTTGACGAAGAAGGTACCAGAGTCGAGGCCGCTGTTGACGAACCAACTCCCGAGGCGACCCCGAGCTCCAACACCTATACCTACCCCGAGTCTGCTCTCTTTGCCATCCAAGGCAAGCCCCGGTGCATTTAACCCTTTCCTTGAATTTATAAAATGATTTCCTTAAATGCTTTTGAGTTAAATTATTGCATTAGGTTTATAGGAGTTGTGTGCTATCCTAATTGATGCACTATCCACCTTGACCACTGATACACCTGATACCTGCTTTTCAAAAGTATTTGAAAAATGCTTAGCAATGCTTATTGAATTAGACTTGCAATAAAATGTCATTTTCAAAAGTGTGATCACTTAAGAAACTTTATGGGAATTTGGCTTTACTTCCCGTTCGATGACTGCTTGCCTAGCTAGCATGTGGTCATTGTCGAGAAGAGGTTGTCCGCGCGTACGGTGCCGTCATGTTGTAGTCCGGGACTCAACAGTTGACACCGACCGGGACAGGGTTGAAAAACTGACA
Organism: Coix lacryma-jobi var. lacryma-jobi; assembly: GCA_009763385.1. Lineage (NCBI taxonomy): Eukaryota > Viridiplantae > Streptophyta > Magnoliopsida > Poales > Poaceae > Coix > Coix lacryma-jobi. The sequence continues at coordinate 17,788,214 of CM019830.1, read as the reverse complement.
GGACTATTACGCTTGGGTGAGATATAACCAAGGTGTAGTTCTGGCTGGAAAATTAGGGACCATCCGTATGGGGGCCTGCTGGTCAAGACTTGTAACTATTCACATACTACGGGAAGCTCTGGCTCCGAGGAATCCTTTATTGGACCGACAACCGCGCACTGGGAGTGGAGAGATGGCGGAAGTAGCATGTACCCACGTGTCAGGACCTGTACTCTTGGGTTAGAGTCCCGAGGTACTTGTCGCTGGCGGAAAATTGGAGTGGTGTACTGTACTTCCGGGTGGCGTAGGACCGGGCCCAATCTTGGAGGAATCGTGGTAGACGAGTTGGCATATGCAAGCTTGGGTGCTACATATGCAGTGTGGATAGGGATCCTCAGCTGAGTATTATTTATCCGGATTAACGTTGCTCCTCGGTTATGGAGACTTGGTCCACTGACTGTCAACGGAGAGTGGTTCTCAAAAGCATTTAAGGAAATCATTTTATAAATTCAAGGAAAGGGTTAAATGCACCGGGGCTTGCCTTGGATGGCAAAGAGAGCAGACTCGGGGTAGGTATAGGTGTTGGAGCTCGGGGTCGCCTCGGGAGTTGGTTCGTCAACAGCGGCCTCGACTCTGGTACCTTCTTCGTCAACTATACGGATGCAATGATGAATGCTCATGAGAATGATGATATGGGCTTATGGTGCAAGACAATACCACTGAATCTAGATTACTCTTAGGCAAGGCATAATCGAAATCTAGGTTGAGCATAAAAGGTAACCATTTCTTTCTTAAGCATTATTGATGTTAGGCCTTATTATAATTATCCTAAGTATTAACCAAACATATCATCACAGACATCATAGACCAAAGGGTAGGGGTCTATGAACATCAATCAATCCAAAGATCACATCATTAAACACTTATTACCAACCCTAATCCATCTTTTCTATTTTTCTTATTTTATTTAAAAGGTCATTTTATGAAGTTGCTCCAAAAATTACCAAATTAATCACATAAGTTCATTAAGGCATAAACAGATGGCAAAACAAATTTCATAATTTTTGGAGGTCATTAAGATGCTCAAATAAATCTAAACATTTGATTAACAAAAGGCACTATTCCTTAATTAAAATAAATGCTCAAAAATCAACTTGCTCCAAAAGACTTCAAAATTTTACCAGAGGTTCAGCATGTTATAACAGGGTCCCAAAAATTTATCTCAAGATTTTTGGAGTTATAGATCACTCTCCAAAAATACCAAAACCTTCATTTTTCAATTAAAAGGGGAATTTTATATTTTCAAAATCTTGCAGAAAAGTCAAGTTTCATATTTTTATAAAATACTACACAGTGCAAGGAGCATACCATAATTTTCTCAGCATTTAAGGAACAACAGATTAATTCACACAAAAAAGAGAAAATAGAACACTATTCACAACTCTCCAAAAAGGAAAAAGAGCACTGTGCTCCTTCTATGAAGGGCTCGGGCGAGTCGGAAAGTGAGTACTCCGTCCGAGGCCTGGCCCGGAGGCTCGGGCGAAGCGGATTCGGGCGAGATGGAAGGCATGGGCGAGACGGAAAAGCAAGCGTCCGTCCGAGGCCTAGCTCGACGAAGCGGAGGGTGCACGAGTTCGCTCGAGGCCTGGCTCGAGCGAAGTGGTGAGGGTCTGTCCGCCCGAGGCTCGGGCTCGGGCGAGACGGAAACACGTGCTCGAGGCTTGGGCTCGGGCGAGACGGAGTGGAAGCAGAGGCCGGAGGCCTCGGGTGCTTACCACGGATCGGAGGCAGGGCTCGAAGGTGTGGCTCGGCACGTGCTCGAGGGTGAGGCTCGAGGAAGGAGGCTCGACACGTGCTCGAGGGGCGGTGGTTCGGTGGAGCTCCTTCGGCGGCGAGCGGCGAGCGGCGCTCCGACGACCCTGCGCAACACACGAGACCGCAAGGGCCTGGTCAGAGTCGCACGGAACCAAGGAACACGACACGGGGGTCGGTGAGGGATGATCATGGCCGGAGGCGGCGAATTTCACGAACCCGAGCTCGCCGGGTTTCTGCCGGAGATGGGAATGGCGAGCTTACGCCGGGCGATTGAGGGCGGTAGAGATGAAATTGAAGGGTGGGAAAGCTTCACGAGCTCAAGGCGGAGCTTCTGAGCTAGGTGGTAGAGCGGCGGAGGCACTGGACTGGCCTGGCCACGGTGGCGGAGATGAGTGAGGAGCTCGGGGCTCCGGCGGGCTTATATAGCCGCGGCCAGAGGCCGGTAGAGAGCACGGGGTGGGGTGGATAAGATCGGCGGGAGCGTGCGCACTCGATTGCGCTAAGGCGGAGGTGATGGCGTGCAGCCGGGGCCGGTGCGCAAGCTTGGCCGGCAATGGCCACGCGGCGGCGGCGCGCTGGGCTCGGTAGGGGACGGGAGCGGGGTCAACTGTGCGCGTGCGGGTGCGAAATGATGGTGGCGACAACGGCGGCTGGTCGGGGACAGACGAGCGGCTGCCAAACGCGTGGCGCGCGCAGCGCCGGAGGCTCGGCCACGACCGGGGCCCTCCCCCTACGCGAGGAAGATGAACAGGGCTATGCCCTAGGGTTTGACTTTTTGGCTGGTATCTGTATTTTGCAAATTACTTCCAAAATTTGAACTGTGCGACAAAAACTCAAAATACCAAAGTTGCTCAGAAAAAAAAGAGATCTACAACTTTGTCAATATGAACATTTTCAAATTCCAAATAGTTTTTGAACTATATTTAAAAACAGAAAAGGGGACACTTTTCAAATTGATTCAAATCAAAATTACTTTGGATTTCAAACTGAGACTTGAAAATTTGTAAATACCAAAGTTGTTTCTTTGACAAAACCTACAACTTTGCTAATATACACTTTTTCTGAAACTCAATAGTTTTGAAATAATTTTGAAAACTCAAAAAGGGACAAAAACTGGAGTTTGAAAGAATTTGAAACTACTTCAAATTTTATATAGAACTTTGAAAATCTGTAAATACCAAAGTTGTTTCTCTTGGCCAGATCTACAACTTTGCTTTTTGGACCAACCTCAAATTCTGAATAATTTTGAATTACAAAAGAGGGATAAAAAATCCAGGGTTTGGAAATCAGGGTTTTGCAAAAGGGAAAATCAAATCAAATCTGATTTTTGAACTTTGATCAAAGCAGCAAACATCAGGGTACTAAATTTGAACAAGAATTAAATATAACTAGGCACAGAGGTGAAATTACCATTTTGCCCTTATAGAGAGAATTGGGCTTTTAGGGTTTTTGAAAAGGGAATCAAGGCATAGCAATTAGGCAAATCAAATGCATCACAGGAAATGATTAATGCTTAAGATGATGACATGTCAGGTTAATTACATTTAAACACCAGGGGTGTTACAACTTCCGGGTGGCATAGGACCGGGCCCAATCTTGGAGGAATCGTGGTAGACGAGTTGGCATATGCAAGCTTGGGTGCTACATATGCAGTGTGGATAGGGATCCTCAGCTGAGTATTATTTATCCGGATTAACGTTGCTCCTCGGTTATGGAGACTTGGTCCACTGACTGTCAACGGAGAGTGGTTCTCAACTAGGAATGTTTTGAAATGTAAAATGAATCATGAATGATGAAGAATTGAGAAATACTGAATCTTTCAAAAAATAAAATAAGGTTTACAAAAATGCTTTTCTGCAAAATACTTGATCTTGCTTAAGCCTTACCTTGACTACCCTAAGCCTCTCATTCCTGAGTCTTCTCCCTTTTTCTTTAGTCGGGTAAGTCTTGTTGAGTACCCCAGTACTCAGGGTTTGTTACCCATGTTGCAGGTATGCCTGAGACCCCGATGTGTCTCGCACCCTGTTGCGTGACCTTCGTCCAGGAAGAGGCCGATGAGGCCGATGAGTAAACGTGCACCCTCGGGCTGGGTGTTACATGTATCGTTATGTTAATGTTCCCGCTACGTTGTCTACTTTGAAATTCCCGAACAATGGTTTGTAATAATCGTACTCCTTACCTCATTTGAAACCTCGGTTTGTAAAACTATTGTTATTTAAGTCTTCCGCTCATTATTCCGATGTTATTTGTAAAAGTATGCAATGCTGTAACCGAATTGTGAGATGATCCTGCGGACATTGGGCACTGATGTAGCCCGGTGGCGAATAGGTCTTAATCACATGGAACATGGGTTCGGCTGTCAGAGGTTGACAGGGACACGTGGGCCATGGGATTAGGGTCGTTCCGTCACAGAATGGTATCGGAGCATCTCACTTTAAACGTTGCAGTGTTCTTTTGCGAAAACTTCAAAAGTTCTTTTGAGTCCAAACAAAATTTAAACTTGACTATTTTGAGTCCAAATTGCTTCTCTCATCTTGTCCCTCTTATGGCAACACTAGCTAGTGGAACAACATGTTTTAAGCCCTATATATGTTAAGTATTGCATTGCCTTGTTCCGTAGGAACGATTCATGCATCATGTCATATTCACTTAAGTAAATAAATGAGTTCGTTGGGATAGTGTGCCTATACCTTTTCTTGCTAGCCTTTCTCATCTATAACCTCTTGTCCAGATATGGCTCGCATCAAGCTGACCGCCCGCAAGTCGACTGGACCGCATGGTGTGCCACGCCACCAACTGGCACCACGCACCGGAGAAGAGACTGGAGAATCCTCCAATGGTCGTCGTTTTCCCCGTCGTACCCGCAAACAGCTGAAGGAGGAAATCAAGAACCTGAAGGCTGAGATGGAGAACATGGAGCATGACTTCTACCTTTCCCGCCTGGAGTTCTACGAGGCACGAGCCGCTCTTGAGGAAGCTAACCAGAATGTGGTTCGCGCTATCCAACAGCGTGATGCAACATGGATCCGAGAGGATGTCACCAGAGCCAGCTCCATGGATTGCAGCAGTACACCGCCCAGATCGAGCAGTTCAATGATATGCTTCATGAGGAAGTACACCAGCTGCACAACCAGCTTCACCCCGTGATTCCACCAGTTGTTGAGGACCCCGAAGACGGAGTCGTGAAGGAACCTGAAGTGGAACACGAGCCCGATCAGAATGAGGAAGTGGAACCTGCTGAAGATGTCCACGTTGAAGATGAAGATGAGGAGGAAGAGCCTGAGCTTATCATCGAGGATGATGATGATGACGAAGAGTTGATCTCATCGATGACGACTAGACTCCTTGTGTCTGTACCATCTGCTTACCTAAAACCTTAGTCTAGGTTTGGGGGCGTTAGTCTGTCTGTTGCCAAGTCTGGCATGTATCTTTCTTTTCGTATCTTTTCCCCTTTATCGGCCTATATCAGTCTGTTGTCATCTTTATCAAGCCAGCTATCTTTGTATCAATGAAGCTATCAATCGGTCGTTTCAGAACCTTTGTCCGTATATGCTGAGTTCCGAGTTGCTTATACAGATGCCCTGTGAACACCCGTACCGGAGCTGGAGGTTCTGATGATGCCAACATCCCAAACCCTCCACCTGTCCCAGCTACCCTAGCAGATGCCATTGCAGCCCTGGCCGCCGCTGCCAATCTGATGGCTCAGACCAAGGACAGCAGAATGTTGGTCACCGTGGTCGTCACAACCAAGAGACCACCTATGTGGATTTCACTGAAACCCGTCCACCGGTTTTCACCAGAGCCGATGAACCCCTCGAAGCTGACGATTGGCTCCGCACCATGGAGCAGAAGTTTGGTCTCATCCGATGTACTGAAATCCAGAAGCCCCGGTTTGCTTCGCAGCAGCTTCGTGGCCCAGCAAGTGCTTGGTACGCCAACCTCTTGGCTGCCCAGCCTGAAGGTCATGAGTTGACCTGGGAAGAGTTCCACACCGCTTTCCGTGCACACCACATCCCATCAGGTCTGATGAAGATGAAGCTTGATCAGTTCCTAGCCCTGCAGCAGAAGGACTCCACAGTGATGCAGTATGTGGGTCAATTCACCATCTGAGTCAGTATGCAGCGGAATATGTCAACAACGGATGAGAAGAAGAGAGATTGTTTCCTTAGGGGATTGCACCCTAAGATCCGCAGAAGCTTGTCAAACAACCTGACTGGTTCTTATCATGAGGCTGTTGACCGGGCAGTTGCTTTTGAAGAGAGTAACCGTCAGTACCAAGAGGAGAAGAAGAAGAAGAAAGCAGGATCTAGCAGCCACTCTGGCAATCACAAGCGCCAGAGGGTCATATATCATCCTAGTCACCACCACAACCGTCCACCTTACCCTCACCAACAAGTGGTTGGTCCCGTACCGCGGCTACCACCCACAACGCCAACCAACAAAGTGCCACTCAGCCGAACGCCCCAGGTGTTCGTATCACCACCCCACAAACCGCCTATAACCATCCCTGCTACAACTGTGGTCAACTTGGTCACTGGTCTCGTGAGTGCCCAAAGCCCAAGAGGTATCGCCCAGAATGCTCAGAAGGGTCCTGGAGGACCACAGCAGCAGCAACACCGTGCTCCACAGCAGCAAGTGCAGAAGGGCAAGTTCGTCAAGAAGCACGGGCAAGTCTACTACACACCACTGTCAGCGATATTCCAGAAGGGGAGCCCGTCATGATCGGTAGGTTCCCGTTGCCAATCATCCTGCAGTTGTGGTTGTTTGATTCTGGTGCAATCGCATTCCTTCATCAGTCGTACCTTCGTCTCTAAGCATGACATATCAATTGAGGATTTGAAAGAAAGTTTTTGCATTTTATCGCCTGGAGGGAGTATAATCACCAAAGAGGTGGTTCGCAGTATACCAGTAATGTTGGGGGAACATGTATTTCCCACCACCATGATAGTGCTTCATGATCAGGAGATAGATGTCATCCTAGGCATGAATTGGATGTGTCAGTATAAAGCCATGATCGACATCTTGAATAGAGTTGTGAGAGTGGATATTCCTAACAGTACCGCCAAACTCCTTCTCCAACTTCCAATACCTCAAAAAACCAGCAGCCACTCAAATAAATACCGCCTATGTTCTGGAAACCCGGGACATCCCCGTGGTTTGTGAATTCCCTGATGTTTTTCCTGAGGATTTACCTGGTCTACCTCCTGACCGTGACCGTTGAGTTTGCCATAGAGCTAAAGCCCGGGACTGCTCCTATATCCCGCAGAGCTTATCGAATGCCTCCCAGAGAGTTGGCAGAACTAAAAATCCAATTACAAGATTTGTTAGACAAGGGTTTCATTCGCCCAAGCTCGTCTCCTTGGGGCTGTCCTGCAATCTTTGGTAAAGAAGAAAGACAAGACTCTCAGAATGTGCATTGATTATCGCCCCACTCAATGAGGTCACCATCAAAAACAAATATCCCTTGCCTCGGATTGATCTTCTCTTTGACCAGTTAGCTGGAGCCAAGGTATTCTCCAAGATCGATCTCAGATCCGGCTACCACCAAATAAAGATTCGTCCTGAAGAATATTCCTAAAACAGCTTTCACCACCAGATACGGCCTATATGAGTACTTGGTCATGTCTTTCGGTTTGACCAATGCCCCTGCTCATTTCATGTACCTATGAAACTCTGTGTTCATGCCAGAGCTTGATTAAATTCGTGGTCGTGTTCATTGACGACCATCCTTGTCTGCTCAAAAACCCCTGAAGATCACGCCGAGCATCTTCGTATCGTTCTATCCCGTCTCAGAGACCATCAGCTCTATGCTAAGGTTCAGTAAATGTGAGTTCTGGTTAGATCAGATACCAGTTTCTTGGTCATGTCCTATCCGCTGAAGGTGTGTCAGTCGACCCCGGAAAAGTGTCAGATATCCTGGATTGGAAGCCACCTACCTCTGTTCACAAGGTCCGCAGTTTTATGGGAATGGCTGGATATTATCGTCGATTCATCCCAGATTTCTCCAGAATCGCCAAGCCTATCACCGAGTTGCTGAAGAATTCTGTGAAGTTCTTTTGGTCACCAGCTTGTGAACAAGCTTTTCAAGACTTTGAAGATTTGTTAACCACGTCACCAGTGCTAGCTCAGCCGAACGTCGAGAACCTTTGATGTCTACTGTGATGCATCTGGTACTGGTTTGGGTTGCGTGTTGATGCAAGAGGAAGAGTGATCGCTTATGCCTCGCGGCACTTAAGTGACATGAGGAAAATTATCCAACTCATGATCTTGAGTTCGACAGTGGTCATGCCTTGAAGATATGCGTCATTATCTGTTGGGCATTACCTGCCAATGTGTACACAGATCACAAGAGCCTAAGTATATCTTCACCCAAGAGAGCGAACATGAGGCAGCGAAGATGGCTTGAGTTAATCAAGGACTATGATATCGAAGTGCATACCATCCGTGGTAAGGCGAATGTGGTCGCCGATGCACTCAGTCGCAGTCATACTGTACTGTCTGGTTATGAAATCCTATGAATCTTCCCATGCTATGAACTAGAGAAGCTGGTATTGAAATGGTTCCACAAGGAAGTCTAGGCAATGTCAGAGTAGAAACCTCTATCAGAGAACAGATCATAGCTGCGCAGCTAAGATAACCCCGGAATCAAGCACATCATCGAAAAGGTTCGAGCTGGAAAAGCCGACTGTTTCAGGATTGATGTATGAAGATGGTATGGTTCAAGACCGTCTGGTGTTCCCAAGGTACCGGCTGAGACGACTCCTTGAATGAAGCACACTCAACCAGATTGTCATCCATCCTGGCAGCACAAGATGTCCAAGACTTGAAGCAAAAATTCTGGTGGACAAAGATAAGATCGAAACTCGCTCGACATGTCGCTCGTTGTCGATACCAGTCAGAAAGTCAAGGCTGTGCATATGAAGCCCGGAGGAGAGCTGCAACAACTTTGTCAGTACCTGGTTGGAAAGGGAGGATATCAGCATGGATTTTATCATCTGGATTACCCAAGACTCAAAAAGGATTCGATTCCATTTGGGTATAGTGGACCCTCTCACGAAGCAAGCTCACTTCCTACCGGTCAAACAAGTTATACGCCCCAACTTTGCACCGTTGTACAAGAACAACATAGTGAAGCTCCATGGCATACCCAAGACCATCATCTCAGATCGTGGTACTCTTTTTGTCGCTAAGTTTTCTGGAAAAGTTCCATCTCACTTGGACCAAGCTATTGTAGACACGGCTTTATCATCCCAACTGATTGACAGACTGAGAGTAACCAGTTTTAGAAGATATGTTGAGAGCATGTGTGCTTACCTTCGCAGATACTTGGGATCAGTGTTTTCCCTTGGCAGCAAATCTCTTATAATAACAGTTACCAAGAGAGCATCAAAATGGCAACCCTTTGAAGCACTATACGGCCGCCGTTGTGTACCCCTGCTCAGTTGGTTCTGAACCCGGAGAAAGGGGAATTCTTTGGAGTCACCATAGTCAAAATCATATGGAAGAGAAAGTCAAGCAAATACAGAGACATAAGATCGCACAGTCTCAACAGGAAGTTTGCTGACAGAGACGTCGACCTCTGCCGTTCCAGATTGGAGATATGTGTACCTGAAGGTCTCACCCACTAAAGGAGTCACCTTCGTTTGGAGTCAAAGGAAAGTTAGCACCCCCTACATTGGTCCGTTTGAGATTCTGGATCGTTTGTGCGAAGGTCCGCTTACAAGTTAAGTTTGAGCCGATCATCTTTCAGCAGTTCCATAATGTGTTTCATGTCTCCCACTCAAGAAGTGTCTCCGTACCTAACATGTGGTTGAAGTTGAAGGCGTTGAGCTAGAACCTAGATCTGTCATACACTGAGTATCCAGTTCGCGTGTTTGGATCACAGGATCTTGTTACCGCGAAGAACCACCACAAGATGTACAAGATCCATGGAACCACACTCTGAAGAGAAGCCACCTGGGAATCCGAAGACTCTTAGCAAAGAACTATCCCGACTTTCTCGAATCTTGTGATGTAAAAGTTTTGCCTTTTTCTTCTTAAGACGTGGAATCTCGGGCCGAGATTCTTTTAGGGGGGAAGGCTGTAACACCTCTGGTGTTTAACTGTATTAACTGACATGTCATCATCATTACATTCCTTAATCACCTTGCCTTGCATTTATTGTTGCTTAGTACTTTTGTAGCATCTCTTTCAAAACCCTAAAACCCAAATCTTCCTTAAGGGCAATGGTAATTTCACCTCTGTGCCTAGTTCTATGTAATTCCTTGTTCATTTAGTGCCCTGATGTTTGTTGCAATTGAATCAGTTCAAAAATCCAGATTTGATTGATTTTTCCCTTTTGCAAACCCTACAATCCCAAATCCTGGATTATTCTTTTTTGATAACTTTTTCAAAAGTCAAATTTTGAGTTGGTTCAAAAAGCAAAGTTGTGAATCGATCGAGAGGAACAACTTTGGTATTTACAATTTTCAAGTTTCAGTTTGAAATCCAACAGTATTTTTGATTTGAATCAAATTTGAACAAGTGTCCCCCTTTTCCTGTTTTTGAATAGGTTCAAAACTATTTGGAATTTGAAAATGTTCATATTGACAAAGTTTGTAGATATCATTTTTCTGAGCAACCTTGGTATTTTGAGTTTTTGTCCACAGTTTCAATTTTGGGAGAGATTTGCAAAATACAGATACCAGCCAAAAAGTCAAACCCTAGGGCATAGCCCCTGTTCATCTTCCTCGCGTAGGAGGAGGCCCCGGTCGTGGCCGAGCCTCCGTGCCTGCGCGCAGCCACGCGTTGGGCCCGCTCTTCTGTCCCCCGACCAGCCCCGCCTTGTCGCACAATCATTTCGCACCTGCACGCGCACAGTTGAACCCCGCTCCCGTCCCCTACCGTGCCCGCGCGCCGCCGCCCTTGGCCATTTGCCGGCCAAGCTTGCGCACCTCCCGGCTGCACGCCAGCCCCTCCCCGCCTTAGCGCAATCGAGTGCGCACGCGCTCCCTCCGCCGATCTTATCCACCCCACCCGTGCTCTCTACCGGCCTCTGGCCGCGGCTATATAAGCCCGCGGAGCCCGAGCTTCTCATCCTCTCCGCCACCGGGCCAGGCCAGTTCCAGTGCCTCGCCGCTCCACCACCTAGCTCAGAAGCCCGCCTTGAGCTCATGAAGGCTTTCCCACCCTTCAATTTCATCTCTACCGCCCTCACGCCCGGACGTAAGCTCGCCGTTCCCATCTCCGGCAGAAACCCGGCGAGCTCGGGTTCGTGAAATTCGCCGTCTCCGGCCATGATCATCCCTCACAGACCCCCGTGTGTGTTCCTTGTTCCGGCGACTCTGACCAGGCCCTTGCGGTCCGTGTGTTGCCCAGGGTCGTCGGAGCGCCGCTCGCCGCTCGCCCGCGAAGGAGCTCCACCGAACCACCGGCCCCTCGAGCACGTTCTCATCCTCCTTCTCGGCCTCACCCTCGAGCACGTTCCGACCCACACCCTCGAGCCCTGCCTCCGATCGTGGTAAGCAACCGATGCCTCCGGCCTCTGCTTCACTCCGTCTCGCCCGAGCCCAAGCCTCGAGCACGCGTTTCCGTCTCGCCGACCAAGCCCAGCCCGGCGGACTCATGCACCCTCCGCTTCGTCGAGCTAGGCCTCGGCGACGCTTGCTTTTCCGTCTCGCCGGAGCCTCCGTATCGCCCGAGTCCTTCCTCTCGCCCGAGTCCGCTTCGCCCGGCCTCCGGGCCAGGCTCGGACGGAGCACTCACTTTCCGTTTCGCCCGAGCCTTCATAAGAGGAGCACAGTGCTCTTTCTTTTTCTGAGAGTTGTGAATAGGTTCTGTTTTCTTTTTTTTGTGTGAATTAATCTGTTGTTCCTTAAATGCTGGAGCAAATTATGGTATGCTCCTTGCACTGTGTAGTTTTTATAAAATATGACACTTGACTTTCTGGCAAGAATTTGAAAATGTAAATTCCCCTTTTAATTGAAAAATGAAGGTTTTTGGTATTTTTGGAGAGTGATCTATACCTCCAAAATCTTGAGATAAATTTTTGAGACCTTGTTATAACATGCTGAACCTCTGGTAAAATTGTGAAGTCTTTTGGAGCAAGTTGATTTTTGAGCATGTATTTTAATTAAGGAATAGTGCCTTTTTGTTAATTAAATGTTTAGATTTATTTGAGCATCTTAATGACCTCCAATTATGAATTTGTGTTGCCACTGTTTATGCCTTAATGACTTGTGATTAATTTGGTAATTTTTGGAGCAACTTCATAAATGACCTTTTAAATCAATAAGAACAATAGAAAAGATGGATTAGGTTGGTAATAGTGTTTAATGATGTGATCTTTGGATTGATTGATGTTCATCGACCCCTACCCTTTGGTCTATGATGTTTGTGATGATATGTTTGGTTAATACTTAGGATAATTTAATAAGGCCTAACATCAATAATGCTTAAGAAAGAATGGTTACTTTAGCTCAACCTAGATTCGATTATGCCTTGCCTAAGTAAATCTAAATTCAGTGGAATTGTCTTGCACCATAAGCCCATATCATCATTCTCATGAGCATTCATCATTGCATCCGTATAGTTGACGAAGAAGGTACCAGAGTCGAGGCCCGCTGTTGACGAACAACTCCCGGGCGACCCCGAGCTCCAACACCTATCTACCTACCCCGAGTCTGCTCTCTTTGCCATCCAAGGCAAGCCCCGGTGCATTTAACCCTTTCCTTGATTTATAAATGATTTCCTTAATGCTTTTGAGTTAATTTTGCATTAGGTCTATAGGAGTTGTTGCTATCCTAATTGATGCACTTTCCACCTTGACCACTGATACACCTGATACCTGCTTTTCAAAAGTATTTGAAAAATGCTTAGCAATGCTTATTGATTAGACTTGCAATAAACTGTCATTTTAAAAGTGTATCACTTAAATCTTTATGGAATTGGCTTTACTTCCCGTTCGATGACTGCTTGCCTAGCTAGCATGTGGTCATTGTCGAGAAGAGGTTGTCCGCGCGTACGGTGCCGTCATGTTGTAGTCCGGGACTCAACGTTACACCGACCGGACAGGGTTTGAAAAACTGAAAGGACTATTACGCTTTGGGTGAGTATTCACCAAGTGTAGTTCTGGCTGAAAATTAGGGACCATCCGTAGGGGGCCTGCTGGTAAGACTTGTAACTATTCACATACTACGGTAAGCTCTTGTCCCGAGAATCCTTTATTGGACCACAACCGCCCCTGGGAGTGGAGAGATGGCGGAAGTAGCATGTTACCACCGTGTCAGGACCTGTACTCTTGGGTTGAGTCCCGGGAGGTACTTGTCGCTGGCGAAAATTGGAGTGGTGTTTGTACTGTACTTCGGGTGGCGTCGACCGGGCCCCATCTTTGGAGGGAATCGTGGTAGACGATTGGCATATCCAGCTTGGTGCTATCATATGCAGTGTGGATA
>CM019830.1:17758348-17774488 GCA_009763385.1 Coix lacryma-jobi var. lacryma-jobi | reverse complement strand
CCCGCTCCGGCCCCCCCCAGTTTACAATACTGAGTTTAAAAGTGCGGGAAGCTTGAAATAAGTTTAACACGACCACAAACGTGGTCCAAATAAAAACATTGTTGATAAAACTCAACACAAGTCATTCCTCCTTTTTAGATAGTGTGCCACAGTAGTCTCAGTCGGCAAAAGAAAGGAAAGCTTTTGACGACCTGCCCTGGGCCTACTCCTCATCACCTCCACTGGGTAGAGGCATGCTTACAATAGCCAAAGTAGACCTGGCCATCTGAACAAACGGGATAAACCTGAGTACGGAATGTACTCAGCTAGACTTACCCGTCTAACTGAAAATAAAAGACTCCAAGGGTATGCAAGGCTTTTGAGGTGGAGCTGGGATCTTTTAGTTGCCGAAGGCTCAAATAGATAAGGGATAATTAATGATTATGGTGAGCTGTTACCTTTTAAGCCTATCCTTAGTTCTAGGGTATTACCTGTACTAGAGCACTCACGTTGAATCTAACAAACAATAATATAACCATATCCAGTTGACTTATCCACATTTTAGTTGAACCTTTAAACTCACATGGAGTTGTATCGTGGTGAAGCTCGTATAGTTTCCCACTAACCGGGGAGACGGCGACTCGAATCGAATTCCAAACAGATGATGAAAGACCTTTAATACCAGCCCACACTTTCCGTCGGGTCCATGCAATGGGGCAAACCGCTCGAGCTTGTTCGTGGGTGGTAATCGTCGCGGCTCAAGCACGGACCGCCCAATCAGAGTCTGGCATGGCCTCACGCGCATGATCGCAACTTCCGTACTAGAGGAGAAACACGGGTTGAGACCGGCCGAGCCCGAACAGCTTCTAACGCTTGGGGTCGATGATTACGGCACCGACATATCCCTAAGTAAAAAGGCGCGTTCAAAATGAACGAGGGCCAACATCGATACAAAACCTAACGATCCAACGGAGACTGCCCCAAGTTTCCAAACTTGTGCTTGCCAGTTGAGTATTTGCTACACTCAGGTTCTTTTCACGATAGCAAAGTATAGCCAACCGTGATCCGGTAATACCCATCGGGGTATTACGGAAACATCCTACTACTACTTTTATAGAGGCAAGCAATTCTACATTATAAGCGAAGAGTAGAGCAGGAACAAGGCAGGTAATAATCAATAATCAAGGAATGGATGCAACAATAGGATTCATCAACTCCTATACCTAATGCATCACAATATAAAAGGACTCAGAAATTAATTGCAAAACTGGGAGACTTAGAATGCTCCGGGCTTGCCTTGAGTGAAACCGAGGCCATCGGGAGGGGCACTCGGGCAGGTTTAGGTGTCGTGGCGGGGTCGACTTCCTCCGTCTGCTGGAGCCCTGGATCTCCGGCCGCGCTTTAGCTCCTGCTCTTGTGGGAAGCTCCGGGGGTCGATCCTATTGCTGCGATGATATTAATAAATCAATAATGCGGTTGCAAAGATGAGGATCATAAGAGAAACTCTTGCAAACCACAAAGCCAATTGTTGAACCACTTTTACATTGGGGCAACACATTCATTTATTTAAACAAAATCCTGATATATCACCTCTTTTCTTTTAAATACATCAAGGGAAATCCAGATTTGAACTGCAAGTGTATTTTTCTGCTCAGAAAAATCCACAAAATTCCAGAAGGTAAACCACACTTGCTGGACTCTACTGAACAAGTTTCAGCCAAAGATAAAATACAGAGCTGCAGATACAAAAATACAAGCAAACTGCCTAAAAAGGTACTTTGAACTACAACCCTACTGTAAAAGAGTTTCATAGCTCTATTCCTATTTTTCCCAGATTCTACTTCTCCTTCATATTTATCCAGAAAGTCCATGACCAGAACCATCTATATATTTTCTTACATGATTTCTAAAGATCAATACAGAAAAGCACAGTTGTAAAGCAACACAAATTTTTTCCATTAAACAGATCAAGTTCATATTTTCTGATCTTCAGACACAGAGACTGTAAATTTCCCATATTTATTTCAATATAAAAACACCTTAACACTTATTCTAAGAAATCAGCAAAAAGAGACTTTTAACTATAACAGAACTTTTTCTACATAAACAGTGCTCATATATTTTTCACAGGTGCCAAACAGTATAATAAAACTTACACAAAATTTTCCAGGAATTATCTCAACACAGAAAACACTTATAATCATTTATTCTAAACAAAAGCATATAAACTGAAATAAATGAAAACAGTAAAATAAACTGCTATCAAAAATACATTCATATTTCCCAGGATAGATCTACCTCATAAGAAAGCTAATAAAACTGGAAGCACTTCATTGGATTTATAAAACAGGTACACAAAAATAACAAGCATATCTGTTGAAATTAAACCGAAAGAAAAACATTTAATTCTCCCGCTGGCTGCGAGAACTCGGTCTATGGAACGGTAAGGGGCTGAGCGCGGACCCGTGGGTCAGCAGAACCCATCGGCTCGGCGCACGGCGGAAACGAATCGGCCGAGCTGGCTCGACGAACGACAGCGCCGAGGCCCGAGCTCACGCCGCTCGGGCTCGTCGGACGGAAAAAAAATAGCCGTCGAGACTGGCTCGGGGGCTGAGGCTGGCTCGGGCTCGGGCGAGACGGAAACACACGCTCGTCCGGTCGGCTGAGGCCTGGCTCGGGGCTCGGGCGAGACGGAAGGAGAAGACGCAGCTCGTCCGAGGCTGGCTCGACTGAGGCCTGGGCTCGGGGCCTCGGGCGAGCGACGGAAAACAGGCGCGCCGTCCGAGCGGACTGGGGCTCGGACGAGACGGAAACGGGGAGGATTGGTCCGGATTTCTCGCCGTCGGTGAGGTCGCCGGGGGAGGCTGGCCCTGCGGACTCGTCTCACGAGGCGCATCGGCGGTACTTGGGGGGGGCAGAGCACGGCGTAGGTGCGGCGGGAGAGGCAGCGTAGCGCGGCGGGGATCAGCGCGGCTACGCCGTTTCCGGGGTCGTCCGCTAAATGGCGGGCGTGTGAGACTCAGTGAACCTAGAGGGAGTCCTAGGGGTGATGGTTTGGCCGGAGGTGCGCTGGTGCGTGCTGGCCAAGTGTGAGGTCCGCGATGGCGGCAATGGCGCTCGGCCGTGGTGAACAGAGGTAGGGGAACGTAGCGTAGGGCTAGTTGGTGTTCTCACCTTGCCTTGGCTTGGCGAAAGCTGGAGGAGGAAGAAGGGAGGCGGGGGGGTGGGCTCAAGGTCGGTTCCGCCCAGTCAGGGGCGACAAGACGCCGGAGAGGACTCGGCGAGGGAGGAGAGCTTGGGGCGGAGCCACCCTCGAGTGATCCGCTACCGCTTGGGTCTCGTCTCCACGCGAGGCAGCGGAAGTTCGACACGGGAGGAGGATGGAGCAGCGGGCGCGGAGACGGAGGAGCGGGAGGAGAGAGCCGCAGCCTGTGCCACCGGGTTGGTGGCCGCAGACGGCACCGATCGAGCCGGAGGAGAGGAGGAGGGCCTGCCCTGTCGAGGTCGATTGACCGGGGTGGCCGTTCCTTAGGCCGAGCTCACCCCGAGCCATGGGCCCGTTCGAGCATCGGCCCACAGGGGCCCCGGGGAGGCGCGGTCCATCTTCAGGGAGGTGGTCAATGGTTTCAAGCTCATGGCGGAGGCGACAGCGGTCCTTCTCGACGGGACGGACAGGTCGCGCGGGCGGCGGTTTTGCCCTCGCTTGGGTGGAGGCGGAGCTCCAGGATCTTCCGCCGCTAAGCTGAGCCGGAATGCCCAAATGGCGAGTCGGGCTCAACGAAGCGCAGGTAGAGGCCCAGGCGCTCGAGGGGGAGGCCGCCCGGAGCTTAGGAGGAGGCCGCCACGGCTCTAAAGCTCGAGGGGAAGGAGGTGCGATGCCCGAAGCGGGCGTCACCACCGACCGGTTCTGAAGCGGAGGCGGCGAAGAGGAAGCCGCTGACGCCCAAAGGCGGGCGCCACCACCGCCCGATCCGCAGTGGAGGCGGCGGAAGAACGAGGGTCGAGGATGCCCAGAGCGAAGCCCCCCACCGCCCGATCCGCGGCGGAGGCGGCGCGGCGAGAGGTGATCCGGAAAAGGAATCTGGCCCTCGCAGAGACGGGCAAGCTGTTAGAAACCTCAGGGCCGAAAAAGCGCTGATGTGCTGTCGAGAAGCGTAGGCTTGATCAGCGCATGATGGCCTTACCAGGCGACCTCGCCGCTTGGGCATGCACGCGAAGGTCATTTTCTGTCTTGCCTTGTTTTATCTCGAGTTTTTGTCCGCAGCCGATTCCACTCCTGCTTGTTTGTTGCGCAGACAGAGGTGAGAAGGACCGCCGGGAAGCGTCGCGGGACGAAACCAGGCTCTCCTGGGGCAACTCCCGGACGAGACCATGTGGCAGAGAACGATAGGCGCCACCCATCGACAGGCTCTTGACTCATGGGGGGCGTCGCTCCGGTAGCCGCGGCGAGGAGCGGTTGGTCGAGGCGACGCTTGGTCGACGCCTTATGCTATTTTGACGCGGTAATTCCCGCGCGGGACCAAGTCCGGCACGCTCTCCACCATGGCATCAAGGGCAAGGCGCTGCGGTCGTCCGTTCCGCCTTCCGCTTCCCGGTCAATTCGTCGCCAAGGGCTTCATTGCGATGAGGGAAGACAGGAATGGAACGATCGCGGCGTCGACAAGATCTCGAGAAGGGGACAAGCAGGGGGCGGCGCTGCGAAGCATCTTCGAGGAGGATGTCCTGCCTACGGATGCAGACAGCGGTTGTAGGGTGGCCCCCTTCTCCTGGCCCCGAACGTCGAGGCCGAGCCCGCCGCGGAAGATCTCGGGGAGGAGTACCAGACCGACGAGGATTGAGACCTGCGTGTCAAATTTGGGCATCGAGGCCCTTTGTAAAATTTGTGTCATTACTTGTGGCCTAACGAGGCCAATCATGTGTATATATGACTTGTTTATTTAAAGAATGTTGTTTTCTTTTCAAATTTATTCGATCAATTCTCTTTGTCTCTAGCTCGAGCTTCAACGGCTTGGTCCGTGTTCCTTCGATACGCGCCACGAGTACCTCGAGGGGAGGCGTAGGTAGGGTACCGTACCCGGGGGCGTAGGGTGGCCGTCTACGTCGATGCCCCAAGACTCTTGGAGGCTCGGGGTACTTACGGATTTAGATGTTGCTATTATGCTCGAGGTGCGAATTGAGACGAGGGTCGAATTTTTGAAAAGAAACGCGCATTTTTTCCGGAGTCTAGGGGGCCCCCTGTCAGCCCCGAGGGAGGCTCGACCCTGAGCATAGCAGGGTCGAGGCTTGCATTAAGTTGCTAAGTAATATGAAAGATGGCACACGAGTTGACTCATTCATACTCAACGTGTTTGTACAAAGCAACAAAATTGAACAAGGCCTCGAGGCCCTTAAGGGTAGAAGCGACGTAGCTGAGATATGTTCCATGCGTTCGCCAGGATCCTGCCTTGACCGTCGTAGAGCTTGTACGTTCCTGGCTTGAGCACTTCAGCTACGGTGTATGGGCCCTCCTATGGAGGGGTGAGCTTGTGGCGCCCTCGATTATCTTGCAGTCGTCGAAGCACGAGGTCCCCCACCGCTAGGTCCCTTTTGCGCACGTGCTTGTCGTGGTAGCGTCGAAGTGTTTGCTGGTAGCGCGCGGAGTTGATGAGCGCCACGTCTTGGGCCTCCTTGAGCTGGTCCTTGGCGTTGGCGAGCTTTTCGTCGGTTGGTTTGCTCGTTGTAGGCTCGAAGTCGAGGTGAGCCGTACTCGAGGTCCGTAGGCAAGACGGCCTCGGGCGCCGAGCGTAGGTTAGGAAAAATGGGAGTGAACCCGGTGGCTCGACTCGGCGTAGTCATGAGGCCCCACAGCACCGAGGGGAGCTCTGCGGCCCACCCCTTTCTGAAATTTTTGAGGGTCTTGAACAGCCCTCGGCTTCAGCCCATGGAGTATCATGCCGTTGGCGCGCTCGACCTGCCCGTTGCATTGAGGGTATGCGATCGAGGCCCAGGGTCACGCGAATGTTGTTGTCGTCGCAGAAGTTTGGTGAACTTTTTGCCCGTGAATTGGGTGCCATTGTCTGTGATATGACATTAGGCACCCCGAACCGGTACATGATGTCGCGAGAACTCGACCGCCTTCTCGGAGGTGGGGTCGCCTATGGGCTTGGCCTCGATCCACTTGGTGAATTTGTCGATGGCCACGAGCACATGCGTGTACTTTCCAGTTGTCATCTTGAGGGGACCCACGAGGTCGAGCCCCCAGACGGCAAACGGCCAAGTAATGGGGATCATCTGTAGGGCGTGCGCGGGTTGATGCGTTTGCTTGGCGTAAACTGACACCCTTGGCAAGCTTGGACCAGGCGCTTGGCGTCTCCGATGGTGGTTGGCCAGTAGAAGCCTTGTCGGAAGGCGTTCCCTACCAAGGTCCTTGGGCGCTGCGTGATGGCCGCAAGCCCCCGAGTGGCATGTCGTCGAGGAGCCTGCGTCCCTCCTCGAGGGGGGATGCAGCGTTTGAAGGATTCCCGATGGGCTTCGACGGTACAACTCTCGTTCGTTGCTGTAGATGACGTAGGGTCTTGGCCCTTCGAGCGATGCGTCGGGCCTCCGTCTTGTCTTCTGGTAGCACACCTTGCGTCAGGTAGTCGAGGAAGGGCGTCCGCTAGTCGAGGGGGTCGTGATGAAGAAGAGGCGGGCGTGTCAATCTGCATTGCCTCATCGGATGTCGAGGTGTCGTTTCTCGAGGGGTGGTGTTAACGGTCGAGCCCCCGCGTCTGTCTCGAGGTGTGGTGTCGAGGGGCCAGCCCCCGAGCCGATTTTGACGGATGGCTCGAAAACGTCCCTCGAGAAGAACGTCTGGTGTAACCGTGTCGTGCGAGGGGACGCCACTTTGCCAGCTCGTCTGCGGGCCTCGTTGTACTTTCGAGCTATGTGGTTGAGCCTCGAGGCCATAGAACTTATCTTCTAGCTTGCGCACCTCCCCGCAGTATGCCTCCATCTTGGGATCGATACAGCCTTGAAGCCTTCATAACCTGGTTGATGACGAGCTGCGAGTCCCCTCGAACATCGAGGCGTCGGACCCCGAGCTCGAGGGCGATGCGCAGCCCATTAACCAGGGGCCTCGTACTCAGCGACGTTGTTGGAGGCGGGGAAGTGTAAGCGTAGCAGGTAGCGCATGTGGACTCCGAGGGGTGAGATGAAGAGCAGGCCTGCACCTGCCCCCGTCTTCATGAGGGATCCGTCGAAGTACATGGTCTAGAGCTCGGCTTGGATTTGTGCCGGCGGGAGCTGGGTGTCGGTCCATTCAGCAACGAAGTCTGCCAACGCTTGCGACTTGATGGCTTTTCGCGGGGCGTAGGTGATGGCCTCCCCATTAGCTCGCGGACCACTTGGCGATGACGCCCCGTGGCCTCCCGATTGTTGATGATCTCGCCGAGGGGGAAGGATGAACACCACCGTACGGGATGAGCGAGGAAGTAGTGCTGGAGCTTGCGTCTCGTGATGATGATGCCGTAGAGCAGCTTCTGGATGTGCGGGGTATCGGATCTTGGCCTCGGAGAGCACCTCACTGGTGAAGTACACCGGCCGTTGGACCGGCAACGCATTGACCTTCCTCGCGCCTCTCGACGGCTATGACCGCGCTGACCACCTGAGTGGTTGCGGCCACATAGAGGAGAAGGCTCGGGGGATCGGTCACCCTGGGCCGGTCGCGGTGGCACGAGAATTGGCGCGGGAAGTCAGCAACCCCTTCAACTTGGTTAAGGCCTCCTCGGCTTCGACAGTCCACGCAAAGCGTTCCGTCTTCTTCAGCAGGCGGTAGAGGGGTAGCGCTTTTTCCCCTAGCCTCGAGATGAATCTGCTGAGAGCGGTTAGGCAGCCTGTCACTTTCTGTACACCCTTGAGGCTCTCGAATTGGCCCATCCTCGTGACTGCTGAGGATTTTTTCGGGGTTGGCCTCGATCCCCCGTCGTGAGGACACTGTAGCCAAGAGCATGCCCCGAGGCCACACCAAAGACACATTTATCGGGGTGAGCTTCACATTCTTGGCCCGGAGGCACTCGAACGTGGTCTCGAGATCGCTTGATGAGGTTCCCGACTTTCTTGGTTTAACCACGATGTCGTCGACGTAGGCCTTGACAGTTTTTGCCTATGTGTTCGCCGAAGATATGCTGCATGCAACGTTGGTACGTTGCCCCGGCGTTTTGAAGGCCGAAGGGCATTGTAACGTAGCAATACATACCAAAAGGCGTAACAAAAGAGGTAGCGAGCTCGTCGGATTCTTTCATCCTAATCTGGTGGTAGCCGGAATACGCATCGAGAACGAAAGTACTTCACACCCCGCAGTGGAATCGACAATCTGATCAATTCTAGGTAAAGGAAACGGAACTTTTGGACATGCTTTATTCAGACCAGTGTAGTCTACACACATCCGCACTTTTCCATTCTTTTTCCTAATTAGTACAAGGGTTAGCTAGCCACTCTGGGTGAATACCTCCTTGATGAACCCGGCCGCCAAAAGCTTGTGCACCTCCTCGCCGATGATCCTGCGCTTCTCCTCGTCGAAGCGGCGCATGCGTTTGCTCACCGGTCTGGACCCGGCCTGGATCTCCAAGGCGTGCTCGGCGACTTCCCTCGGTATGCCCGGCATGTCCAAGGGGCCCCACGCAAACATGTCGATGTTCGCGCGGAGAAAGTCGACGAGCACTGCTTCCTATTTAGGCTCGGGGCTGGCACTGATGGTCAGCGTTTTGCCATTGGTCGAGGTCGGGTCGACGGGTATCTGCTTGGTGTGCTCCACCGGCTCGAAGGTGCCAGCGTGGCGCTTTGCTTCAGGGGCCTCCTCGGTGGCCAGGGCGGCTAGGGCCTCGAGCGAGTCGAGTTGGACGTTTGCCTCCCCACGCTCGACGCACTCCACGTCGCAGTGGTACGCGTGCTCGTAGGAGGTGTCGACGGTGATGACCCCTTTTGGCCCCGGCATCTTGAGCTTCAAGTACGTGTAGTTGGGGACCGCCATGAACTTAGCATAGCCGGGCCTGTCGATGATTGCGTGGTAGGTCCCTTGGAACCCGACCACCTCGAAGGTGAGCATCTCCCAGCGGAAGTTGGCCGGCGTGCCAAAGCAGACGGGCAGGTCGATGCGCCCGAGGGGGTGTGCCTTCTTCCCAGGTACGACTCCGTGGAACCCCCCGACGCTGGGTCGGAGCTGGTCCCTCCGAAATCCCCAGGAGGTCGAGGGTCTCGAGGTATATGATGTTGAGGCTCGAGCCCCCATCCATCAACACCTGGAGAACTGTACATCGATGATGACGGGGTCGACGACAAGAGGGTACGCTCCCGGATTTACGACATGATCCGGATGGTCGTCACGGTCGAACGTGATCGGCGCATCAGACCAGTCGAGGTACCGGGGTGCTTCGTGGCAGAGTGCAAAGATCTCCCGGCGCTCCTTCTTTCTCTGTTGAGCCGAGAGCCCCGACGGTTGGCCCCCGTAGATCATGAAGCAGTCACGCACCGGGGGGAAACCCGCGTCCCCGTCGTCGCGTCGATTGTTGTCCTTGCCCTTAGCGCGTCTTCCTTCTTGTCGCCGAGCTTGGAGTAGAAACCCCTTAAACAGTCGGCAGTCCTTCAACTTGTGATTTGTGGGACCCCTGTGATAAGGGCAGGGGTCCTCGAGCATTTTGTCGAAGACAGCCCCGTCAGGGGGGCCTCGAGGCTTCTTATGCTCGAGGGCGCCCACGAATACTTCTTCATCTTCGTCCTCATCGGCGTCGCGCTTCGCCTTCTGACCTTTGCCTTTATTCTTCTTCTTTTTGTTGTTGTTGTTGCGGTTCTTGTCGTTGTTGCCCCTGCTCGAGCCTTCCGGCGTGGCCACCGCCTTGCCTTTGTCGGTGGAGAAGCCAAAGAAGGCCCCCACTGCCTCGTCGCCTGAGGCAAAGCTGGTGACTCGATCCATTAGATCCTCGACCGTCCTGGGACGGGTAGCGCCCTAGCTCGTGGACTAGCTCTTGGCATGTCGTGCCCACGAGGAACGCGGAGATGACGTCCTCATCAGGGACGTGGGGGAGCTCGAGGCGCTGCTTCGAGAATCGCCGAGCGAAGTCGCGGAGGGGCTCGTCCGCTGTCTGCCTGCAACGTCGTAGATCCCAGGGGTTGCCTGGGCGTACGCAAGTTCCCTTGAAATTCCCATTGAAGACCCTGACTAGGTCGGCCCAGTCGTGGATCTGATCCGGCGGGAGCCCCTCGAGCCACCGACGGGCGGTGTCTGAGAGGTAGAGTGGGAGCTGGCGTATGATCACGCGGTCGTCGCTCTTCGCCCCGCCCAGTTGGCAGCCCAGGCGGAAGTCAGAGAGCCATAGCTTGGGCTCGACCTCCCCATCATACTTCACGATGTTGGTCGGTGGACGAAAGCGATCGGGGAGGGTCGAGCTGCGGATGGCCCGGCTGAAGACCCTGGGGCCCGGGGGCTCGAGGGTTTGCCGGTCCTCGTCACTGTCGTAGCGCCCTCCTCGATGGGCATTATAGCCACGCTCCTCAGCACCCTTGTCCTTGCGCCGACGGTTGATGTTGTTGCAAGCGTCATTGGGATCTCGAGGTGGCCGGTTGTCAACGATCCGCTCTCGGACTGGCCTGGCTCGAGAGGCGTCCGGCTGGTGGACGAACGTGTCACGCTCGTTGCGGGGCGTGTCTGCTGGCTTCCCTGAGGCCGCTCCGCGCCGGCGTGAGGCTGAGCTCTCGGCCTGCTGCTGTAACAGAACCGACCAATTTATAAGAGCACAAGTGCGAAACCTCCGCCGAAGCAGCTGAATTAGCACACTTGAGCCCATATAAACCGGTAGTCCGGAAATCTCGAAGGATTTCAAACATTTCAACATTCAGCCAAGATCGCATGGTCAAGCAAATACAAATCATGTCCACGGAGCTTGCAGCGGAAATAATATTACAATAGAGTTCACAAATAATAATACAAGTTGAGTTCCATTTCATTTAGAAGAAACAACATAGCTTTGAAATGAATATCATAACATAGGTTGAAATACTTTGCTAGCTTGAGTGACATCCTCCAACAACAGCATAAGAGAAGAAGTATGGAACTGTCGAGCCCATCGGCACTGGCCATCACCTTTCGACAGGCCTAACCTTCACCTGCAACAAGGTGGGATAAACCCTGAGTACTCGAATGTACTCAGCTAGACTTACCCGCCAAAAACCAGAAATAAACGACACCAAGGAGTATGCAAGGCTATATCTGGGGTTGGCCATACTTACCTTTTTGCATAAAAGCATTTTCATTATTAAATAATCCTCATTAGAGTATTAGCAGTCAATTTTATGTAATTTACCTGATTAACTAGATTTGCACCTGATCTAGAGCAATCACTTGGCTAATTATCAAGCAAGAGTGACTATTTCATCAATAGCCTTTCAGATTCAGTATCATAACCATATTTAGTTCCATAAGTTACTACGGTAACACATGCCCAGTTCAAGTTACTTCACTTCTGACCGACGGGTCCAGGCGTCAGTGGTTGAGAGAGAGGATAAGGACGGGCGCAGCCGCTGCGCGTGGGTGAGGAGCGGGCCGGCGTGCGCGGCGTGGAGAAGTGAGGAGGCGGCAGGAGGGAGGAGAGGCCGGCTGGGCTGGCGCGGCGGATGGGCCGAACGGGGAAATGGCGCGGGAGTGGGGAGGGACTGGGCCGGTGCGGGAGAGAGAGCGAGTGGGCCGCTGCGGCTGGGTGAGGGAGCTCGGCTGGGCCGAGTGGGTTGGGGAGAAAGGGGAAAAAAGGGAGGCCCAGGGCTTTGGCTTTTTTTTTCATTTTCAGACCTTTGCAAAGGCTTTGAAATTGAATTCAAAACCATTTGAAATCAAAACTGTTTGAAAGTTTTTGGAAATATTCTCCCTAGATTTTGAAAACAAAACTTGAGTTTGACTTTATAAAATTTTCTAAATCTTTTTATTTGTTTTTCGAAATAGGATAAATCCGGTTTCGCCCTATACGGGTTAAATAAAATTATTTACCACACAATAAAATATGCAATGGCATGAATGCAACATGAAAATGATAAATAAATTTTATTTTTCCTCCTCTAATAAACGAGCCAACCTATTTAATTTCTAATTCCTTTTATTGAATTGGGGAAAAAATTAAATCAGGGTGTTACAAATAAGGTAAGCCCTCATCAAGTTGCTTCCACTTGGCGAAGTTGGTCCCATCGAAATGAGGGCAACTTTCCCGCGGGCACATTGATGAAAGACTTGCGATCATGGTAGTCAAATAAGAATAGTTGAAGGATACGGCGGAGTATTTCTTCTTGTTGTTGCTGCTGTCCTCATCCTTCTCCTTCTTTTTGCCTTTATTCTGGTGATAGGATTCTATCATCATCTCCATCGTCCGAGCTACTTGACGAGTCACTTGGTGGAGGATCGGCTTTCTTCTTGGATTTTTCTTTGGCCTTCTCCTTCTTTATTTCTTCTCTTGCTGCTCGGATCTTTCTTCTCAACTCTTTTCTTTCTCTCTTCTCTTGGAGCAATCTATCAATCTCTCTTTGCCTTTCACGAGCTTCTCTTCTTAGTCTCTTTTCTTCCTTCCTTTCTCTCTTTCTCAGCCGGATCGACTGGCTTGTCGACGTCGGTTGGAGCTTGAGGAAGAGGATGTGTCATGTTCTGTGGAATCGCTGAGCTCGCTACTCTCATCATTGAGATGCACATCATCCTTTTTCACACCACCCAAACTGTCTCCGGTCTCCATACCTTACGCGGTGAAGCGTATATAAGGTAACCTGCTCTGATACCACTTGTAGGATCTCTGGAGGCCTAGAAGGGGGGGTTGAATAGGCCTGTCAAAACTCAAAACCTAATTCGGTTAATAGCCTGATCGGCACTGCCGATCCTATGGTCGGCACTGCCGACCTGCTAGGAATAAATCAAGCTGCGTGAGAGTGAAACAGAAAATTGAGGACAGATAGAGTGAGTTTCCTGCAGGGTTAAACAGTTCACAGATATAGCAGAAACATAAAGCACAGGTTGAACCGAAACCCTAGAAATCACTTTACAAAAAGAAAGGAAACCAAAGCACAAGGTGACACAAGATTATCCCGTGGTTCGGTTTACACAAAGGTTAACCTACTCCACGTTGTTGAGGTACGCACCAAGGCTCAAGCTCACCACTTAGGTTTGCCCTTTCCTCGTTCTCATGTCAAGAGACTTAACTCTTGAGATGAGGGGTGATTTCTTAGCTGCAAGTTAGTTGGTTACAACCCTCCCTAGGCTTGCCACAATCGATGGCAAGCTCAAGGGCGACGCCTAGCCGGCTAGGAGCAAGCTCCAAGAGTAACAAACCCTAGAACCTCCGGCCCAAACGTGAACCAATGCTCTTGAGACTTTGGGAATCAATGGATCTGCTCTCTAATCGAGTTTTGCAGCCCTCTCTTTTCAAGTTTTAGTGGATGGAATGAGAGATCCACTTTGAAGCTTTGAGAGCAACAATTGAGGAGTGAGAGAGAGAGAGAGAAAGAGCCTTTTGCAACGGTCAGAAACGTGAGCTGGAAGCAGCACTGGCTTTGACCGGGACTGTTATGGGCTTTCTGAAAAGGTATATATATAGTCCTGGGCCCACCGGTCCGGTTATGATCGGCACTGCCGACCATAAGGGTCGGCACTGCCGACCTCCCCAAAGGATCTGATCCATATGAAACCTGTGGGGTTAGAAAGGTGGCTGGATGTGTATCTATCTAGCAATATTGAGCATTGGTAACACAATTTGACTGTGGGCGCTAGAATCCCTCTTGATAGTACGGCATTTCTAACTCAACATTTGAATAGAAAATGAATTAAACCTCCTTCAAGTCGGAAACCATCACGAAAACAATTGGATACCCATCAGTCATGTATGCCATCCTTTCGTTTGCTATTCCCTGCTTGTCAACTCAACAAATCTCATTAGTCCTCTAATTCGGTGGTCATCAACACCAAAACCCACATAGGGTTTGATGCACTTACAATCTCCCCCTTTTTGGTAGTTGATGCAACCCCAATTAGAGCTTACAAAAGATGTAATGGTGCTGAGATTTATGAATCATGGATGTAGAGAACTCCC
Source organism: Coix lacryma-jobi var. lacryma-jobi (assembly GCA_009763385.1). Taxonomy (NCBI): domain Eukaryota; kingdom Viridiplantae; phylum Streptophyta; class Magnoliopsida; order Poales; family Poaceae; genus Coix; species Coix lacryma-jobi. Next base: position 17,760,440 of record CM019830.1, on the reverse strand, counting down.
CTAATATGTGAATGGAATTTGAATTTCCAAAGATTGACATGAAAGGTCATCTCTCACATATTTAGTGATATCTGGGGCCTCTCCCTACATCCATGCCTGCTGTGGGGTGCAAGAAATACATTGTCACAGAATAATACATGATTGAAATGGCAGATTTAGGCACAGCAAGGTCTGGCAGCTGTTGCACAGGTCGGCACTGCTGACCAGAGGGTCGGCACTGCCGACCTGGCTTCAACAGCCAGATCACAGAAAAAAAGATACAACAGATATTAGACATAAAATTAAACTACTAGCACAAATATGACAAGCTGAAATGGAACTAAACACACATGTCCATATCCGAGATGAAACAAGTCTAAAGGTAGTCAGTTATTACATAGATAACCTCTCAAACTCACAACCTAACTAATACTCTCGGATAAACATAACTCAGCAGCGGAGGATGGCGTCGAAAAAGATTGGACCCCTTTCATTTCTCCCCCTTTGACATCAAATGCCAAAAAGAGAAGAGAAGAGAAGAAATGTCACTCATCGTCTGAATCCTGGATGTCATCCCAGTCAACAACCACCACCCAGCGCCACTGGTACCAGCCTGCGCTCCACCCTCATCATCATCGGAATCTGACTCTATGCGAGCACGTCCACCACAGTGAGAGGTCGCCGTGTAGCGAGAGGACAACCTAGCGGACCCTCCTAGGAGGCTGCTGCTCCTCCTGCTGCTGCTGATACTGATACTGTCGTTGATAAGCTGCAAGCGTCTGAAACTCCCAAGCACTGTGGTGACTGTACTCGGGCTCTGCCTGATACTGTTGTGACTGCTTGCGGCTGCTGCTGATCATCATCACTACCATCACCATTATCAGACTCAGACAGGTTTGGAAGACTGAACCTCGGAGGAGATCTCAAGGGAGACAGAGGAGCAAGTCACCTGTGCCGTCTCATCTCCTGCATGGACCTGTGAGTCCTGTACACTGCATCACTCTGATAGGAGCAAGTGGCAAAGATAGCCTTGATTCCAAGATCCAAGCTTCCAAAATTTCTTGTTCTTCCTACCACTCCTGCTGCCACCTCTGGAAGACTCAGGTGCCTCTCTATGAGCATATGAAGCACTCCTGTGCACCTGAGGAGCAACTGCCCCACCTCTAGACTTCTTGATGTTGTAACTAGTATGTGTCCCATCCTTGGGATACCTAAAACCAGTCACTCTCTCAATCATTAAACATGACGTAGGGGGCATAGGGCAGCGCCCTTCTACCATCTTCCACTGCACTACTGAGCTCAACCCAAATGAAGCTAGGCACATTAAACTTGGCACCATTAGGAAAACGAGGATAACACATTTGTAATGTACCCATTAAGATCAGTAGCTGCACCATCCTTTGGGTTGATTGTGCTTCTAATGAGGTTGTTCATGATGTAGTATATGCTCTTCAGTCCAGTCCTCCTGCCATCAGCTGCAGCTGGATCCTCCCATAGAAAACTTACTTCATGTGGCATGAAACGATGATCATCATGGATGCGACTGTAGGACCTGTGCTGCTGCCCAAAACCAAGAATGCCGACAAAAGGTCACAAAGTTGACCCGATAGTGAATACCATCAGTCAACCAGTGAATCTCATCTGCATCCCTGTCCCTGTAGAAAGTGGCATGAACTGAGCAAGGACCTCCTGGTTCCAATCATATCTGAAACTCATTATATCTGTCAGCTCATATCTATCACAAATGAGGACGGCTGAAGCAAAATCAGGATCATTCCTATCCTGCATATAGAGAAGTCAATGTACTGCATCTTGATCACCGTTGGCTTGTTTCTCCCAATGATACAAGTAGTGTAGAAGTTGGAATGGAAAGCATTCCAAAACCTGTAATCCAGATCATGATCTTTCTGCACCACATATGGATTTTCTTGTCTTGCTCTGGTGGTTTCTACAACACTCCTTGAGTAGTCATCCACATGGATTCTCCTTCTGTTTTGTGGCTCCATCACCTCAAACTCACTAGTTGTTGTCCCTCAAATAGCTGTCATCAAACTCTGTGATATGAAGAGGAGTGGAGAGCACATAACTAGTAGTATGTCCAACCTGCTGAAGC
>CM019830.1:17575130-17757848 GCA_009763385.1 Coix lacryma-jobi var. lacryma-jobi | reverse complement strand
AGCAACGGTGCCGCAGACCGGCATCCGCACCCAGGTCGCGCCCAGCGCCGCGCCCAGGCCGGAAACACCTGCACCCAGCGCCGCGACCAGTGCGTGCAAACGGCCATGGCCGGCCCGGTCAGTGCATGGAGAGAGAGCGAGATGGAGAGGGAGTGGAAAGGGAAGGGGATGCGCGGGCGGAGACAACTGCAGCGGCGCGAGCAGCGGAGGGAGAGTCAGATCGCGTCAAACACCCACCCGTGACGATTGCCGTTTTTTATATATATATAAGAGATAAGGTGTCTGTGGTGGTAGGAAAGAGCAGGCCTATTTGGGCCGATTCGCTTTGCAGGCCTGAAAAGTTACCGTCCGGACGGACGGACGCTCTAAACAAAGCATTACCGTTTTTTTTTAGAAAAAAGCCTCTTTTTCCACATCAAGAGAAGAGGAACAAGTCCCACTCCGCTATAAAACAACTAATAAAAGTGTTCTAAAATATATAGGAAAGCATGACAAGTAGATCTTTTGTTGGATTAGACGTTGGAAGAGTTCGAGGCGCATAGCGAGGCCGCAGGAATGCTCAATAATTTGACAAAAAATAGCTATGCAGGATATGAAAAAAATCCTCATGTTCCAAGTAGATCCTAACATCCACATAACTTCTATATGTCCAATGATTCATAGTATAGGTTCTCAACCTTGAGTTTTGACACACCAGGTCCATGTTCATGTGACTATTATGTTGCCTGTTGCATGGCTTTGTTCTACTAATGACATTGAATTGGTAACGACAAGAGATGTTTGAGTGTATATATTATGTCCCCATTAAAAATATTAAAGGATCGTAGCCAGTATATGATTGTGACATTGTTGATCACTGTCCCAAAAAAATCACAATTCTTCATATTTTCTTTTCAACGGAAAAAATCTGATATACTCCGGGCGCTAAAGAAAGACGAGCACAATGAAACGCGCTTATTTATCTAGTATGATATATTATTGGGTTAGCCTTATCAGTGTAATATGACTTTTCGACTATCTTTTCTGAATTAAGGAAATGTAATGTAATGATATTTCTTTTCTTTTCGTTGCACGTACTCCCTCCGCCCCATTGAAACTATCGTTTTAGACCTTTCAGATTTCTTCTTTGACCATTTCGTCTTATTCAAAAAAAATAGACAAATAATAAAATAAATAAATCATCATCAAAGTATATTTAATGATAAAATGAGTTATAGCAAAATAAATAATATTTATAGAAATTTTTTGAATAAGACGAACAATTAAATAAGAATTCTGGAAAGTCTAAAACAACACCTTCAATGGGACGGAAGAGGATTGATGGTATAAAATAAAAAAGAAAAGAAAAAACCATAAATTGCAAAGAAACGTGTGAAAACTAACAGCCCAGAAGAAGCCACGTGTGCGCTCTTCCGGGCCGAAAAACCCCAGACTGGGCCGGCCGTCCGCCGCATTCCCCCTTCCATTCACCCAGACCAGAGTGCGTTTGTCTCTCTCGGCTCTTGCATCCCTCTCGCTCTCCGACGATGGTGTAGTCACGTCCCCCTCGCTCTCCGACGACTGGTGGGCGGCCGGCGCCGGCACCACCCTGCGCCAGGTGCCGAGGCCTTCGTCGGCCTCTTCGCCGGCGACGAGCACCCACCAGGTATTCCCCCCCCTTTCTGCTGTGCGAAACCGAGCACCAAACCCTAACCTAAAGCTATTTGGCTATGGTAGCGAGTGATTTTGTTTGCATGTGTTTTTCGGGCGGGTCTGGTCACAATTTCTTTTGGTTGTTGAAGGTGTTTGGAGCATGGAACAGGTGGTGCTTCCAAACCTAGTTTTTTTTTTTGAACTTTGGGTGCTTTATTACTCATAGAGTCATAGGACCCAGCCAAATCGCTGGACACCAAATCTCTTCTCAGATGGAGGGTGCCTGTGCTTCTGGTGCCACAGACGTTATTGTGTGCATTCGTAGGTGAATAGTTGTGTTGTGGTAGACTGTTAGTGGTTGATTGCAAGAATGTCCATGTATATTTGATAACCAAGGATTGTTTTCTGCTGTTGTCTGTGTTTCACCTTTGATGCAGAGAGAAAGAAATCTTTCTAGTCATTAGTCAAGACCTGAAGTCCTTCTCCATATATATCAAATGAGTGAAAGCTACTTGTTTTTAACCTTCCTCCTTTCTTGCCACCATAGACTTAGTTGGATAAATTAAAAAAAGATTGTACTAAGAGCTAAATATCTTTGGTCCAAAAGGGCAACATTTTGCTGCTAACTATCAATTTTTAGTAATGAATCTGATGTTCACTTATGCCGGCTATCATTTGTTTTATTGTAGAAAAAAACCTTGTTACCATATATGGTGTAGTGAAATTTTGTACACATATTGACGAGCACTTTTATGCAGGCAAGCTTCTGCTGCTCTGCATGCAATGATAAACTGTTGATAACAGGTAAGTATTGTTTTTGCCATGTTACCGCTATAGTAAGCTTGCATGCACGTGTGCTCTTTATTCTCTTTGGTAATTTATTATCACACTGTCCTTGAAGTAAGTATTTGCACGCGTGCTCAAAATTGTTTAGGACTCATGAGGCAGTGATTTTCAGATTTAAATGAGGGAAAAAAATTAGAACCTTTAAAAACTTGGGGGGGGGGGGGGAGGGGATGAGGTGTTTTGAGACAAAACAAGTTTTACAAACTTTAAATAGATGATTCAATAAATTTGGGAAATAAAAGAGATTTCTGGTGCGTGCGCACCTCAGCTACAATACGAATTTCTTTATGCCACAACCATCACGGATGATGATATTTATCATCATTGGTGACAAGGGGAGGGGGGGGGAGGGGATGAGGTGTTTTGAGACAAAACAAGTTCTACAAACTTTAAATAGATGATTCAATAAATTTGGGAAATAAAAGAGATTTCTGGTGCGTGCGCACCTCAGCTACAATACGAATTTCTTTATGCCACAACCATCACGGATGATGATATTTATCATCATTGGTGACAAGGTTTTTTTTTTGGAATTTTCTACACTTTTTTTCATTTTTTGACTTATTGAATCTTTTATTTGGAGCTTCTAGAACATGTTTCTTAAACTCCAGTTATTTTTGTTGGGTTCTTTGTGTCCCAAAACATCTCGAGTGTTTTTTTTTAAAAAAAATGGAGGTGTTTGAGTATTTGTTTTCCTCACTTGAATTTAAAAAAAAAAACGCTGCCACGTCAGCCCAAAACTACTTTTACTGGGCTTAGGGGCCAAAGCTAAACGGAATTAAAAGTTGGTATACTCAAACTAAATGTTTTTGAGTTAGGGTCAAAATTAGAGAAAATGGGAAACTTGAGGAGCCAAATATGGAGTTATTCATATGTGCTTATTTGGTGTTTCTGCATGAGTTTTTTCCTCAATTCCACTTCATGCTAGATGACAAAGGTGCATTTGGGCCTTTGACTAGAGCAGGGGATTGCATGTTTGAATTGTTGGGTGCATATTTGTAGATTGTTATCACTTTGGCAGTTTGGCAGGGGCAGAGCTAGAGCAAAATAGAGGGGGGTGTGACACTATGCGACTATAGATGCTAGCTGAATATATGGTGAAAAATTGACACCGTATCATATTAGTAGGAGTTGATTCTAGCTTGGGCCTTGGTGCGGCTGCACCCACAATGATCTATATAGATCCACCCCTGGCTTTGAATGCTACTAATACTGTAATGTGTATTGCAAGCAAGGTTATTAAGGTGTCGCCTAGGCGATAAGGCGCGCTGGAAATCAGAGCGCCCCCCGTCGCCATGACCAAAAGTCCACAAAAGAGGGGGGGAGGAAAAACAGAGGAAGAATGGAAGGGGAATGGGCAGGTAAGGCCAAGAACCTGGTGCTGCTGCTGCCATTCCTGCTGGCTCGGCAGTCCGGCCTCATGTCGGACACAGCACGTGCTCCAGTCAGCCACAGCACAACCAATTTGAAAGGGGCGGTCCATTTGAGGACATATAACAGTGAGGAAGGGAACATAAGTGAGGGAGGAGAAGTTTTGGGTGGGTGCACATATGGAGATTGAGAGAGAGAGAGAGAGAGAGAGAGAGACCAAGCGGCGCCACTGTTGTTTTGCATTTTTTTTTTTAGATTGGTATATGGTGTTGTGTTTCCTCACCTTATCACCGCCTAGGCGATTGGAAGGGGTTGGCTTGCCACATCATGCCTTGACGCCTTAAGAGCCTTGATTGCAAGCTATGCTTGTCATTGTGCTACTTTTTTGCATTGTATCTAATGCTTAAATCCATTGTGGTTTCTTTTATGCATGATGCTTTTGGTCAGATAACAATATTCAATTTCTTAAACGTTTGCTCATGCTCTTGTAGTCTTGTTAAAACTAAAGTTACTGCTAACGGACAGATGCTGTGCATGCATTTTAGTTTGAAACAAAGAGTATTGGAGCATGTCAAGTAGTGAATATATGATTCTTTCTCCTTAATTCATGGTACATCTACTCCTTTGTTGTTGGTTGGATCACCAATGTCAAATGCATCTAGGTTCTGTCAAATTGAATCAAGTGAACACCATTATTACACCAATGACATTTTATACTGCCTTTTTACAGTTTGGATTCTAGCTTGCCATTGTGCCTGTTGTGTTTCATTGCTTTGTACAATGTCAATGCCGATATCCCTCATTTTTTCCCAGGGAGTTTAATTGACCTACTGGTAGAAGTTATGCTGGCATGTTTGTTTTTTGACTGCATTGTTTTTTTGTTGCAGAAATGTGCTATTGGATTTTGTTCACATATGACCATGGACAGTCAAAGGTTTCTGCAACCTGCATCACACCTCTTATTCTTAGAGAACTACTGCTGTGGTCACTAATATACTGTGCTAGCCACTACGTAGTCTAACATTTCTGCAACGATACCAACTTCTCTTGTTTACATGGAGTGCAACAGAGATGAGGCTGCTAGAGCGAAAGCTCTTGCAGAAAGTAAAATGCTGGACAAGGATTTGTCGGTGCAAAAAAGATGATTATCAAGGTGCAGCAACTCCTCAAAGAAGTGGATGATGTTGACATTTTCAAAAATGTTAACCATTTGTGATGTTCATTGTGCTGCTGGAGCTAAGGTGAATACTGAGATTGATTGGTATGGAATACTGCAAGTACCTGTGAATGCTGATGACGCACTGATAAAGAAACAGTATCGTAAGCTTGCCCTTTTGCTACACCCTGACAAGAACAAGTTTGGAGGTGCAGAGGCAGCATTCAAATTAGTTGGAGAAGCAAACATAACTCTTACAGACAGGTCAAAACGTTATGTGCATGACATGAAAAAGAAAAATGTCCAGAAGCATTATAACAATACCCAATCATCAGCCACCAAAAAGACCTGCATCTGCTAGATCTAGTTCTACTCCTGTGAATCTCCATAATATGCATCAGCAACATCAGCATCAAGCCTCAAATCCTGCAGGGCCGCAAACAACATTTTTGGACTATTTGTCCAGCTTGTGGCATGAGATATCAGTACTACCTCTCGATCTTGAAGAAAGCTTTGCGCTGTCAGAATTGTTTGAAGTCATTTATCGCACATGATTTGAAGGACCAAGCTATTCCTTCTGGCGCAATCAGCGATCTGCTGGGTTTGGAAAAAATGCAGGTGCACCACAGAACTCTGCAGGCCCTCAAACAAATGTCACTGATCAAAAAGGTTGGTCTACCACTTCAGAGGGTTCATGTTAATAGGTTCTCATCATGCTAATGTTAATACAAAGAGGGAAACTGATGGTAGCGCAGGTGGGCTGAAAAACAAAAATGAAATCTGCCGAGCCACCAAGAATCCTTCAAAAGCCTCATCAACTGCTGGATTGAAAAGGGTAGGAGGGCGGTATTTGAATCTAGTGAGTCTAGCATATCAGAAACCAGCAGCGACAGTGAGGGAGATATTAAACATGGTCCTTCTGAAAATAATGCAGGGCCAGGTCAAACAAACTCGCAGGTCTAGCAGGCAGAAGCAAGAAGTTAAGATAATGAGGATGATTTGATGGATGATGATGATGATAATGATTGATGCTGAAGATGATGATAACACGGTTCAATATGATTTAGTGGATTCTCCTGCTTTGAAGAGGTTAAGAAAAATGGTCTGTTCCGTGGTGATCAAAGTATAAAAACAGCAAAGCTGAATGAAGACATCGCTGGCCACAATGGTCCTATAAATGGTGTGAGTAACTGCAGTAACATGAAAGATAGAAAGAATGATGGTATACCATGTGGAGAGAAGACTTCCAATGGAGTTGAACAGATGAAAGGACAAACAATGCATGCTGGAGAAAATAGTGATGGCAAAGAAAAGCTATTTCATTCTGTTCTAAACAATGATGATGCTTCAGACGATCATAAATTCACTTTCCCAGATCCTGAATTTTTTGATTTTGATCAACTTCGAGATGTAAACCAATTTAGAGCCAACCAGATCTGGGCTGTCTATGATGATCAAGGCTGTATGCCTAGATTTTATGCTCGAATCACAAGGGTAAAAGTTATTCCAAAGTTTATGCTGCATTTGTTTGGCTGGAGTTTCATCCTTCCAATAAAGCGGAGGAGGCATGGTCTTACAGGGGTCTGCCTGCTGCTGTGGACACTTTAAGCATGGACAGTCAGAGACAACTAAAGAAACTAGTATGTTCTCTCGGACTATATCTTTTGAGAGCAGAGGATGAAAAACAGCTATGAAATATATCCAAGGAAAGGTGAAGTCTGGGCCCTTTTTAAGGGATGGGATATTGGTTGGAGCTCAAACGCTGGCAATCACAAAAAATGAACTATCAGTATGAAGTTGTTCAAGTCCTCTCTGATCTCACCACACAGGCACTAGCATTATTGTCATGCCACTTGTGAAGATAAAAGGCTATGTTAGCTTATTTATGCAGTCTGGAGAGGCAGCTCCATATGTGATACCTCGGGGTGACACACTAAGGTTTTCTCATTGTGTCCCGCATCATTTGATGAGCGGAACTGAAAAAGAAGGCATTCGAGAAGGATCTCTTGAACTTGATCCTGCAGCGCTTCCCTTCAACATGGAAGAGGCTTTTCCTTCTGCTAACCCAGAAATTCAGTTCAGCAAGAAGTCTGGTGCGTGACTCCAAACATGCTGGTTTGTCCAGTGGAAATTGCAAAGGATCCATGAATGTGGGGCAGGGGCCACGTACACAACATCCGTCCGTTAATGCAGGGACGCTACAAAAGACACCAAAGGAAGAGAAAATCAAGCATAACACTCATCTGCCTGAAGTTACAGATATCAAGGACGATGACGATGACATTTGCCAAACAGAGTATGTATGCGCTGAATCAGAATTCTATGATTTTTCAGGAATAAGATCGATCCAAAGGTTTTCACCTGGGCAGATCTGGGCTCTCTATAGTGATATAGATAAATTTCCCAATTACTATGCATTCATACAGAAAGTAGATTTCAAGAATGATAAAGTTCAAGTTAGATGGCTTGATGTCTGTCCTCAAGGAGAAGTGGAGAAAAGATTGTCCCAAGAAGAACGTACCATTGGCATTGGAACCTTTAGGCTCTCCTATGTCCACGAGATGATGACTTACACAGGTACAGATGCCTTTTCTCATCCCTGTTGAGGCCAGATCTACTGACAGAAAAGGCGAATTTGTAATACTTCCTCGTCTTGGTGAGATATGGGCGGTTTACAAAAATTGGAGGGCTGAATGGACTGCACAGGATTTTGAAAAGTGTGAATATGAACTGGTGGAGATACTTGGCCATATTGATTCCTCCATACAAGTTCAGCTTCTGAGGAAGGTGGATGGTTATAAGATGGTATTTATGCCATACAGGGCAGAGGGTTCCATGAAGACAATAAGGAAGGACGAGTACCCCAAGTTCTCTCACCTGATTCCAGCTTTCATCTCACGCATGAAAAGGTGGCAAGCTTCTAGGCTATTTGGAGCTCGATCCCTCATCACTACCAGAGGAATTTATCTGCTGATGGATCTGAGATGAAAACCTTATCAACAGCGACTCTGGAGCCTTCTTGCAATGAAGTTTCTGGAACTGAGGCTCAGTGATTGTTAAGGTCCACAATTCAACATTTTCAAGTGACTGACATAAGATCTCTTGATTTCAGCATTCATAGCACTAACGTTATTATGCTGGACTACCAATCTGCACAACGAAGGCATTGACTGTTGGACTTTTTGCTGGATGGCTGTCCTGCAGCTGCAATTCACAAGACGAGTAAATTGTTTGCAGTTGCTGTTTGTATTTAGTTTTAGCGTTAGCTTTATCTTTATTAGGGTTTTAGGTCTGGTGTAAAAACTGCCACTTTTCTCATGTAGTGTACTATGGTAGTGTGTTTGAACTGTGGGATGCGAGCCTGATTAATTATCAGTAGAGTTCTATTGGCCGCCCTTCCCTGGGAACTGAACATGAAATCAAGATAAAACCAACTAAACTGATCGAGTGATCGATCAATGTGTTATGCAAGTGTTGCTTTGCAGGGGACAGAGATGACATCCTCCTGCGGCTTATCAGAGCTCATTTCTATTCGCATCTCCTGTATATAGAAGTTACACGTCCTGATTTGATACCATTGCCATTTCTTTTCTTGAATTATGTTTATTTGCTATTACAGGTATTAGTTGAGTGCTCTTTCAAACTTATTTGAATTACGTTACAGAATTATTATGAACAGGCAAATAGTAATTGAATTTGCCATTTTGAACACGAAAAACCAAGCCAGACAGAAATGTTGGAACGGGGATGGCGAAGGGCGTAAATGTTGGAGGGTAAGAAGCACTAGATCGGGAAGCGCGCTTCGCCGCGCGCACCACGTGTTTATGTTGAGTTGAGGTGATCTGCGTGGGTTTGTTGACCCAAATCTATTTACGCGGTCGTTCACTAATTTCTATCAAGCAAATGATCACAATCAAAAAAAAAAAAAAATCGAGCAAACGATCCGACCAACCTCCCACGTTTGCATGTTGCCTCATTCCGTTACATAATGCCGAGCCATGGTCAGTACTTGGTCTGAGTGAGCCATGGTCAGTACTTGGTCTTTTGGGTTTGTGACTTCTTTTTACGACGGTATCATAATTTTATAGTAAGCAGATGATATATACAGCCTTGTTCCTCATAAACAGGCCATTCGTAGTTGGGAGGATATGGAATTGATGCGTGAGTTGAGCAGAGGCTTCGTGGAGAAGAAAACACCGTAGATGTCGGCGTCGAAGCGAACTCGAGCGACAGAGCAGAATTAGCGAAAAAAAAAGGAAGCACCATGAATGGCAGTGTCAAAGCGAAGACGGATGAGTGAGTGACAGAGCGGAAGGAGCAAGCGGCGGATACAACAGAGACGATCCCCGCTACGACAAAGACGGCGGAGGCAGGCCCCGCCGTGACGACAGGAACGACCGAGACAGGCACCGCAGCAGCGACGACGCATGTCGGCGTGTGACGGACTGACGGTAGGACAGTTCGAATAGAAAAAAAAAATAGAACCCAATTGCTGCGCATTGGATTGACGTCTCATCAAACTGCCTGGCACCTGCATCATTTCCAGGCATCCGATTTTGGAGGCCTAGGGTCCGATGCGCTGCCTGACCAGGGTGCTTGGTACCAGTATACCCTCCGTAGAATTAAATAGCCCGCTATTTTTGCTGCTATAGCCCGAAATAGCTTGAAATAAATTGTGCCGCTATTTGCGTTCGTTCATACACAATTCTGCCGCTATTTGCCGCTAAAGTCCGCTAATTACAGTTTTATAAAACACTAAACACTTTAGCTCTAGCTCTCTGTTTAAATCCATACCATCCAAGCATTCCACGCAGGGACACAGAGGCCAGGTCTGAAGTAGGCACGCGTCCAGGTCTGGATTGCAGTAGTATACGGCCAAGGAATTTAAGATCAGTCTCTCGTTTTTGGCTGCTCCTCCGCGCACACTCCGTGGCTGGAGCCGGAGCCAACCAACTTAGGCACACGCACGCACCCAAATTGTTCATCATTATGTTTTGTAGGATATTATATCTCTAGTGTTAATTTACTATTAAAATCCCTAACCTACAAAAACGTGCCAAAGAATTGAAGACATTTTTCGAACATAACTATCATGTCTCGCCACGTTAAAAAATTTAATATTAGAACTATAAGAACAAAAATACCTAATCCTGCTAACGGGTAAACAGGTGTAAACTACACCAACCGGAAATAGTTGAGATTAAATTAAACCAAAATGTTATTTAAATAGTCATCTGGAAACACGCCAAACTTGGGGGAATAATTTAGACTTTTCCTAACAGATACTTAAACGGCTTTTTACACATTCTAATCAGCCTACTTCGATTGAATTGGATGCACACGAGATTGCTGGCAACCAAGCCTCAAAAGCTTTAATGAAGGGTGGACGAGCACCTCACCAAAAAGGCTGTAAGAAATTACGGTGTCTGTTTGATTAACCAAGCCAAGACTACATAACTGTTTGACACAGGTTTTAATTTTTGGCTACATATCTTCAATGCAAAACGACGGCAAAAGAACATAAGACCTATACCAACAGCAACAAATGATGATTAGTTAAATACTTGATGGAACAGACCTACCATCGAAAACCAGTAAAAAGGTAATCAGATAACAACATGCTGCTAATACATATATACACATCTTTCGGCCAACAACAGCTGACTGCCGTGGCCTACATGCTCGCTTCGCTTTGCTGTATTTACCCTATATGTCTTCCATCTGTTATTCCAAAAGGGCACTCTGCGACGAATTGTCGATGGAATCATTGTTTCAGGCAAAGCAGCTGGGACCCAGCAATATCTCCAGGTTTTGATACTGCAAGGGTGAAAAGGCAATGGACTGTTATAGATTGGAAATTCTTGTCTGAAACAAACAGAAAAATGTTAAAACTGAGCCTAGAACGGCATGGTTTGGATAGTCACAGGTATTCGGCAACAGCATAATATCAAATGATGGGCGCATTGGAAGCTATTTGAATTACCATTTGTGTGCCAAATGATCCTATGGTTTGGATAGGAACCTATTGAAGCGCTGCACTTTTGCAGCATATATTTTCGAAATCTGCGAACTGTCGGGCACATGCCCACCCCGCAAAAATTTCCTTCTCTTCCGAAGCCGGAACAAGAAATCTTCAGTATCAAGGACATATGAGACCTGCATTCATGGAATTGCCAGATATGCTTTATTCTCAACAACTACAATAAAGCCTGTGATGGAATGTCCAGTCGAAACAAGATTGCATACCTTAGAGGTCTTGCAGGATATCTTGCATTCAAGACCATTCACAACTTTGATACCATCCATTGCCTTCAAAGAATCTGAAGGTTCATCATTATTTGAATATTTCCGCTTATTCCTGAAAGAGCAGCACACGATCAGGCACAAACAAGAGAAATGGAATCAGGAGCTTCACTGTGGGTTGGAAAAAGATACCTTCCAAGGTAGACACCTTCATATAATTTCTTGTCTGACGTACTACACAAATACTCGCTAAAAAGATACGAAGAAAAATTTGGATCAATTGATACTGCAGTCACTTCTGGCTTTTCATGGCCATATTCCATCAGCTGAATAGACAACCTTGTCGGACTAGAGCACTGCTATTGACATCACAAACTAATCAGTATCATTGCAAAAAAAGAAAAGCATGATGAATTGCCAACAGTACACTACAACTGAAAATCTGTAGTAGACAAGACAAGAGCTATCGTTTTGCCTCATGTACAGGAGAACACAACAAATTTTTTAGGCATGGATACCATCAGAAATTGTATAAAATGATGCTTACACATTCAAATCGATATATGCTCTCATCATGGAGTAGGACACGGGCATTTTCATGATAAACTAGGTCAAAAAACCTCCCAGCAGATCTTGATTTTTCATATAAATATAGCTGCAGAAGCTTACTGTCCATTTCATCTGTTGCTATAGCTTGAAGCTGGCAAAGGAAGTTGAATAATGAATCTGTCATCCAGGCCCAAAAAAAAGTGATAGTACAAAGGGGTAAAGCAATTTACCTGCTTCACAACTTTATAAATCAGTTTATCTAAAGTAAAGAGAACGTATGATTGAGTCCCAATAATAGCTCGGCAGTCATCCTCAAATTTGGTGTTGTCAGAAGAACCATCAAGCAAGTTGTACAGCGCACTCATAAACCTTCATATGAAAGATAGATCAGTTATTCATCATATACGGATATGATGCACTGTTAACACTGCAGGAATACAAATATTACTTGCATATAGATCAGGAGGGTTGGTATCCTTGGAATTCCGCCATTTCTTTTCAGCAGTGAAAGAGTTGGTTTTTTGCTGAAAGTAGTCTCTCATATAAGATCTGCAATACACATTTATTTAGCAAAAAGAAAGTGAATGGAGAGAGATAAAACAAAAGGTCCTTCAAACCTGACCTGATGTAGCCTGAACAAGACATAAAATGAATCATTTCCATAAAATATATGTGAGAACTTCTCCTCTCGATCATGTAAAGCTGTAGGTACATGCTTGGCAAGTGGTTTGACTGAGTACAGAAAGCGTTCTGAAAGTGGTAGTGATATTCCTCCTTCCACATCATGTGTCTCAGTTGTTCCTTCTGCCTCGCCCTCACTTTCAGCTTTTGCATCTGATCATCATGATCCACTCTTCTTCTTCCTCATGATGATCTTCACGAGAGCATTCCTCACCATCACCAGATTCACTGCCCGATGCATCTTCACCCCCCTCTGAAGCATTTTCACTGTCCTCGGTAGACCTCTGAGCACTTTCCTCGCCCTCATCATCAGCATCAGCATCATTCTCACCAGCTGCCTCAGCAGAAGACGGTACCACTTCCCCAGGCCTGCCCTGGAATGATCTGCTTGTAGAACCTTCCTTTCCTTTAGATGTTCCATCTTCGAGAGGAACAAAATGGTCCTCTTCAAAATCTCCGTTTGGTGACAATTCACCCTCTTCTCTTTCGACTTTTGAAGTATGGGGCGCAGAACCATCATTATTTAGGCGTCCTTTAATTCCCTCGCTGGTGCCATTTAAAGATGGTACCAATGTCCACGTCTCTACTCCTGCCAAAGAAAAAATAGAAATATGGCTCAATGAATTCGCTGGATGCTTTTTTTTTGGAAAGAATTTAATGTACATGTAATACATAAATATCCAACTGTTGTACATAGCTCAAATTTAATCTTGTACCTCGGCAGAACGCAATATTTGTATCTCGGGATAAAGCAATGTTTCATTGCCAGTCTTGCCTTCACCAGCCGCCTCAACTGCATCATGAGAACTTCTAGAAGCATTCACGCCTACAAATTAATTCAGATTATAAGACCTAGCAATATGAAACCTAATTGACATGTTTTCGGTACAAAGAATATTGAAGCAGCAGAACCAACCTGCCGTAAGTTCCAAATTCGCCTTATGTTGTTCAGTCCTAACAACAGCTGCATTTTCTGCTGATCGCTCGGTAGAAGCAAATTTTTTGTGTGCTCAGGGAAGGTGTTTCATCTGCAGAGACAGCACCATGCACTCTTCCATTTAGTATAGTGTTTGATGGTTCTTCACCTCTACGGGCAGTACGATCTGCATCATGGAAACCATTTTGAGTGTCGGCTGCAACTCCATTTGCTAATCTAGCACGAGAGATGACGGCCCTTGTTCATTTTCATCACCGTTGCTTTGCTTGGAGACAATCCCAGCTCCGATATTGCTTTCTCCCACCATTTGCAAGACCTGATTTTTGTTGTCTCTCTTCGTCTTAACTAGGTCAGGATCCTCAGACCCATGTTTTCTCTGAACACCCAAAACTGGCTCCAGAAATGTTGTCCATATTCTCATCACTTTATCTAATTGATCTGAAGAGTTGCAGATTTCGCCACAGAGTATTAATGATCTTATGTAGATCTTCATGATTTCCGAGTCTATATACTCGAATGACATATTGGGAACTATAGGTCGCCTATTTCCAGCAGCAATTGCAAGGAGCACGTCATCTTCCTTCCTTTTTCTTCTCATTAATTCTTTTATCTCCGTCAGGAGAGCTACACAAGGAATAAATAGTATAGTTTAGCGACCAGGCAACTGTGTAACTACAACCAGAAGAAACATTCACACGTAATTAAAGTTTTACATACACTTGTGCTCAGGTTCTTCGTATCTTGCTGCTTGAAATAGAAACTACGATGGTCAAGTGACTTGTGATAATTCTTGGCATATATTTCAGCCCAAACTTTGTTGAAATCTGATCGACACCTTGACCACTCCTCCTGCTTCTGTTTGAGCCTAGTTAAAATAACTGGCAATGCAACACTAGCATTTTTGCGTAGAACATCCATCACATCCAGACCATGATCACCATATAGTCGCTCAATGCACCTCAGGTTCAACGCTGAAAATGTTATCAACCAACAGTTACAGTCAAAGTCCATTCAAGTATCCTCAAATACTTAACTTATGCCTGAACAAAATACTTACGAGTTAAATGCTCATCGATGCGTATTGGGCTCTCAGGTTTGACTGAGTTTCTTGCATCTTTTCTATCAACTCTTCAACACGCTTAGTCGCTGCATTAACTGATTCCAACAGCATATCCAACTCAAACCTGAAATTTTAAGAATTAGTTCCAGCCCTTGTTTTGAATCGCAACCAGCATGTACTGAATCAACGTAAGCATCACATGTATAGGTTATAAAGACAAACGATATCAATCAGTCACGAACAAAACAAATGACACTAGTTAGCACATGAAAATCGGTAGTCACCAACTCATTATAGTAGTACCACAGCCTGGACCAGTAAATTTTAGTAATCTGGTTTTGAGTCTTTGCTGGTTAGATGGCATAATTATAGGTAATAAACAATATGTGCACATGTAACACATGCAGGACCTCTAGATTTGTTAACATGGATTCTGTTCTTAATCTATTCAGCTTACAAGAGGACATCATTAAGACATAAACTTCTGTAGGACAACTGCTAGTAGAGCTGGACAAAAACTCATGAGACGGCTCAGTGGCTCATTTAAAAAATGCTCTAATTGAACTCATTTTTCATCTAAAATAAAAATGAGCTGGTTTTGATTGACTTTCAACTTCGGCTCGGCTCATTAAGCCCAGTTTGAAGTTTGGTCTCAACAATTTAGGACATCATGATAATAAGATTGTCAATTTAAAAAAAAAAGCTCAAAAAAAGTGCAGTTGGCTTGTTATTCACCCTAACTGCTAGAGTGCAACTGCTCGATTCATACATAAGTGCAGGAAAAACTGATTTCCACTTTGATCACAATTCACAAGCACCCAATATCATTCTGAGAATCAACTGGACCAAGAAATACAGATTTCCACTAGCACTGATTCTTTATTGTGCTTAATGGTTTACAACATGCGCTTAAAGCACACAAGTAATGATATTCTATCAAAACAAAGGTAACTGAAAAAAGAGGAAAGATGTAGCACATCGACAAATACCCAATTCAAAATGGCCCAACAACAAAAGCATGCAATGCATGAGCATGGTAGGCTTGAAAATATGGCATGTAACATGGACTATTTCTTAACACTAAGGGCCCGTTTGGCGCACCTTCAACTCCAGGATCCAGTTTGGATCTGTTGTTTGTAGACACAAATGAAGTGCTTTAAATGTTTATATTTGGTCCAAACTATTGACAAAATAATGCATCTAAATGCTTTCAAAGAGCTATGAAACCCCAGCTCCAAGAAATATGTCAACCCCCCCTGAGGAAGCACAATTTACTATGCTTCGTGTGAAGTTTAAAGGATTTTTTTAAAAAAAAATGGACAGCAGAGATAATATTGACTAATCAAATACGCATAAGCAGTTTAGCAAATGGGTTTTTCTTTTATTTTTATTTTATTTCAACCCAATATAAGCAGTACTCACATAAGGTAAACATTGGCCAACAACATGACTGAATATTGGTGGTAGCGCTACAAGCCCTTACTAATATGAATGGTGGAAGATTGTTCCTATTGAAGTTCTTATGCCCACAACTATTGACTTTAAATGCCCAATGCCATATGTATAACAAAGATAAATCAGCACCTGTCATCCTCGCATCTAAATAAGCTTTCCTCATACTGATTTTTCCGCATGTGCTTAAATGAATAATCTTCACTTCCTGATGTCACTGATACCCAGTGATCATTCAGAACAGAGGCTCCAAGATCAGTCCTGTTGCTGGCCGGGGCATGGGATACTGAAAACATGGTAGAACCAAATGTCATATGAAACAAGGTACACAAAGAACCACATGATATGAATCAGCTTACATTTTTAGGTAGAAGCCGGTAACTCGGAGTGCAGCGCTGACAGTTTGAGAGATCAAGCTCTGATATTGGTTTGGATAGGTTGTACTTCTTCTTTGCCAGAGAACATAGGAGGTTTGTGACTTGAACCTTCCTTTGAATTGTATGCTGATACTTTATCGAGCCTTTCTCGTTCCTTTTCTCTTCTTTCCTTTTCCCGATCTCTATCCCTGTCCTCCCGTCCCGATCTCTATCCTTTTCTTTATCCTCAGTTTAACAACCCTCGCAGTTGGCCCTTCATATTAGATAATCAATGAATATGATATTTGAAAGCATTAAGAAATTGTTAAGCAAAGGTTCAATCTAGTAGCCACATACTTTTGTTGAAGACACCGGCAAGAAATCCATCTATGACAAGGGGCAAAAACTAGGTAAACCATGAAACTTGGACAAAGGAAATATTACGAGATTACCATCCAAATGTATAAAGTCTGTAATTACCTATATTTTCACAATGCTCCAAGAATTCATTAAACCCTTCCATAAGATCTGGATAATGCTGGAGTATATATCATTCACCTGCAAATCAATGTAACTTATTCATGATTCACTTTGTGGTAAGTAAACTCGCACAGATACTTCGACATATTATAGCTGAAGTGAGTAATAATATGAAAAAAATTCAAACATTAAGCATGATCGTAAAATAAAATAAACAAATAAAAAACCAACCAAGTTCTTCAGTTCACTTCTCGTGATAATCTCTTGGCTGTAGATGTGTAGACATTTCAAAAATTCTTGGTAAGCTTCATGCTCCCGCTTTCCTTCACCTTCTCGCAGAAATGGAAACTCATGCGTGTATACACCTAACATTGCAAGAGAAAGCATGGGCATAACCGACAAACAGAGCGCAAACAAATTTCTCCAATTGTAGATACTAATGGCACTTTACAGCAAAAAAGATTTGACCAGATACTAAGTAACCAAAAGGTGGAGAGCAAACAAGTTCTACAGCATATGAAAGAAACTAGCTGACCTGAGAGCATAAATACTCCAATAGTAAGCATGCTTGTGCATTACTTCTCAATCAAAATGCCATGGCATCTTACGCATTTGAAATGCAAGAGCAAGGTTTTGCAGAAAAGGAATAAATGATACTAAAACACCTCAACTCAGCCCACATAGTAACAAATACGTCTATGCATATTTCTTAACATCTATGATCCAGATTATTTTAAGGTCCTGCAGCACACAAATCACATTTTTTAACTAAGCCAGTATTACTTAAGGTCATCCCGCACCCAAATCACATTTTTCAAGGATGGTGTAGTATCTTGCATATCATACTGAGCAAAGCGAATTAACGATGTGTAATTACTAGCATAATACTCCGAAAGACTTACTCTTCAGAGCATCCTTATCGTCATAAGATGAAGCAGATACACTATGGATTCCATGATTCTCACTGGGGCCTCCTTGGTGTGTCTCAGCAACTGCATTATCCTCCATCTTCCTTGGAAAAGGCTTTCGCTTACGCAGTCCTATCTCCAGATCTCTGCTGTCATGTTCACCATCCTTATCTTCTCTCTCATAATCCCTTCTATTCCTTTCCACATTCCGTTCTTTTTCTTTATCAAGGCGTCTTCTCTGGCGATCATGCTCCACGTCAGGACGGTCAACGCTAAAATCACGGTCAGCATGTGACAAATATGCTCTGTCCCTCTGAAGAATGGGAGAAAAAAATGGCATGTCAACTATTTTTTAAGGATAAGGGATGTCTAGAAAAGGAGTATAATACCGCGTTATCCTACTTCATGCAAGCTATTTACTATTGCTTAAATTGAAATTAAGTAGAGCCTGCAAAACTGCAAGTCATTTCTACCTTATCATTGTGAAGGGGCCTATTTGCAGGAGGCACTAAAGAGGTCCTGTCCTCCCGCTTAACCAAACCGCCCTTGAGACCACTGCTTGTGGGGCCACTGAGGTATCAGGAAGAAAGTGCTGAAACTCTTCAAGCAATCTTTATGCTCACTGAACAGCAAAGCAACCTGCCCAAAAATACAAGAAAACACACAAAATTAGCACCAGCGTACAACCGTAGACATAGAAGGCCAACCAGTAAGAGAAGACAGAACCTCTTGGTAAACATCTTGGATAGACTTATTATCCTTGCGGTACATGTTGAGGATGTCCAAGAATGCCTTGTAAACTTGTTCATCATGCTGAAATCGATTCTGTGAAAGGAAAAATTGTGCCATAAATCACCAGTTTGCTACATATCACACCTTCAATGCACCATAGATCAACCTGGGCTAAGGCTATACACGTATGCATGTATTTATACTTTATCTTGTTCACGAAATTGATAGCTTCCACAAAATCGACAGGCTTCTTCTCTTCTTGTAGCTTGATCGCATAGCCCTTAGGCAAGAAGGCGTTGAACCCCAGGATCAGTTCAGGGTACCCGTTGAACAGAGTTTTGACACGGACAATCACTCCATTAGTGTCGATCCTGCATCCAACAGTCGAACAGAAACACAATAGTATTGTGTAGAAAAGCTAATATTTTTTGCTCCACGGGAAATATTGGAAATGGTATGGATCAGATTGGCCAAAGCGCCGGCAGCATGGACCGACCTCTCACTCTTGAAGTCGCGCATGACCTCGAGGAACTCCTCGTACTTCTCCCGCTTGTCCTGGAACTTATCCTTGACTGCCTTAAGGTAGACGAGCGCATCGTTTGTCGTCAGCTTCTGGTTGGCCAAGGCGGCACCGGACGGCTGCTGCGGCTGTGCCGCCGGGGAGCAGCACCAGCCTGAGGCGGCGGTGCGGCCGCAGACGCTGAACCGGGCACAGGCATATGCTGTGGCTGAGCCGACCTGCGACACACACAAAAAACCAAAAAAAAAAACGGACCGTTGGATCACAAAATAAAACGTAAGGAGAAAAAAGAACAAAAAAACATTTTTACTTACTATACTTAAAATTGGGGCGGAAGAAAACGAATTCAGCAAAAAAACCAAACAAATTCAAGCGAACCATGAAGTAGTCGAGCAGATTCAAATACGACCGCGCTCCTCGGCGACTCCCTCGAGAAGCGAGGAAACCCCAACACCGAGAATGAAAGGCAACAAAGACAAACATAGAAACGGAAGTGAGAGGCGGCGGCGGCGGGCAGCGAGGGACCGGACCGGAGCGAGACGGGCCGGAGAGGCGAGGACTCACGGATCGGATCGGGCAACGTTGGGCCGTTTGAGCTGTGACCCCATGAGCGCGTCGTCCCTGGCGCCGCGCTTCATGCCCCCATGCAGCACCAGGCGAGCTCGACCTCCTCGTCAGCCTCCTCCGCGCCTCGGCGCGCGACCGATTCCACCCTCGAGCACCTCGCGCGCTCCGCCTTCCGCGCCGCCACCGCCTCCGATCTCGCCACCGAGGCTGTCCGCCGCCGCCGACGCCGGATCTGCCGGCCACGAGCACCCTCCAGCCCTCGCGGCGCCGCTGGACGCAGCGCCGGGTGCAGCACGGCGAGCGCGGTGGGGAGCAGCGGGGGCGGGAGCTAATCGCCTGCCAGGGGAGGAAGGGGGAAACGCCGGAAGAGAAGGGAGCGAGGCGGAAGCGAGAGACGAAATGAAAGGGAACGGCTCGGGGGCTGGGGGGAGGAACCGGGGGTGAGGGCTCCGCTAAGTAAACCTATCGCGGAGGGGACGCAGCCCGCGGCCGTTGTTGCGCCGCCCGACGCCCGCCGGATCCGAGATAAGGGCCGCGTGGACGGCCGGGATGGGCCCGCCTAGGGTGAGGCGTGGTTAGAAGGCGGTGAGCTCACCCGCGTTGGGAGGGCTTGGCTTGCGCTGTGGGTAACACGAACCACGACACACACGCACACCGGCAGGCGGCAGCGGGCGGATACCACCCGCGACTTGGAATTCCTGGGCGGCGTGGCGGTCTGGGCGATTACCCGGGATTAGAGGGGTCAGGACAGGATTAGCCATCCGAGGCCCACATGTCAGTGCGTCAGTGGAGGTGAACCGCGCTGAACAGGCGGCCCGTCTCGCACTGCAGGTTAACCTAACGACCGAGATGAGAGAGGGTGCGCCGTCGCGGCGCGCGCGGGTGGGCCTCTATTTCCATTCCCCGTTTTTTTTAATAAAAGCTTCGCTACTCAAGAAAACTCATTACAATCGGAGTGCAAAGCATCGCTGCAGGAACGAGGAGGAATACCAAATATGAGAACCTAAAATGGACACAAATATGTGCAGCTCGAAGGAAGTGAATGTCAAAGCCATATCTTCTATCTCATTCAAGGTTGCTACAATTTCAAAATCCGTTGTTTGGTTCTATTTTTCTACAGCGCACCATTTTTGAGCATCGCTCTCTCCTATAATGTGCTTCATTTCATGTCTTCTTCTGGAATCCCAAACGTCCTATTTTTCCACAGCGCCACCAATTCTTGAACATCGCTCTCTCCTATAATGTGCCTCATTTCATGTCTTCTTCTGTGATCAGTCTCAAGCCATCTTGAAATGCCTCCGCTTCAGCTGATGCCGCACAAAAGTTTGAAGCTACTGTCTCGGACCACAACCCTGCTCACTCTAGTACCACGATCATGTAAAAGGCATCCCATCAATTGATCTTCAGCACACCTCGAGCCAGGAAAATCCATCTTAGACAGAAATACACTGGCAATGTTTGTGTCTCATCTTGTGTCAGTCAAATTAAAGTCACTCACAGAGGATGTGTATACGTACAGAACCTTGCCATAAATACAGATAGTTCTTGGTATGCACACGTGTATGGCTGTCTATCCTTAGTGCTATGCTAGGGTTTGCATGACTGAACAAATAGCTTGTATATACATAGAAAGAAGTGTCCAAATTCACCTAGTGAATAGAGAAATCATTCAATGTACTAAAATTCACCACCTCAAAAACCAACACAAAGTAATAACAAATTAACTCAAAACCAAATTCTAAATATCAAAATCATCCAATAAACGGAAAGAGATCCATGGATGTAATCTCCATAGTTTAGCAAGCCCTACACTAGCACTTGTCGATCTTCGTACCCTTGCAATTGAGAACCCATAAAATATTTCATGTTAGTCTTCAATACAACTGTTTGATGAAAGTATCGATCCACACAATCTTCACATTCCTTTCCTTTTTCGTACTCATTTGCCTCTCTAATTTCTACGTGATCTCTCGTTAGGGTACTCATTTACTTCTCTACTCATATGTGATCTCTTGCCTACTTCTCCTTTTGCTCAATATTATAGTCACTCCTATTTCCATGGAATCGATTGTTTAATAAAAGCGATACTTTAATAAACTCAATGGGAAACCGGTCGCGCATGAGGTGAAAGCTAGTTTTTCATCTCCTAACCACTTAGGCTTTGCTACTTCATTTTGGAATCACCTATATAAGAATATCATTTGACATAGCTCTCTAGCCTACTCTTGGACTGGGGTGGGTGTTGGATCTGACCTAAGAATTTGGTTCACTTTCCTAAGACTCCAGTCATCCAAAAAACATAAGACTAAAATACATTGTAAACTCGGGCAATTTGATTCACTCTCGGGTCTAGATTGAATGCTTGAATAGTTCTCAAGACATTCTGACATAAGTTTTGGTGTTAATTTTCCTTCTCAAAACAATGCTTGAACAATAAAATATCATAAGATAAAAACAAAAAATGCATTGCATTAATCCAATATATTTATTGTGACTTAATGTAAACGTTAAATTGTTGAAAGTTTAAGCATAACAACAGCTCATAAAATAACAACTATTTTGGTTAGTTTAGTTAACCTAAGCCTAGAGCAAATTACCTGATATAAATGCGGTTAGTTAGAAATGATGATCAAGTTAAATGACCGGAGCACTGAAATTTCACCTTCGATTAATTTGATCCAATTTTCTTTATTTTGGGTAATTATGACCACTCCGTTGAGGAGCTCCACCAAACAAAATTTATTTTCCTTTTTTCTATGTATGTTTGTTCCCTAGCTTGTCTTTGTTCTCATCGTACCATAAATTCTTCTACACACCACACCACATCTCCCCTGCCAAATCTTGTATATGCTCTCTCCAATAACCATCATCTCTCTCATTACCTGGAACACTTTGGTGAGGATGATGAGGCTTCTTAAAAAAAAACTAAACCCATAGCCACCCTATTGTAAACTCTATAACGTCTAGCTACCCCTCCCCTATTTTTACTGCCAACAAGGTACTAAACACTGCGACATAGGCCAAGGTCACTCTCTACTTAAGGACTAGTTGTGGATGCTTGTGTGTTAGCAAACTTTTTAGAAGTACTCACTCCAGTCATATATATAATTTATTACCATATTGTTAAACTAAAGTATGAATGTAAATAATTTTTACTCTCTTTGTTTATTTTACATATCATATTAGAATTATTCTAAGTCGAGTATTCCTAATTTTTGTGCATTTTAAAAAGTTCATGTAGTATCAAACATATGTATATCCGTCCCTCTGTTCTAAATTATAAGTTGTTTTATTTTTCTAATATATGGCAGAAGCTATCTTTGTGAAAAAGCCAAATTGGCTTACAATTTGTAGTTGTTGGAGTATGAAAGTATTTTCTTAGAGTGAATCTAAAAATAAAAATCTTATGTTGATAAAAAAAATATGAGAAATGATAGTCAAATATATAAATGTCTGACTTAGGACAAAACTAACATGTATGGTAAAAAGGCAGATGGAATAATAATGTATTTTGGAAATACATAATATAAGTATACATATACCTTTTATAAATATTTGCAAAGATCTCAATAAATTTAAATGTTTCAAATAAATGTTCTAAAAACAAATAATCAAGACATATACGAAGACCATATAAGTCAAATATACATTTTTTTTGTTTCAAAGGCCTAGCAGAGCTCTAACCAGCTTAGACTATGGCTCGTCTGCTTTAGTAAAGGGGTGTTCGTTACTCCCTACTAAAAATTAGTCAATTAAATTTAGTTTCTATTTAGCTATTTTTTATCCAAAGTTCCAAACACCTTTACTAAATGGAACTAAAAGTGGATTAGCCAACTAGTCCCCATGAGTTATTAAATGCGACTAACCCTTACCTTTTAGTCACTTTGGAGACAAACATCTTGACTAAAAGGGCCTCTTTTAGTCACCAAACAAACACCTGGTGACAAAAGTTTAATTCCTAGTTTAAGTAACTAATGTTTAGCATGAGAAACTCAAGTTAGCCTAATGCGAGTCAACGGTTGAATAAGATGGTATATGACATATCATACCTGATTAGAGGTTGATGTCAACCAAATACGAGTTTCGCTTTTTATTGTCCTCTATGATCAAATAATGTTGCGTCTTCGCAAAACTAAACATCATCTAGGGTCCTCCAGGTAACGTTACATTTTCGGAAACCATACACGATTACGCATCTAGAGTGGTTTAAAACCGTGTAAGTAGGACCTTGTGCAAGTGCCCGCCAATTCTATTGTCATCGTCCATTAGCAAAGAGAGATACACGCATCGATCCTTTTTAGAATTTTAGGGCGTTTGGTTCACTCGGATTTGACCTTGGATTAGTTCAATCTGACGACATTTATAATAATTTATACTATATTTGATCTCTTGTAATGAATCCAGATGGAATAAGTGCGAAAAGAACAGCCCCTTACTGACTTATGTATAATACTCAAAAGGGTATATAGCCCTGTTGGACAATGTAGTAGTGATCGTTGCTGAACTGGATGGAGCACACAACTTGACCTGACAATTGACAAAACTCCGTCGGCACGTTTCCTTGTGGTGTATTGAGAAGCGGATGCGGGCGAAGGAAATTTTGTTTTGGTGGACGCAATTCCTAGCTTGGAGAGCGGGTTAGTCCTGATCTGCAAGGTAAGTAAGACTGGTGCAAAGTAGGGTCTGGACATAACATAAAAACTGAGTTATATATAACAAAATGCCAGTCATGTTGATAATGGTTAATTATGTCCGCTCATATAGGTCTAGAGAGTGAAAACCATATTATACCCCGTATATAAGGGCCGTGTTTAGATACCGATCAAAAACTTTATCCCTACCACATCAGATCTTTGACACATGTATGAAGTACTAAATATACCACTAAAAATAATTAATTATATAATTTGTGTGTCATTGCGAGACAAATCTTTAATCTTTTAAGCCTAATTAGCTCATGATTTTACCTACAGTGGTACAATAACACATGCACTAATGATGAATTAATTAATCTTAAAAATCGTCTCGCGATTTACGAACGGATTCTGTAATTGTTTTTTTGTTAGTATTTAAATACCTCATGTAACACCCTATATAACATCTAATGTGACATTCAAAACTTTTACGACCCGAATTAAACATACCCGGGTTGTTTAATTAGAGTTAAAAAGTTTTTGCGTGTCACATCATATGTTCTGACACTAATTTAGTCTATTAAAAATAGACTATAAGAAAAAATTACATATTCTGTTTGAAAACCGTTATTAAGACTAATTATTCGTTATTAACACATATTTATTAGCACAACATTGTCAAAAATATAAACTTATAAGACTTAAAAACTGTCTCGCAAACTATACATAATTTATTTAATTATTATTTTTAGTATATATTTAATAATTTATGTATGTATTTTTAATATTTAATATGATAGGTAAAAAGTTTTTGACAGGGACTAAATAAGACGGTCGCGTATGTATCGTCCAAAAGTTGAAGCTAGGACGTACGGCTAGCTACTAGAGTAGTGGCGGTATTGCCAGTTTTACCCTGTCGCCACGTACTGGTATAATCGGGTTAGGCAACAACATGAAGTGTCTTATAGGTCTGTTTGGTTAGTATTTTTAAAATTTAATGTCCCTTACAGTTTAGTGATCTCTAAATTTAATGACCTCTGTTTAGTTATAGTGACTAAAGACGGCTAAAGTTTAGTCACTTTTAACTATATCTTCGTAACTAAAGTTCTCTAAACTTTTGATTTCTAAATTTAATGAGATATTTGATACTTTAGAGACTAATTTTAGTGACTAAATTTTAGAGGGAGCTAACAAACACACCATCATTTTTGGTCTCGACCCCAGTTTTTAGAACGTGAGAATTTCGTGACACTCGGAATGGACTCGTGCACGCGATTTCGGTGAGATTCCACGCAACCTACACCACCTCCCTCCCGGCTTGGACGGAACCGTACCTTATACAAGGTATACAACTGCTTAAAAAACACAAGGGACGCTACAGTGTCGCGCCTGCATCCAAATCCTGTAAGGGCAGCCGCAATAGCTAGCAATGCCATGCTAACTCTTATTTTTTTTGTTATATTTTAATACAAGAAGAGAAAAGTTAGTTCTTACTCAGAGTTAGCTCATACCATATTTCAAGATCATGTGTGAATATAATGTGAGTCTAATCATACTATAAGCTATTGCTAAGAGTTAGTACAATTAGAGAAGTAGACTTATAGCTGATAACTAGCTCTATATCACTACAGCTGCCCTAAACGAGTCGAAGAAAGCAGAAAAGCTGAGGCCAAACACAACACACAAGTGCTCTCGGACGTACGTACCAGGTCTTCCGGTCACCCGTTCCAGCCTCCAGGCCGCTTTACCTAGCGTGTCGGGTCATTGGATTCTGCGTGCGCCTCCAAGCTCCCTGAGTTTGACCTGTATAATCTAGCGAAAACTTTCTTCTCCCATGTAACATTGTTGCTACACAGCATACAAGTAGAAGCAGTAGTAGTTTGCAAATCTGTACCTTCTTTTTCCGAATGACAAGTCTCTACGCTCTACGTGCTCAAATTAAATTAAATATGCTTCCGTTTGGCTACGACCGTGTCGCATCAGATGTTTGGTACTAATTTGGGTCAGTGTCTAAAGTGACGATGTAGACCAACCGACGAGTTAATTTCTATCTGCATATCGGGCCTCATATGGTATATAAAGATGATACAAGGATATATATTGTTTATATATTGTTCAGGCAGTAAAAACCCTACGTCCAGTGGGTGCTGCTGCTCGTGTATTCTGCACAAGTGTTCGTAGTAGAGGTTACAAACAATCGAGAGAGGAAAGAACTCCAAAGTCTCTGGTGTAGGTGTCAAAGTGTTTTTTATGAGAGGACGATTGGATGATCGTGTCGAAGTATTTTTTTATGAGAGGACGATTGGATGATCGGCGGATGCCTTCGTAAAGGTCCCTCCCTCCTTTTATAATCAAAGAGGAGGGTTCGGGTTACAACTGAAATGAGTGAAAGGATAAAAAGAAGAAGAAATATAAAAAAAGGCTTGAGGAGCTTGCCATCTTCCTTCTTATTTGAAGAGTGCAGGCGTGCAGCTGACCTGTAGCGCTTGGATCGATGACGGACCAAGTCTGAGCCTCTCCATCTACTGGTGCCATGCATCACCATCACAGCCATGCTGGTCAATTACCTTCGGTACATTGTGGTGAGCGGGCACATCCCGAACTCCCACAGAGTGGGGATTCAGCGCACAATGGCCATTACCCCCATTGTTGTAGAGGTGTGGACGCCGGGTCGTGATTGGAATGACCGGAGTCATGTCGAGTCGTACCACATGGCTCCTCATGTGCTCTCGTACACTGAGCTAGATCATGTCAATCCCTTTGTGGGAGTGGATCGTGCGGTGGGGCTCCATACAGTTCCTCCTTTTCCGCCAATGACTTGATGAACTCAGAGAGGCGGAAGTCATCCCTAGGGGGTCGAGCGCACTAATACTTACGTTACAGAGTCCCGGTGAGACAGAGATTGCTCCTGATGATCGGATGTGCTCGAGGCCACACGGCATGGGTTGGACGAGACGATATCATTCACTACCTTTGTTGGGTATCCCTAATATCGATATCCGACAATTTAAAGAATTAAATTAGAATAATTATAAAATTGATTATGTAAAAAGCTAATTAATTTGCGAGAAAAATCTTTAATTCTAATTAGTCTATGATTTGATAATGTGATCCATTATTACCCCAGTATATCTAAAAATTCGATAGCCAGAGGTATCAACACCCCTTGTAGTTGTGTTACTACTCTGGTAGAAAGATCAAAAAATATCTTTCAGCGTGGAAACTCGTCTTTGCCGAGCCCGTTTTTTTTAACCTTTTTTAAAAAATATTTCAATAATAATCCCACTAAATAAAATTTGTACATTCTAGCCCTTTCGTTGTCGCGCCACCGAGAGTGGCGTGACAAGGTCATCGTTTCCAACGTGGAAAACCTTGTCACGCCAATGCATGTGGCGTGACAGTATGGTCTTGTCGCGCCACCAGGAGTGACGTGACAAGACTGATTTTCGAAAAATCATAACTCTTCAATACGACGTCGGATGAAGATGATTTTTATATGAAAATTGTAGCTCTCGATGAGATCTACAACTTTGTAGTTTTGAGTTTCTCAATTGAAGACGTTAAGATGCTTGAAAAAATTAAATACTTTTTTCAACACCATAATAAATGCATAGAAGAGTTCGTGGGTTTTTAAAAATTCATTTTTTTGCATGGTATCAAATAAAGATACTTTATGAGCATATGATTTTGAAAAAAATATCATATTTTTCATATCTTTATTTGATACCATGTAAAAAAATATATGAATTTTCCAAGTGACGAAGTCTTATATGCGTTTATTATGGTGCTGAAAAAATATTTATTTTTTTGTGAGCATCTTAACATCCTTAAATCAAAAAACTCAAAACTACAAAGTTGTAGATCTTCGAGAGCTACAATTTTCATATAAAATCATCTTCATCCCACGTCGTATTGAAGAGTTATATTTTTTCGAAAATTCAGTCTTGTCACGCCACTCCGGTGGCGCGACAAGACCGTAATGTCACGCCACATATATTGGCGTGACAAGTTTTTCCACGTTGGAAACGATGTCCGACGTGTAAGACCTTGTCACGCCACTCCCGGTGGCGCGACAACGTTATTTGGTCACGTCAGTGGGGCTGACGCGACCAAAGGTTAGAATGTACAAATTTTATTTAGGTGAGATTATTATTGAAATATATATATTTTTAAAAAAGTTAAAAAATAAAAAAAAAGCCGCCGAGCCCTAACCACTAAAACTGTGAAGCACCGCCAGGTAACCAGGTCGACTATTGGTACTGGCGAAGGGCTCATATAAGTCATAAATCCGGCATAAAAAGTGTAGCAGCAGCGCGCGATCTCATCGTACTCGTACTGAGCCATATAAAATTAATTAATCGTGGTTATCTCTAACACAAGCTATTTACTCCCTGCAACACTGCCTATGTCGATGATACCGTCTCTAGTTTCAGGTCAAGAAAGATCAACTCTGTTATGGAGTCTGTAATGTAATTAGTCTCTGCATTTGCATGTAGTATAAAACTCTCTACCACTAAAACGTTCAAACTGGAATGGTCCACACCGCTTCGGCGTGCCCCTAAATCGGCGTGCCCCCGACTCCCCGTGTCCGCGTTCACTCCCTCCGCGCGGCCACCGCGTCCCTCCGCGCCGCCGTCCCCTCCGCGATGCGGCACCGCCGTCCTCCGCGTCCACCCCTTCGGCGCTCCCGCCTCCCTCCGTGCGGACACCGCCTCCCTCCGCGCCCTCTCCTCTGTGCCGCTGGGGAGCCGCCGGCCCGGCCTGATCTGCCGCCGTCCGCCCTCCCCTGAATTCGTCGTTCCGCGAGGCCGCAGCCGCGTCGTCGCCCGACCAGCAAACAAGAACGAGCCGAGGAGAGGCTGAGAGGCACAGGACAGCGACACCGCGAGGAGGCTGAGAGTCGCCGGCACCGGCACCGGCGTCAGACGTCCGCCGTCCTTCCGTCGGCGACCGCACCCCCCCCCCCCTCCCCCCTTTCTCCTTCCCGCGGGTGTGTCCCTGCCGGCTCCGCAAGACGCGGAGGCGGAGCGGCGTCCCAGCTGCGGTCTAGGCGGAGGAGGAGGGCAGCGAAGGGAGGGCGGCTTCCCAGCTGCGGGAGCGGGAGAGCGGCAACGACGAACGTCGGCGACCCGGTGAGTTCGTCTACCTCCTGCTTCTGTCTTTTGACTGCCCAGATCTGCCGACCTGTGTTCCTGTGCTATGTCAAAAATTCAGAGTCAGAGCTCGGGATTGAATCTTCTTATGTACGAGTACATCTGTTTATAGCTACTCAAGTACTTGTAGCCGTAACTCACTTAACCAATTTGAGTTGTAGCTAGGAACTTTCACTGCTCTAGCTCACTGAACCAATTTCAGTTCTGGAGTTTGTTCATCACTGATGAACCCCGTTTCTTTTATTTTAGAAAAATGTTATCACTGCATTGTCAGGTCTCTTTCAGAACTGCACATTTCTCTTTGAGTAGTACTCATAGGTTGGACTGTGGGTGTGATTAGAAGCAAGAAATGACTCTAATCCTAAATCTCTTCTTTTTGATATGTCTTTCAGTGCCCTTGTTTTGGAAGAACGTGGCAATGATGAATTCCTATGGAATCCATCCAGATTGGTTCTAAGGTGTGTTACGTAACCTTGTTCTTTTGCCTTTTATTGCTTGTGAAGTTGAGCACAAGAAGTGGATTATATTTTTTTTGAAGCAGCAAAGGCATCTGTACAAATGTTCTGGTTCAGATTTGTGGCAGATTGTAGTCTTAGGTGCTCCACAATTTATTCCTACACAGATTGTAGTCTTAAACCCAGCTTATATATGTATATCATATATTGCTATTATTGTTGCAAAACATAAAAAGTAAGTATAGGGATTAGCACTACGTATTAAATCACTCTGAAGTAGAAGCTGTGTAGCATGTCAGTACAATTTGAGACTCTATTTGCAGGTGATATTGCAGTCCATGATTTAACCAAAATTCAGATCACCCATCTAAACTTATATTAGCTACATACACCTCTAATTTTAAGGTTATAGTGTTAGTGTCTATTGTTTAGGTGCTTAAAGCTTTGAAACATTCCTTAGATTATATGAACATTCCTTCCCTCTCATGGCTTATAGTTTGGAGCGATGGTTCTGTTAAATGACTGAGCGATGGTTCTGTTAAAAGTGCTTATAAGGTGGTTCCCGCAAAGTAGGAGCTGTTAGGAAAGAACTAATTTTTTTCTAATTCAAAATTGGAGTATTCTCATTGTGTTTGTTGGGTAGCTTCTACCTTTCAGTTGATAATGATATATCATGGTCATCGTTACAGGTTGCTACCCAATATTTTTGGTGGAGCAGATAATGCCATGTTGAATATGTGTTGAGACACCTCAATGTTAGGACTGCAAAGCTAGCACTATTGCATTTCTCGGCTGAGTTGAGTTTGGACACTCTAATTAATCTGTGGCAGTAGAAGGTACTGAGCGTTTCCTAGAGTCTCTCAATATTTCAACAATAGGTTTTAATCACTTGACAGGTGGGTGCAACATCAATCTTTCATTGCCTATTCAGATGGTGTGTTTCCACCCTAAGGTAACAAAATTGGTTTTGCATACATATGCAATGTGGGTTTGCAACTAGACCATTTCCAGTAATTTATATGCAAATCTAGGTCGTTGCTAAATATAAATATCCAGTATAATAATAGTCATATGTGAGATCCAACTGCAAGGGAACCTTTTTTTACATCCTTTCTTCCATGTTTGTTTCCTGAGCTATTAAGGTGATCGAAATGGTTTACTCTGAATTTCACCCCACAATTCGTTGCAAGGGAACTTTTTTTTACATCCTTTTCCCATGTTTGTTTCCTTTTTCCCACACTACGTATTCAGGGGAACAATTCGTTGAGGATTGCTAAAACGATAAAACGGAAATGCAAGAGTCCGACTTATTATTTATGTGTGTTTGTTACAGGATGGTCGAAGAGCCACACGAGCCAAGCCACCTCCACAAGAGACGACCGGCCTCCTCCCACGGCGCTGCACGGATCCGCCGCCATCTGCCCGCACCACTCGAGCGCCGCCGGCCGTCGGCGTGGCGCCGCACGGATCCATCGCATCCGTCCGTCCACTCCACGCCTCCCGCCCTAACGACCGAGCCCCCGCCAGCGCGCACCCAAGCCGCCACCCAGCCGCTCAGAGCCTCCTCCCGTCCTCTCCCCTCTGGGCAACAAGGAACCTCTCAACCGGTTGTGCAATCCGGCCGCTGGCCAGGATGCAGCGAATCGAAGAGATAAGCAACCGCCGCTGGCCGGAGCTCGATGGCGCTGCTAACGCCACCGCTCATTCCCCTTCGCTCGCTGTCTCGCCCACGGTCTCATCTCCGTCGCTGCTGGCTGCCGGGGCATTTCCCAGCCCTCTCATTTGTCTCTTCTCCCACAGTCACCGCAAACCACGATGCACTATGCCTCTTGGCCCCAATGTCTGGTCACTCCACCGGCGGTGCCATAGGGGCGCAGCTGCTTCCCTCGACCAGGAGAGGTCCAGCGCCTCTGAAACCACAATCGCTCCCGAGGAAGACCCAGGGCCACCGGGTTCCTCTGATGCGGCTGCTGAGGACGGGGTCGCGACTTCCGCCGAGCCGGCAGAGGCGAGCCAGAAGGACCTGGAGAACATCCAAAATCAAAAGGGTCCGCTGCTGCTTCCAGCCTTCGTTGGATCGTTGCGTCACTGGAATTAGTGCTTACTGACGCCGCTTTCATTTGGCTCCCATCGCTAGGTATTGGACCTGCTCTCTTGCTTGATTTTTGTTCTCATTTGCATTGATACGATGTCTTAGGCTCTTAGCTGCATTCATGACAGTAGAATAACAAGTACAACTTGGACGATTTTGGAGTAATTCAACTGACAATATTAGGACAGACAGATAAGAGTCTTATCCTAAGCTTTGTGTACTGATCTTAATATGCATGTTCCAAACACTTTGTGTTGCCATCGCTTGTCTTATACCCATCACTTTGTGTTTCTATCTTCCAAACTTTATAGCGCTGTATGTTCCTTGTGCTGATAAAAAACTGACACTTTATGGTTACTTCTGTTGCTGCATCACATTCACAGGTTAAGCTTACCATCATGATTAAGGACCCTAGAGATATAGAAAGGAAAGAACACTCGGGATAGAGGATCCTGATGAAATTACTAGGCATAAAGCTTAAGTATTCCCTTTCATTGTGCCATGCAACTATGCAAGCCATGTTGTCTTTCTTTCCACATATCATTTTGAATGATAGTGTAAAGTCAAAAGATAACATGAACTAATTTGCAAAAAAAACTTGCCTCCAATGTATATAATTTTGCTCCATGGATGACCTATCCCTATATATTTTGTCTAGCTCCCTATATTCTTAAAGTCTAGCTAATCATATCCAGAACGATACAGTGCCAATTTATCAATAGAGAAGAGTTACAGCCCCCCCCCCCCCACCCAAAAAAAACAGAGGCTAAACAAAACTGAGGAAGAATTATACAAGGTCCAGCCTGAATATATAACAGAAAAAAACAAGTTGGTTGCTTGTTTTTAACTGCAAATAACAGATTCCTATGGAAACAATAGCGATATTGTTACAAAGTTTGTTGTTTTGGTTCTCAACAAAAACATAATGATTCTAGATTTGCAGAGCCCAATTTTTTAAAAATAAAATACTGATACATTCTTCACCTTCATACTGCTAACGTTCCAATGTGAGATTCCATGAATTGCACATGTGTTAGCTGCTACTTGGTCAGATCACACAATGAAGATGTAATTTCTTGCAAAAGCCTTGTCACTAATGCCCTGCGCATGTATAGGTAACAAAGGAAAGATTCCAGAGAATCATGTTGCACTTCAATTGCTTGCCAAGGAGATGTCTGAATGGCCAGACATTGAGGTAATATTGGAACTCAATTCTCTCTCCTTCCGCCCCACTGCATTACCGGCAAGAGTCCACTAATGTCATTTTACCTGAGTCTAGGATTATTTCACTTATACTTCATTGTTGCCTTCATTTTATTTAGTTTTTGTTTTCATCTGCGCTGACCGTGCTTGACAATGTTCTTTGACCCCACCGGCTCCGCACAGTGCCCGTCCACGGCGCCACTACGCGGGTGCGCCGGCCATCGCGCTGGCCAACGACCGTCCAGCAGGGCCGTGAGCCACCGGCACTGGTGTCAGGCCTTCCACCGTTCCGTCCACCGACCCACTGCACCGAGTATGCCCGACACTCTGCGCAGACCGTGGTCGTCCAGGAGGGCTGTGGTGCCCTGTAGCCTATTGGCCTGTCCTGAGTGCTTATCTTCTCCATTGCAGTTTTTCTCCAATTTCCAAATCTCATTCTTAGTGTTAGGGTTTGGACATCATTAGAGAAGGGAGATTGAATGGTGAAGCTTTAGGGATTGTGGATGTGCCATTTGAGACCGTGAGCCTAGAATTGAATGGAATTTGTTGTTATTTTTTTAGAAATTGTTGTATTATCACAATTTAATTAACTTGTAGTCATGTTATTTTCAGGAATCTGTTGTTCTTTTTCTTTCTTCCCCCCTTTTGCTCTTGCCATAGTTACTACATGCATTGTCAAACCTATCTCCAGTTGGAAGCAATGACCACTGAGTTGTAACCATATGTAGTTAATGACTGCTACGCACTATTACTCTGGTTCATATTACTCATTTATTCTATGTAGTCAATGTTCTGATATCAGTAGACCAAGGATTGCATGTTTCTAACAAACAGTGGCTGCTTTGCTTGCTACAGAGTGCAAGCTAAATGATCACGATTTTGTTAACGCTAAAAATATTTAAATATATGGCTTAGAATATACTAAGAATCTCTGTAAGACCCCCTTTATGCAAAAAATGGGTTTAGAATATTATTAATTTCTTCTGTTATTTTCTCCATCTTGTAGGTATGTATCTGTCGGAACAAGATGGTTGAATGGTGATTCTCCCTTCCTACCTAGAGTTTCCTAGAGGACATCCGAATTTGCTTCGAAGGATTAAAAAAACTCACTTTATTTTGTAGAGGAACAATGAACATGATTGACGTGCAATCATCAAGGCCTCACTCCCTAATTTAGTCAAGACACAAAGCACCACCAAGTCATTTTTTTTGTTTTTTCTAATAGGAATCTCTTTTGCTGTTTGTCTTCTGGTTTTGTCCAACACTTCCCTGTCATCGACAAAAAATGAATCGTATATGGTATTCTTTCATGTCAAGCTAGAGCATTGAATGTCATGATAATTTCAATATGACAACAATGATTATTGCACTATACTCTGTAATGAAAATTCGGAGTAGATTAATTGCTTGAGACTGCATGTATTTTACTCCGTGTGACAACGAGCAGCAGCAGTATCTGGCTTTGATGAATTGAAATACTTGATGGCCTAGCATCCAACACTGATCACACACCATCTGTTTTTGCTTGCCAGCATTTAGCTACTTTCTTTGCATGCGACATGTAGTAACTATATATGTAACTATCTGTATTTGACATTTCAAACTTCAGTAGATCCTAATGTGTAACGACCTTATTTGATCGCTGAAATAGACGCCTTTGTAATGAATTCCATGCAAGTTTCGCAGTGGTGGATTTATGGGATCAAGATTGATTCATCTTAGATGTATGTTTTGATTATATTTCATTTCCATTTGTATCAATGAGGCAAATTAATAAATCATGTGTCGCTTTAACTTCATTATTAGTGCCAAGAGTATTTACAAAAACCTTTCTTATGACAAACAAAAAGATTAATATAGTTTGGTCACCCGTAGCAACGCACGGGCATTAGCTAGTAGTACTTGAAACTCAATCTAGAGGCACAATGATAGTCTCAACTAATCATTAAGGTCTTGTTTAGCTGCACACAAATATATTCTAATTCACATGGTTTGAGAGAGATTAAGATGTAAATCGGAGTGTATTTATGTGCAACCAAACAAGACCTAATGTGTTCTTCATACCGGACTGAGCGTATTTTCTTCCAGAGTGTAAAACAAAATCTAACATAATGTTGATCAATCATTGGTGGAAAGAGCAGGAGGCAAACCCATAACTCACAGCATAAAACAATCCTGGGCTTAGTTATAGCAGGCAAAATAGATTCCGTGGAGTTTGATTTTTTAGCACTTGAAACCCAGCTCAAATGGCCAACAGGGTTATATTTGGTGGATCTGCACGGCTGCGCCTCCAGCAAGTACCGACTAAATTTCTTGCTGAGTGGTACTTGATGACCAAGAACACAAGTTCCCTTCCAGGATACTACTCTAATACATATACATATATATAAATATTAATTCATTGTGACGGCACAGATAAGAGGTCAACTGCACATATATGCACTGCAGTGGTTCTTCAATCAGACGGCTATGTTTCCACCAATAGTTGTTGAACAACCACACAACTGGATTTCCAAGCGTCGGGATCAGGCTGACTGCAACCAATGGGACAGCACAAACAATAACCCAGGGCCAAATGGGTTTGTCGCCTGCTTTATTGGCACCGGTGGTCTGAAACTTCTCAAGCTCTTCACACAAATCTGGGTGATTTTGAAACAGCAGCTGTAACTGGAGAACAAACAGAGATAAATGAGAAATAAGGATTCACTCATACTTCAGCAATGTGGCCAGGGGGAGAGGATGATACTCTACCTCTCGGTAGGCATCAAGCTGGATAATTCCATTCTGCCAAGAATGTTAATAATGACAAGTACAACATGTAATCACGGGCCTGTCATGAGAAGCATGAGTAACTGAGATATTGCTATGCAAATATTATGATATCTCACTCTATATCCAAATAGATGAAACAAATATAGAAAAATGTAAGAACTATAGCTGTACATGAAGTCATGAACTATGCCGAGCATCATTCAAATGTAAGCATCTTACTTGGAGGTTGATGCAAGGTATGGTATTCAGTCCTGATTACATGGATGCAGAAAAAAGGTCTGATTTGGCATGATCTAGAAACTATACTACAGACCTACGGAGTATCAAATAGTATATTATAAGTGCTCTAAAGTCATCATGGAAGCCTGCAGTTCTGTTCCATTTGAGATCAGCAGAAATTTTGAAACGAGTTTCACAGTCAAAAAGGTCTCTTGGTAGATTCTCTCTTTCATATTCCAATGCACCTTTGTATTCCTAATAACTCACTCATTTCTTTTCCACTAATTATTTAAACAACTAGTATATTTTTGGGTGGCCTCCATTGTATATATTATAAAAAAAACTGTGCTTGCAATTCCCAGGCAACGAGCTAACATACTACATGATGAGCAATCACTCATTAGAATGCTGCTACCTGCAGGGCAGGCTAGCAAGTAGCCATGCTAATTGCTATATCTGCAACTCCCACCGTTTCAAATTATAATTCACTTGGCTTTGTCCTAAGTCAAACTTCTCCAACATTGAACAATGCATCAACATATAATTGTAATACAAACTAGTTTCATACAAGCTAGTCAGAACTCCTGCCAGCACTTAAAAAAAAAAAACACATTTATCATGAAATATGTCTTGATAGGGCATATTTGAACTTGTAGATGTTGTCATATTTTTCTAAAACTTGGTCAAAGTTAGATAAGTTAGGCTTAGGACAAAGCTAAACTGAAACTAGTATGGAATGGAGGGAGTATAAGTTAAAAAGAAAACACAAGTCAGAAAATTGTTTCATTCAAATTCAAAATCCTAGATACAGGTATCATCAGGATCTCACAAGTAGAATACTGTAAGCTCCACATTTTAGATGGTTTTGTTTTCCGATTACAAGGAGCACACACGAGCACACACACACCACCACATTGCACAATCCCAAGCAT
Organism: Coix lacryma-jobi var. lacryma-jobi; assembly: GCA_009763385.1. Taxonomy (NCBI): domain Eukaryota; kingdom Viridiplantae; phylum Streptophyta; class Magnoliopsida; order Poales; family Poaceae; genus Coix; species Coix lacryma-jobi. Next base: position 17,720,898 of record CM019830.1, on the reverse strand, counting down.
GCAAAACCACAATGGTGCCTCCAATCACATAGATTTCAGATAGTTAGTAACTCAGTTTCATCAAGATATGAGATGAGATTCAGTATTACTAGATTGCAATTCATCAAGACATGAGATGAGATTCAGTCTTAGATGTAAGTGAATGATGCCAGAAGAATCATCGCAACTTACTAGACGAGGCAACGACTCAGGCGTTTTGATCACCACACAGATGAAAATCATGAAATGACCTAAGATGTATTAAAACATTGAACTCACTTTCACTTTCTTGACAAATCTGAGGGATTCTTCAAATGTCAGCTGCTCTGGTTTTGATGTCAAGGCGCCAAAAACACCATCATTCTTGAATCTGCCCTCAACATCTCATTTGCTCTCGGCATTGTAGCTCCCTTGCCTCTGAGGCCTGAGCTGCAACAGAAGAAGAAATTAACATCATTAAAGGATATTACCACATCATTATCTGAAATAAGCAGTCTCAACTAAGACCAACAAACAACTACATTACAATTTGCCTCTGAACTGTGTCAACATAAAATCAGAACAGCAGCAGCTACCAGGTATTATTGCTTGTAACCAACGTTTTTTTTTAAATGATTGGCCAGAGCTACAGATTAGAGTGGAATTTCAGTACATGCCAACCACAACACCAAACACAATAACAAAAGCACCAACCACGCCTGCTTTACATTATGATGTAAGGGCAATCATTTCCATTTTTCTAAAACCGAAGTATTCCCCAAACAGAGAAAAGAAGCTCAGGTAAAACGTGTGAAACAAGTCATCTCGTTAGGATGAACCAATCAACTGACTGACTGACTGAGCGTACTAGCGTAGTGCCAACCAAGGGTTCAGAAGAATTCCAGCCAATAGCAGCGTTGAACATCTCAAGGAACAATTAAAATACTGAATGGTATAACACGAGTTCAGTAATCTGGAAGCAAGACAGATTTTGAACTAGAACGGGTTGCAACCGATGATGGCGTAATGATGAATGTCAGAAACTGAAGAACATCGGCAACTGAATCACGATAACAGTGATGTCAACACTCGGCTGCCACTGCGGAAACGGCCGTTGCATCGAAAGGCATTGGGATACGATTCAGAAGGCGCAGGTTATATATCCCCAAACGGACCACAATCACACTTCACAACTGTACAAGGGGAAAACAAACAGCCTTTGCACGGCACAACGGCTGGTAGTTAGCTTGAATACGAGACTACCTCAAGAAACTACTCAAACGACTGACAGATAGCTCGAGCCAAGCACGAGGCAATGGTAGTAGAGAGCGTCAAGAAGCGCGACTCGAACCGGCGGCGCAGCAGCCCGCAATCGCAACAGCTAGAATGCCCGTATTTAAGGATGGAAAAGCAAATATTGGGCGGAAGGTGAACAAAGCGGTGCACCTGTTAGCAATTGATGGAGGCAATTAGGGTTCTGCGCTCGGCTCTCCTCCCTCCTCCTCCTCTTGCAATCTCAAGCTTGGAATATTCGAACGGCGGTGGAGTGGTGTGGTGTTGGTGGTGTCGAGAGGAGGGGAAAGGCGAAAGGGGGATGGGGAAGACGAAGCAGTGAGGCATCCTTCGACACAGCGCACGTGCAAAAAGCGATTTTGGTTCATGACATGTGGACCCACAGGTCCTGGGTCGGTGCTGGACGCCACATGTCAGTGAAACTAGAAGCAGGGGAGTAGGCATGGGATGGTGGTGTACGTGTGTTACTACGATTCTTATGAGATACTGTACTCCACGACAGTCAACGAAAAGTTGGGAACAGGTCACTTGGATCATGGGCCCGGTAGCTCCACGACATTCGTGACAGGGACACGTACATCCCGACCCAAGCCCAGAACGGGGAAGAGATTCGATGGCCCAGAATTATGCTTTAGTCGTGTCAAATCTTTCGCAACGCGGCGCGCGTGCTCCTAGAGATAGCACGGAAGCACGGCCCATATGCTTAGTTAGACTCGGGCCAATTAGAGACGCTATATAAGCTAACCAACACGTGGAGACTGGACTAATTAGCCCGTCTGAGTGGCCTCTGCATATCTCAGTACGTTCAGATAAACTTATCTGATTGTGTATTTGATTAGATTAGAGTTGCAACATGCACTAATTGGGTCGCAACACTCGTATACTGATTAAGGGCCGCATGCAGCTCGATCCCTAGATTATATGCTGAACTTTTTTAAAAATCTCAAATGCAGTTCCTGTGTACTCACGCATAATATTGATTATTAGGGCGGGTGTAACGTCAATACTGATCTAGGAGGTTACAATACCCATAGTGATTAAGAAGTGCAACAGACATAATAATTAATTAGGGTTATAGGGTTTTCCATATATATCATCTTCGCAGGTTGTTACCTTTTTGGAATTCTCAAAAATGGGTCATGTTGTAAAAAAAAAGGGTCATCGTGTGCATACGGCTGGATTTGTGTAATTGTGTTGCAGCATGCAACACCCATGCATACTGATTATTAGGGGTTGAGCACACATACCAATCAACAATGCGACAGACATGATACTGATTAGGGCACAATATATATGCTTACCGAGCCAGGGTGTACGTTACGTTACTTGTTGCAATTCCCAAACATGGCTACGAAAGAGGGATCGAGAACAAATTTCCAGCAGGGGTGGTTATGGTAAAGCTAGTTTCATGGAGACTAGTTTTGGTAAAATGCCAGATCAAAAAAAAAAAAAGGGTCGACGATGTAGAACCGTAGAGGCTGTGTGACCGTCGTTTGCATAGTTTGGTAAAATTATTTCCTGAGGTCGCTGATTCATTGTACTGTTCGTTCAGGGCAGAATGTCAGATGGACGTGTTTTTTGCACCTGATCCGATGCATCGCTGGAGCAAGCAAATACTACAGCGCGCAGGTGCAATTTTCGACATATATAATTTCAGAAAGATAGATGGCGTACGTGTGGCGATCGAGCACACGCACCACACAGACACAGACCGCTAGCTAGTTTTATTTTAACAGAAGAGTCAGTGGCCGCCGCCGCCGCCGTCGTCCAGGTTCATGTCCCTGATGAAACAGGCGGCGAGCTCATCAAGGCCGACCTGGATCCTGTGGCCTTTGGGCAGGAAGACGTTGAAGCCCAGCGCCAGGTCAGGGCTGTCCTGGAAGAGGGCCCTGGCGGTGGAGGCCACCTCGGCGATGCCGACCCGCTGGTTCCTAAAGTCGTCCATGACGCGGAGGAAGAGGCGGTACTTGTCCGGGTGCCGCTCCTTGAACGCCTCCTTCACCATCTGCACGAAGCTCATCGCGTCCTCCACCGACGGCGACGACGACCATGATCCTGCCGCCGCGGCGGTGGCGGCGGCGGCGGCCGGCGCGTTCTTCGCCCCACCTCCACCTGCTGCTGCACCTCTTCCGACGACAGGCCTGAAAGATCGAGTACGTCTCAGACAACAGACGATCGATTGTTAGCACGTACGCATCGTCATCGATCGAACCGAAACGACGATATATATACCCCGATGACTTGACTAGCAGCTTATCTACTACTCAATCTCAACTCTAGGCTACCCGAGGAGGAATTCGATTCAACTAGGGACTGACGAGCGAGGATCATGTAGTACCGGTCACTGGAGACGGACGAGTAGGTCATGTCGAACACAGTCCAAGCAAACTGATCGATCGGGGTGCGGCTGAGAAGAAGGGACTAGATCGATCGTGGAAGTCAGGCTGCAAGAACAGGAAGAGGGAGAGTTTCTGTCGATCTGTAGGATCGAGCTAGTAGATAGGAAAGCAGGAGGTTAATATATAATTTATAGAGCCGCATGCAGCCGCCATGAATTCAGCAGGGGGATATATTATTGGGTTGGCAGGCAGAGGCATGCAGCTAGGTCATGGATCGGCGGCTGATCAGATAGATGGGCAGCCGGCAGCGTACGTGAAGGTTTGTTGCCACTGCCGACTGGTATGGACGACGTATCAATCGTATGGTAGATAGAAATTAGATGCTGATGTGATGACCGGGCAAGCGCATGGCATGGCATGCCTACTTTCGCGGGCGGGCGGCTTCAAGATCCAGAACGACTTCCCTTTTTCTGCGCCATATCATCTATTTTGCTTCTCGCAGCCAGAAACTGAACACGAGACTGAACAGAGCACCGCTCGGTTTCTTCTTCCCCTTTTGTTTTTCCCTACATCAGTCCTTGCTATCGTAGTAACCCGGCCTACTCTCTGGTTAACTCAAGTTCAGACTTCAGACACATTATATTTCGACCTTTGATTTTTTTAGATATAATAAGATATAAATTAGTTTTGTAATCAAAATAACTAAGAAACAAGACAGTAGCGTTCACCGCTACAGAAAGGGCTTTAGCCCCGGGTATCCCAACCGGGGCTAAGAATCCGGGACTAAAGGTCCCGGCCTTTAGTCCCGGGTGCTTTCAACCGGGGCTAAAGGTCCAGAGAGTAAAAAAAAATATGTGAGATTCAAACTCAGCACATCTCGCCTCAGGCACGCTTACCAAGCGAGCTACGGAACCCACGTGATATAGTTCTGGACGTTTTCGTTTTAAATCCACTCGTGAAGGACCTTACCAACCGGGGCTAGGGCTAAAAATTCACCTTTAGCCCCGGTTGGTAATACCAACCGGGACTAAAGTCTTTAGCCCCGGACGTAAATTTTACCGAGACTAAAGCTCAGTTGATAAATCGTCCAAAGGCCTGTTCTCTGGTAGTGGTTGGATCACACACACATGTCAGGAGCCTACTAGATAGGAGAAGAGCGCCAGACCCACGAATTAGACAACACTTGCACCAAAAAAAAAACAACACTCCACGTAATTCAAATTAAAAAAAAAGACAAAGTGTTAAAAAGTGGTCTAGCACTCTAGCTAGTCTCAGGGGACACAATTTAATGATATTCTTTTTTTCCTACTTCTATAAATAGACTAATATCATGGCTAAACTGCAAGCACACATCCTAATTAATTACTTACTCTCTAACAAAAAGTTGGAAACTGGTACACATGAAAATTGAGGCTACTAACCTACCGAATGCTACTAGCTAGACCTCCTTGCGTTTGTATATGATGACAATGTACAAAACGAGTGCTTTTTTTTTCCCTGTTGTTCTACGAAACCACTGATACCTATAACACGGAGGTTTGAGCCATCTATGTAAAAAAAAAGGTTGGGGCTACTAGCCAAATTGGTGCATTGGAACTATTCTTCCAAAGAAGGTCATAGTCTATTTTGTACAGTTTAACACTTGTTGTCAAGGTCTGTCTGCTAGTACTTATCAACACTTATTAGCCCTGCTGCTTATCAGTCATATGGTACATAATTTTCTCACACAACAAAAACATCAGCTGCAGTCACAGCCGCAATAAAGTCATGTCGAATAAAGTCATAGTCTACATGAAATCAACTAAATTCCCATCATACATGTATCCCGATATGATACTCACCCTGTTTCAAATTATAAGACAATTTGACTTTTTTTTGAAGAATCTGGAGGGCTGGGGCCCCTACAGTGAAATATATTAAGTAAAAGAAAGAGAGTTCGTTACAACCGAAGGGAAAAGCTAGAAGAGGCTAATCTAAACTAATTCAAACCAAGCAAGGAAAATAAAGAGACGAAAAAATCAACAAAGAAAATTTGTTCTAAGCAGCTCCAGCTATCAACATTTGAGTCCATGATTGAAACAAATGTTCTTGCCCTTGCTTGAGACGATATTTTAGATGACCTAGCTCTTTGAAGAAACTTCTGCAGCAGGCATCTCTATTATTACTTAGACCTTTGAAAATTAAGTCATTCCTCGCCATCCAGATTGTCCAACACATTAGGATAAGAGCTTCCATAAAAAATGGCGATCTTATTTGAGCTTTGATCATAAAAACCAGGTCAGGGAAGGAAGAACTAGTGGGTATGTCAACTCCAATAATATCCCAGCACATTCTTGCAAACTCACAGTCTACAAATAGGTGTTGACCAGTTTCTTCAGCAATTAGATTACAAAGTGCACACTGGTAGGAGTTTAGAATCATGCTCTTTCTCCTCAAGAGGTTTTTGGTGTTGAGTCTGTCCTTAAGAAGAAGCCAAAAGAAGACCTTGTGTTTTGGTTGCAATCTGTTTTTTCACAGCCAGCGGAAGCACTGTGAATATCTGAATGTCCAATAAGAGATCTATATACTTTGCTGGATGCAAACTGAACTGCTCCATTCCTGTAGGTCCACTTGTCATTATCATTATTTACCTCTGTGCTTCCCAGGATGTTCTGTAAATTCTGGAATTGTTCAAAAGCTGACTGAGACAAAGGTAGCTGTAAGAGATCAGCAGGGTCATTCAGCTCCAAAACTTTCTGTACCGTGATCTTTTCATTTTTAGCAAGGAGAAGAGCTCTGGTGCATATAAAGAAATTGGCACCCCATTCCAGCAATCAGTCCAGAAGAGAATACTTCTACCATTACCAATGACAGGTTTAGCAATGTGTTTAAATTTAGGGAGCAATTTAAGAATGTCCCTCCACCAGAAAGACCCCTTTCTTGTGTGATTGGGCAGCCTGTTATTAGAATAATGCTTTTCCCACACAAGGCATACCCAGGGCAGATTGTGATTATTGAAGAACTTGTGGAGATTTTTCAGAAGAAGAGCTTTGTTTTGCATTTCCAAATTGATCACACCCATGCCACCTTCACACTTTGGTACACATATCATTTCCCATGCCGCTTTTGGAGTGCCACTCACATTATTGCTGGAACCTCTCCAGAGGCAGTGCCTCCTATATTTGTCAATTTGTTTAATGATTGACTTGGGGATCAAGATGGTGCACATAAAAAGGTTGGCAAGGATGAGAAAACAACATTAACTAATTGCAGTCTGCCAGCTTGGTTGAGGAAGGGAGAGACAAAGGCTAGCCTTCTCTCACATTTACCCACTAAAGGCATAAAATCCTGGGCTCTGGGTCTCGAGATACATAAAGGAAGGCCAAGTAAGTGAAGGGTAAAGTACCCACTGAACAGCCAAAGGTTCCAGCAAGGATATTCAACTTCTCATTTGTGAGGTTTATTGGGACCATCATAGACTTGCTGAAGTTAACCTTGAGGCCAGTTGACAGAGAAAACTATTGAGCAGAGACTTGAGAAATAGGAGTTGTCTGACATCCCCTTCCACCATAATCAAAGTATCATCTGCATATTGCACAATAGGGAAGTCACTAGTGTAGTTTGTTGGCACTGGGAGATTCAGAAGCCCCATGTCTTTTCCTTTATTAATCATGGACTGAAGAAAATCAGCAGCCAAAACAAAGAGAAGAGGAGAGAGGGGATCACCCTGTCTAACACCTCTTTACAATGAAAGACCTTGCCAGACACTCCATTTAGGAGAACTGCTGAAGTGCCAGAAGAGAAGATATTTTGCATCCACTGAATCCATCTCTGGCCAAACCCTTTAGCTTGCATTATATCCAACATTGCTTTGTGCTCAATTTATCAAAGGCCTTTTCAAAATCTAACTTCAGAATGACTATTTCCTTTCCAGAGTGGTGGCACAGATGTATGTATTCATATGCCCAAGCAACACAATCTTGAATAGTTCTTTTCTTATAAACCCATATTGATTCTTATGGATCAGAGATGTGATGACTGGCTGCAGCCTATTAGCAAAAGCTTGGTCAGAATCTTGACAGAGGAGTTCAAAAGGGAAATTGGTCTGAATTCATTCAAGTTTCTTGCCCCATCCAGCTTGGGAATGAGTGTGATATATGAAGAATTAATGCTTCTCAGGCAGACTGAATGGTTGAAAAACTCTCTGAAAAGCTCATAGAAGTCAGCTCTGATCACTGGCCAACATTTCTTCATAAATTCATTATTGAAGCCATCAGGGCCTGGTGATTTATCATTGGGCAGACTCTTGACAATGAGATCAATCTCCTCCTGTCTGAAGGAACTTTCCAAAAGATGCAGACTATTATGCCTTTGAATGAAGAATTCAGGGTTTACCACAAGACCTTCAAATTCAGATAACCCAAGTCTGGCTTTAAAATCTTCCCAGATGATCTCTTCTTTTGCTCTGTGATTAGTGCAGGTAACCCCTTCTGAGTTGGTAAGTTCAGTGATCAGGTTCTTTCTGTATTTGATTGTTGCATTAGCATGAAAGAACTTGGTTCCCGCATCTCCCATTTTGATCCATTTGATGCTGCCTCTTTGTTTCCAAAAAATTCTTTGACGTTCAAGAAGGGACAAAAGGTGCTTCCTGGTAATGCCCTTAAAATTCCATTCTTCAAGGCTCAAATCTCTGAATTCTTCTATAATTTCCATGAAAAGGAGAATAGACCTTGTGTTGCTGATAAGAGTATGAAGCCCCAATTTCTTGCTCTGCCAAATTCTTAGGTTTTTTCTTAACAGCTGAACTTGGCTGTGATTCTTTTTGCCACATCATTGCACATTATAGGACTAGACCAGCTGAGGTTGAGGATTTCACCAAACTGAGCATCTGTAAGCCAATAGTTCTCAAATCTGAACATTTTACTTTTAGGGATGGTGGTGTTAATGCTGACAACACAAGGAGTGTGATCAGAAGGAGCCATATCAAGAGCATTATTTCTATTATGTATCTAGATATAATATATATCTAAATGTACAACAAAAAAAAATATCAAGATTCTTTTCTTTTGGAAGGCAGAAATTAGGAGTTTATAAAATTTCATACAAATCAGTTAATTTCTTATAAACACAGAAATAGAAAAAGAATCCTATGTTTCAAAAGGGCCTGAATCTAGAAACATCTTGTAATTTAAAATAGAAGGAGCACAAATGTGTTTTAAAGAAGACTAAATCTAGAAAAGCCAAACATCTTATAATTTGAAAGAGAGTACAAATCTATAAAGCCGTAAAGGTAAATACATCCTCTCTTCGATTTGCTCTGACTTCACCATTGCCCACTACTTCAAGCAACCAACTATGACATGAAAATCATAAGACAAATTTATTAAGACTAATTATTTCGTTATTAGCATATGTTTACTATAGCACAACATTGTCAAACATAAACCTATTAGGCTTAAAAAATTGTCCTATAAATTACACACATTCTGTATAATTAGTTATTTTTTAGTCTATTTTTAGTACTTCATGCATGTGTCTAAGTATTCGATGTGATGGATGAAAAGTTTTTATGGCCAGAACTAAACAAGGGAGCATATAAGCCCTCAATAATACCGGAGTTTGTTGAGGCTACAGTGCTGACACCTTGGCAGTGTGAACTTCAAGGTCTGAAGCTTTACAACCATATGCTGCTAAGCACATTTCTACAAATCCCATATTATACCATATCACAAGAGTTTTACAACTAACAGCACACGCTGATGAGGGTTAATGCTAGTCAGAGACTCCAGCAAGTTCGTCAACCGATAATTCACCTGCTTCCGATTTCCTGTAGGCACGCATTTCTGGGCAGTACCGCCTTGCAAGCACTTCCACTTGCTCAATGAAAGGCTTATCTCTGTGGCCACCGATCAGGCGGACCATCTGGTTCCATCTTTGACGGCAAAGCTCCCCAGACCAGCTCAACACCCCTGTTATCACTGTACCACTATCACAGAAAAAGTCACTAAGTGTCTGGAAACAATTGCTTTGATATATGGAAAGCATTTTGTTTGTAAAAAAGTCACTTCATACGTACAATAGTTGAATACTAATTTTATTATCTATCGAACAGAATATCACAAATTTTAGCTGAATAAGCGAAATGCTACACAATTGTCTTTGTAGGAAAAACAATCTCCATGATACTGGAATCTTTACTAAACGATTTGCAGTTCACTGAAATCACTGAGGACTGGATCAATTCAATTAAATTTCATGTTAAAAAAACAATGAAAATGGGAGCCATATACCAAAACTACTAAATTCTGGCAACAAACTACTAAATTCTAGCAACAAGTCAGCAATCAGCAACCAACACTCACCTATGCTCAAGAAGGTTCTCCCAGTCAATATCTTCAGCACAAACAACATCAACATTTGAAGCCTGGTTTGTTGTTAAGAAAATTTAGTGGCAGGCAACAAATAATGTATCGTGATAACAAAGACAGAAAAGAAAAATGCTACCAAGAAACAACAAGATAATGCTACCATGCAACACTAACAGGAGCGTATTGCCTACAATTCAAAAATATCAGCCAACACATTATCAGTCTATCATGGAGAACATGGTAAATAAAACCTCCTTCATCTAAAAGAACTTGCATTTCATTCTATTCGTTCAGATTTTGTGCGTGAAAATAAGAGTAAGTTAAAAGGAAGGGTAATAAAATTCATGTCTGGTACTAGACCTATTTTGAATTGGTATAAAATTATAAAGTATAATTTGTCAGGTTTTAAAAGTATAAGGGGCAAGTTGCATTAACTCAAAAGCAGAGGGATCAAATACATAGGTTTTCCTTATTGAAATCACAGATTTATACCTCAAAGTTCAGAGGCACTTTCAGGCAATATCACACTCATAATCCCAACGACAAGATGACATTTTGTTATGACAATAGTACAATTTCTGATAGGTAAACCATAGAAACTTACGCTTCCACTAATAGATAATCATCTATATCTGCCCAGATTCCTTTTTAACCAGTGGTGATGCTAATGACTAATTGCTGTATGTTATGTATAAATAAATTTCATTTAATGACTATAGATAGTATGTTCATAAATAAGCTGAAAGTTTAGGACAAGCAAACCAAAATTAGCAATACAAACGATTGGGTTTCGGTAGTCAAAGCATGCCAAACCGATACTATCATAAAATCTCAAACATTTTGAAGCTATTAATCACTTTACTAGACCAAACCATGTTAGTTCAGACAATGTGAAAAATAATTCAGATTGCAATAGTCTGTACCAATACCAGGTACTCACTAAGTCACTAGAAAATGTCTTAACAATAAATATGCCAAAGAGATACCACACACTGCACTTCTACGAACAGAACTGATACCCAATCAGTTTGAGGGCGACAAGTCAGACCAACGTAAAAGAAAAGAGCTTTTTACCTATATGGCCTTGTAAAAGATGACTCTCTCTTGTATGACTTTTTTCTTTTGAACTTACTTCTATGACCCTGAAACAAATTTTCATTCCTTTTATGGCCTTCCGTCCGTTTTTGCCACTTGACGACGTTAATTCAAGGGTAAAAAGACTGTTTTGTCCCTAGCATAAAAATTACAATTTTGTTTGTTTGTTGTATATTTAGAATAATATTAAACAAAAAATTTATACGTAACAATATTTCTTTTATGTGAAATATTGTCATTTGTGAATTTATTTTTTTAATATTAATTTTAATATACAACAAAAATATAACTCTGCAATTTTTTATGTTAGGGGTAAAACTATCTTTTTACCCTTGACTTAACACCGTCAAGTAGCAAAAACAGACGGAAGGCTATAGAAGGAATAAAAGTTCATTTTAGGGCCATAGAAGTAAGTTCAAATAAAAAAGGGTCATACAAGGAAAAACCATTATTTCTAAGGCCATATAGGTAAAAAGCTCAAAAGAAAATACATAAAAACTTGAAATATACAGAATTAGCTCCACATTCAAGGAGGAAATTATGTTATGCATTAAATGGTGGCAATACTAACCACTTAATGCAGCAGTTGTGGTTATTACGAGTGGTTAATTTTTCACTGATAGCCTCCCAAGAATGTTATCTCTTATCTGTCACAAATGAGTACACTAGATATATGGAATAAAAGATACATCAATGTGAAAAAGCACTAATGGAAGATGGTAAACATGAAACTGATATAAAATATGCACAAGGATAAAGAATTACACACCTGACGGTGACCATGATCAAATTTTTGATGGGCTTTCACACACAAGTCCAAATTTACCAAATCAAACAAGTTTTGGTACTCATCCTGAGTCCAAGCCCTGAAATTTTACCAATTAAGGGAGGGGGGCACAATGCACAAGTTAGCACGCTAAAGAATATCTTTCTATATTACATAATGAAACTTCAATTCACGAGTAGAAAAAACTTATGGTCTTTATCAAAATCTGTTAAATCCTGTTTATGGACACATCCTTTGCATTGTGAAACCACCATGTTTAAATCAAAACTTATGGTCTTTATCAAAATCTAATTTGTACATCCTTTGAAACTATAACCTGATTACATTTAAATATTCAACACATTGTAACTGAAGATACAAATGCACATGCAGTATAGCCATGTTATACAGAAGTAACAATGCTTTGACATTTTCTCCAAACAGGTGCCTGGCATTCAAAGCTGTCACAAACCAAATGAGATTCGTGGTTGTTGAAAGGACCGTGACGCCTAAGAGGGGGGTTGAATTAGGTAACTTAAAACTTCTACTCTAAACTATGACCTCTAATTTCCACCTAGTCAAACCTATGCAAGAAAGTAAACTATCTAATGTGCAACTAAGGTTTTGCTAGATGTGTTTGCTATCTCTACCGCAAAAAGAAGTTAAGCTACCTAGTTTCCAAACCTATCAACAAACATATCAAACTAGGAAAGGTAAAGCACATGAACAAGGTAGCAATGTAATGCGGAAGCTAAAGAGTGTGATAGAGATGCAAACTCCCGTCGACGACTCCGGTATTTTTACCGAGGTATCGAGAAGTGCGCAAGCTTCTCCCTAGTCCTTGTTGGAGCCCCTCGTAAGGAATCCCTCACAAGGGCCAAGCTCCCGGTCAGGTAACTCCGTGGATAGCTCCGGTTCTTCCCCACGCGCAAGTGGGTCTCCGGTTAAGCCACTCGTGGCAAAGCCTCTCCCGGATGCTCCCCGCCGTCTTCACTATCAAGTTTCGGCCAAAGCGCCACGAGCCTTGTTCCCTTCGGTACACGGAGGCGGCCACACCACAAACGCGGTTGGTGTGATCTCGCAAGACTACAAGCCCCGCTGATGTACAACACGGTGCGCACAAGCACCGGTAGACAAGAGGTTTTCAACCTCACTAAACACTAGGCCTAACACCTAGAGCAAGCGCAAAGCGGTGGTCTAACTAGCTTAAGCACTTCGCAAGCACATACACTAATCACCGAGTATATCACTTGAGCACTTTGGTGGCTAGAGCAACTAAATATGTGTCTATGCACTTGGTATACTTCCTTGAGCTCCAACCATCTTGTTTTGGCCGGCCATGGGGGTATTTATAGAGCCCCAAGCAAATAGAGCCTTGGGCAAAGAGATGGGCTTTTCTGCCATCGACCGGACGTTCGTCACGTCCTGACCGGACGCGTCCGGTCTCTCACAACGGCTAGTTGCCAGCCTGCACAGGCACTGATCGGACTCTGGCATGAGTCCGGTCGTATGTGATCGGACGCGTCCGGTCACAATTTTGTGCCTCTGGAACGTCTCTGTACTTGATCGGACTCAGCTGAGCTCCAGCGTCCGATCGTCATCGTAGCGTCCGTCACTCGGTTTCGCTGAGGAACAGTTGCTTCGGCGCGTCCGGTCGCACATTCGTTCGTAGCGTCCGGTCACACGAACGTGCGCGCTGTCGACTTGAGGCTGACCGGACGCATCCGGATGGTCAGCGTCCGGTCACTGCGAAGCAGCGTCCGGTCACTCCTTTATCTTCAGTTCTTCGTGGTTTCTTGCGCCGTCTTGGTTCCATTCTTGTGCTTTGGACTTTGCACTTTGCTTGATCTTGAGGGTCTTCTCCTGAGCTTCTAATATCTTGCTTGAGGTGTTGATCATCGGATCATCACATAGCCCTTGTCCAAGTCACATTTGCACCCTATTGCACTAGAAAACAAACACTTGCAAATTCATTAGTCCAATTTGGTTATGTTGTTCATCAAACACCAAAATCCGAAGTTAAATGGTCCGAGGTCCATTTTCCTTACAGTTGTTACCATTTGCCATGCCTCTACTTTTTGACAGTGTGCTCAAATTAACCAGCTGCACCCAAAATAAGGGGTACCTACAGCCTACTCCAAAGTTGAAGTGTAACTATTGTGCCATGTATGGCTCTTGTTTCTATTAAACCAAATGAGTGCCATGAAACTAATTCCAGAAAAAAACATTAAAAGAGGTGAAGTCATTTGGTAACTTGTGATAAACTATACCCTTCACTCCTAATTTCTTCATCTATATGAGGAAACATTAAAAGAAGTGAAGTCTGAACCATGGTGAACACGTAAACTATAGCCACCACCCACCGATTTATTTATTTAGTAAACAGAACAAGTAGAAACATGATATATGTAACACCCGGGTGTTTAATTAATTAAAATAAATTAGAACTTAATTAGGAAATGGTCAAAATCCTAGATGGAGGAAAATTCTAACCAGATGTCTGTTGCATTCATGCCATTACATAATTTTTATTGGGGATTTTTATTAAACCCGATTATGGCGAATCGGATTTATTCTATTTAGAAAAAACAAAAAAAAAGATTTATAAAAAGTTTGCAAAATCAAACTTAAATTTTATTTTCAAAACCTAGGGAAAATTTTTCTAAAGTTTTCAAAAGTCATTTGATCTCAAACTGATTTGAAATTATTTTCAAATGAATTTATAAAAGGTTTGCAAAAGAAAATGAAAACAGAAAGAAAAGAGAAGGAGCAGCTGGACCTGTTTCTCTCCCTCCTTTCCCCTATTTGGGCCAAGCCCGTGCGCCACCCTGGCCCAGCGCCAACAGGTCGGCAATCCTCCCTCCTTCCCCCTTCTCCCTCCCGCCTTGGGCTGGAGCCCAGCGCAGCAGCCGCGGCGACCCAACCAAGTTGGCAGGAGCGGCCCGATCGCCCACCGTCTCTCCCCCCTCGCTCGCTGTCCACAGGGGCCCACCCGTCAGTGGCCTCCCTCTCTCAGTAGGCCCACTGGTCAGGTCTGTCTTCCCCTCCTGCCTCTCTCTCTCTCTCTCTACCGAGACGACTGGCCACCATCCGCCCGTGTTGTCTCCTCGCGCCGCAACGCCTCTCCCTCCGAATCTTCCTCCCCTCCGCATCTCTCGCGCCTGGGAAACGAACCCAGCTGCCTCTGCCGCTCCCAACCACCTGGTCCAGATCGAGTGGATCTCCGCCACCACTAGAGGCCGCCGAACCGATCTCCACCACATGGAGCCCTCCCTTCCCTCTGCCTATTTCAACTCATCCCGAGCCTCGCACGCGCCCTCCACTCTCAAAACCGAGCACCTATTCCCTTGTTGCGACTCGCTCAACACCCTCCGGAGCACCAGAGCGCCGCCACCACCAGCTTTTCCCCTTCGCTATTGCAGAGCTTGGCCCGAGCTTTTCGTCTCGCCAAGGAAGCCACCTCTGATCCCTCTCCGAACTCCAACGTGGCCACCAGAGCGCACCAGAGCGCACTACGTCCAAGGGATCCAACCGGTGAGAATCTGTGCGGGGAACGCCGTCCGCAGACCTCGCTAGAGACCAGAGTGCCACCGTCCGCCGCCCTGTCGCTGGCCGCCTACGCGCCGAATCCGACCTCGTCGACGCCTCCATCGTGCTCGGGGTGAGATCCTCAGTCCTCCCCACCTCTTTCTGTTGTTGCTACCGCCACCTAGGATGTTTTCGAGCCGTGTCATTCCTTCGGCCATGGCGCCGCCGAGTTCCCTTTGGTTCCGGCCGCCGCACACCTCCCTACACCCCTCTCGGCCTGATTTGAGGATCGCAGAGGCCCCACGGGCGCACACCTCTTCCGTTCTCACCCCCTCCCGAGCTTTTCTTCTCTCCAGCACCGCACCACCGGAGCAGAGCAGAGCGCGACCATCCACCCTCCGCCGCCGAATCCCCTGCCCGAGCGGTCGCAGGCGATAAGAACCCCACTATCGAGCGCGTGGTGAGCTCCGCTACTCTCTCCACCCCTTCTCGTGTCCCCTTGTGGCCCCTAGCGACTTTACGAGGGCAGCCGACTGCCTCGCCAATGGCCGCCGCCGTGCGGAGCGCACTGCCGCCACGCAGAGCGCCACCGCGACGGCCACCATCTCTGCGAGCCGTCTGATGCATCCTGAGCGGTCGAGATTAGAAAAGCCTCGTAGGGGTATGCGCCGGGTCTTTAAGACCCGTGCACCCCTGCTCGGCGTGCCACGTCAGCCAGTCCACGAGACAACTGGTGCACCGAGCCAACCCAGGCCCGCCACGTAGAGCCCAGTCAGCAGCCACGCCAGCCCCTGCACCGCACCCTGGCCATCTTGCACATAAACCCTCCCCATTCTAGAAAACCAACCCGCAGTCCGATCGCACTATACGATGAGTCTTCATAAACTTTCATTTAAGCCCCTCTTTTTTTCATAAAAATAAGGCGCGGTCCTCTGGTTCACCGCAACACTGCAGACCCAGTCCACCGCGCGGGCGCGCCCTCGTCCACAGCACAGTTTGTGCACCCGGCCAATCGGAAGCCGCCGCGTGGCGATGGCGTCCGCATCAGCACCAGTGCACCGACATTTTGCAAAGAAACCCCTAGACTTGTTGGGAATTAACCCGTGGTCCGCACCCACTGTATCCTGAGTCTGCGCATTCCGCGTAGGCCCCTGCTGTTTTGGAGAATTGAGGCCCAGTCCAGTTTCCTTTTTAATTCAGATTTTATTTGTTTAAAATGCAAAACCGAGTTCCAGCAAATTACAGTTTTGCCACCCAACTTCAAAAGCCCATAACTGGCTCATTTTAACTCCGTTTTGACCCATTCAACTTGCGTTAGATTTGTCTCGTCGAGCTTTACGCGTTAGAACCATTTATTTACTGTTTTCATAATGTTTGATGTACTGTTATTTATTATGTTTGTTTGGCCATGTGATGATGCTTGATCTAGCGAGTGCGAGCTACGTGGAACCCCTGGATCAACCTTGTGCCTTTGTTGCTCCGACCCAGCCCACAGACAAGTGTCCTTGAACATCTTGCACCTACTTTTATTTTACTTTTGGTATTAGAGTAGGTAGATCCTGTAGATGCATGCAGTGTCTAAATTTGAATCTCATGTTATGGTTTACTAGATCTTGTACTATTTTCCTTGTCACCTGGTGGGATCTTTTGGGTAGAAGTCATGCTTAGCCTTGCTGTCTTGGGATGGGATGATTAATAATTAATTTTGATTAATGATCTTTGAAACATGTGGTTGGTAATGTTGTAGTATGGTGAGTAGGTAAATCCGCAGGATGGACCGTTGGTGGTGTGGTGCCATGTGACTTGGCGTACGGTTGCCGTGTGACTCGGCGTTACGGTTTGCCATGGGACTTGGCGTTGGTTTGAGTTTGTGGTTTGTTATCCTGCCTGGATCCCTAGGACCCGGTTCTTGGACAAGTAACCCGACAAAACAGCGCTAACCATGAGGCCTATATGGCTCTGGGACTGGCTAATTAATTAGAGAAGCCTTATGTCGTTATTAGTTACATATGGACATGGCTTCTTCTACGCAGGATACTGCTTGGTACATGAGTGATTCCCAGGCTCGAGCGCCAGACCTGGTGTTATTACGGAAGGTAGCTCTATGTCGTGACATATGGAACTAATGTGCATAGGAGGACTCTTTGTAACGGCCTTGTAGTGAACCCTGCCGACTCACCTTGGAAGTGGGTCAAGAGACTAGCTACCTCGGGCACAAGGGCAACACGACTCATGGGTAAAGATGTGCAAACTCTGTAGAGTAAATAAACTGATATATCAGCCGTGCTCACGGTCAAGAGCGGGCTTGGACTTCTTCGAGATTAGTTGGTTACTGGTTGCTGGTTCGGGTCATCTGATGGACTTCAGGTGTGGTTTGCCTGATGGACTCCAGGTGTGGGTTTGCTTGGTGTGACTCCAAGTGTGGTTGCTTGGTGTGACTCCAAGTGTGGTTGTTTGGTGGACTCCAAGTGTTGGTTGCTCGGTGTGACTCCGAGTGGGTTTGCTCGGTGCGACTCCGAGTGTGGTTACTGTTACTGTTGGTAACCTAGTAAATAGGTGCATAGGTTTAATAGGATTAATAGGATGTGTTGCTTTAGGCGCTTGAGTCAAACAGAGTCAGCCTACCTTTGTTTTTAGCTTCATAAGCATATATTTCCTACACTTGCGAAGTAGATTTGATGTACTCACCCCTCTTTTGAAACCCCTGCTACCCCACCCAGACGCTGGAGTCTACGACGCGGAGCAGGAGTACCGAGAAGACGGTGGATACGACCCAGACGACCTGTACTAGGATGACGCAACCCCCAGTCAACCTTCCTGTGGAGTGGCGTCCATTTTCCGCGAGTCTACATCAGAGTCTACATTAGAGTTAGACAGAGAGTCTGTACTTTTCTTTCAGACCCGAGAGTCATTTTTGTAATATTGTTCGATATATTAATAAAGCATTGTTTTTATATTTACTTTGATGTCGATATATGTATGAAAATTGATCCTGACATACATATATTGTGCTCCAATTTTTTTCTTAAAATTAGGGTGTCACAATATAGCACCAAAACTCAAAAATAATTAATATATGCAATATTGGTTACTAATCAAATATATAGAACATGAGAATACCTAAAAAATATAGGTTAAGCCTATGTAAAGAACATTTTGAACTCTCCCATTAAAGTTAACGCAAAGGAGAGATAAATAAGTATAACAAGAGCTATATTACCTAAATGCTGAATACTGAATTGAAGTATCTTATACAAACAGTACATGAAAGTATAAGTATAAAATGACAAGTTCATTTCATCAATATGTTCAACATTTCAGTAGACAACTGACAATAATCGGGTAGGGTAGTACATACATTAATTGGAAAAAGAATTGTCAAGGTCCATCTTTGTAAGTTAAAGAATAATAATCCACATCACTTAGTAACAAATAATAGTAACCAATGTCTCAAACTTCCATGTATTGATGGCTTCCTATCAATTAGCACGCTAATACATTACCATACACTTGTTAGCAAGCAAAGGCACTAATAGAATGCATATAATTTGTGAAAACCTAGCAATATATAAACTATAAAGCAAGAGAAGAAACCTCTGCATATTTCACCATGGCTTCCATTAGCTTTGCATCTTCCTCAGAGGTAAACCGTCGTCCATGCACAAGTTCAGTTTCAGCACTCCCATCACCCTGTACATCATCACTGCCACTTATATTAAACACCTCCACATCATCAGTGAAGCTCACTCGTCTACCCTTGTCCTTTCGCTTTGCCATGTTTTCTCTTTCTCTTTCACCACCATCATTCTCATCCTCACACATTTTCTCTCTTTGTTACCCTTACCATTCTTGCCCTCTCCAGCTGGTGCATTTTGTCTTAGGTCAACACCAATATTATTTGTCTCCTTTCTCCTCTTTTTCTTGCTTTCTGTCTTCTTCCCAATCTTTGACATATCAGATTATTGCCCTCTTCCAAATCCAAGGTAACTAAACACTCATTTTTCCTCCTCTTATCTTCCCCTAAAACAATTTTATTACCAGAAGAACCATTCGAGATAGTCTCATCATCCTGATGTTTTCGTTTGCGCTTCTTCAATTTCCTATCATGTCTCTTTCTCTGTTGTTCCTCTCCTCATCTTTGGACCCAACATTTTCATCAGCATCAAGTACCTCATTCTGGCCAATAGTTTCAACCTCTTTATCTTTCTTTTTTCTTCCTGTGTTTCTTCACAGAGATTTTGCTCATAACACCATCTGCATGCTCCAAGCAGGGGTTTTCAGCCATCTTGGCTGATACATCAGCTTGCTCCATCTCAATGCTACGGTTCCTGCCACCAGAATGAATTGAGCTATCACAATCGCCGCCACTACTCCTGTCCTATCTTCTTCGTGTTTCGCTCATGCACTCCAGCTTCGATTATTCTCCTTTTCCTATCCTCCCTATTTCTTCTCCCTTTTCTCTTTCGCTTCCTTCTGGTTATTTGGCAGTCTTCTCCTCCTTGTTGCTCATAACAGCCTTGCCCTCACAATCGCTGCCTCGGCCCTTGTCCTTATGTTTCCCCCTTCTTTTGTCCCTTCTTTTCTTTGGTTATTTGGCATTCTTCCTTCTCCTTGTTGCTCATAACAGCCTTGCCGTCTCTGCACTCTGTGCCGGAACCCCTCTCCATTGCCTCTTTGCTGCTGACCAAAAACACCAGGAAACAATTTGATATTGAAGTGTTTATATTCAGTGAGTGCTCATATCTCTATATCCCCAGTTGTGGACCTCCAAAATGGACCAAAGGAGGGGCTGAATACTCAATAACTATCATGCTCGATTCTTATTCTTACAACAGGAATAAATTCATATAATCATGTTAAATTGGTGATGATAGTAAATTTTTTAAAAAATGAAAAAACAATCGCATGCACATGTATATAGAACTAAATGATGCACATGAGCAGCAGATTAGATTCTGTGCAAATTGGGTTATGTTTCTAGACTCTTGGATCTTAACCATGAGAGAGGCACCCAATGTTTTCAGATTGTATTATTGAGGCTAGTCGTAAGACCACCGATCGGACGACTAATCGCGATTAGTCATCGATCAGGGTCGATTAGTCGGTCTGATCGGTCTAGTTGGCTAATCGGACATTTAGTCGTCCTAGTGCTTGGATGACCTAATTGACCATGTGTGTGTGTGTGTCTATATATTTACATCATATATATATATGATGTAAATATATGTAAATATGGTCATAATCATGTCTTAATGAATCATTATCATGGTGATTTAATACTGATCTGGACACTTACCTGTACCTGCTGCTTGCTTATGCCATATGGTTAAGTTGTTTTGTCTGCTCTCCTAATCTTTACATTTCCTTTAGTCTTTAGTCTTCTTCTTTTTGCTATTTTGCCTATTTAACTGATTATCTTCGTTCCCAACTAGTCGTCCAACAAGGCTAATCGGATGACTAATCGTGACTAGTCGTGATTAGTCAGACGATAAGATTTCTAATCGACCAAAACTAATCAAACGCCCTTATTGAGCATGGAGTTACGATAAGGATGACTAATCACGCGTCCGATCTGAAAACATAGGAGGCACCAGCAACAGGACAAGGACCTGCGGCTTCCTCCTCTGGATGTTGGAGGTGGAGGGGAATGCTGCTGCTGCCGGTGCCTCCAAGCTGGCCTCGACCTGCTTGGGGCCTCGCCACTTCTGTGCTGCGTGTAGGGCCTGGGCGTCTCGCCTAGCTGTGTCTCTGCAGATGGGGAATGCAAGGGTTGGGGATGAATGGGATTGGGAGGGCCCGGCGCTGCGGCGCTGCCAGCGCTGTAAGTCGAAGTCGAAGCAAAACGTCGAAACACAAGCTAGGGTTGGGTCTTCTTCTCTAGGCCATTGGCTGCGCCTTCTGGCTGGTAGAGGCGAGCGGAGCGCGCTTAGTGGGGCTTTGAGGCCCATTTGTGGATACTGGGTCTGACTCCATATCTTGGGCCTGAAGGCCCATCATTATGAATTGGAAGAAGTTCAGTTTCTCTCCGTATCTTTAAAACCGGACAAACAACCTCCCTCAACTTTTGAAACCGTGCATTTTACCTCCCTGACTGGTTTTAGACGGTGGTTTTTCTACAGTAACAGTGGTTTTGCTACAGTGACCATGGTTTTGTCTTTTTCTTCTTTTTATTTATTTTTGCTGAATCTTTGAAAAGTCATAGTAAATCACAGAAAAATCATAAAATAGAAAATCTAATTTTGTTGGACTCCACATGAGTAGATATATACAATGAACATATAATATGGTATACTTTAGTACAAAGTTTTGGTTGTAGCTTTAGGCCATGCTTTTCTGTAACTAAAAAAATTATAACTAAGTTATACATAATCCAAAGAGTATAAATTTTTTAATATAGTTGAAGCATACAATAATTATCTCACCATAAAAATTTGACCACAATTAGACTAAAGAAACTGCAGTTATGAATTATTACAATTAATTCCATACGATAATATGTTTTTTGTAATTATTGGATTAATTCATAGCTACAGTTTGTATAGTCTAATTGTGATCAATTTTTTTGGTGGACTAATTATTGTATGCTTCAATTATATTAAAAAATTTATACTCATTAAATCATATATAACTTAGTTATAATTTATTTTAATTACAAAAAACATAGATTTAAATCTACAACAAAAACTTTGTACTAAAGTATACTATATTATAACTTCACTGTATAGATCTACTCATATGGAGTCCAACAAAATTGGATATTCTATTTTATGATTTTTCTGTAATTTACTATGATTTTTGAAAAATTCAAAAAAATAAAAAGAAAAAGACAAAACCACTGTTAGTGTAGCGAAACCACCGTTCAAAACCGGACAAGGAGGTAAAATACACGGATTCAAAGTTGAGGGACGTTATTTGTCCGATTTTGAAATTAAGGGAGGAAAATCGGACTTTCTCAAAAGTTGAGGGAGGAAAAGTAGATTTTTTCCTTATGAATTTTAACCCAATTAGCTGGTTCCTTATGAGTTCTGACAAGTGGGACCCGGGTGAAGTTTGAAAGGGATCTGGAGGAAAATTAAATTTTGAGGAATTCCCACCATCCTCGCCAACGGCCGGCCGCCGCGGCGGAGCGGAGCGGAGCGGAGCAGAGCGAGCAGCCATGGCGTCGAAGCTCGAAGCAGATGGAGGAGATCCAGCGGAAGCTATCCCTGCTGGAGTACCTGCGGGCGAAGGCCCCTGCGTAATCCCTCCTCTTCGCCGGCGTCGAGCTTTAGCGCCTCCTCGAGTGGCTCTTCTTCCAGTACGCGCCCGCTCAGCCGCGCCGCATTTCATTTCGTCTCCCCTCCTCCTGCTGTTTGGGAGCTGTGATATCCCAGCTGGGTTTGGCCTTCGATTTTCGGATTCGGGCTGGGAACTGACGGTCTGCTCGTTTGGTGTGTTTGGGTTCCGGAGGCTCCTAGGCGACAGATCGCCCTTCACGCAGCAGAACTGGCAGGGGAGAGACGAAAGGTTTCCAACGTAAGGTTTTGGTTTCATCATGCGCTTAAATGCTTTCCATTCCTGGGATCGCGCGTGGTGCTGACGAGGCGTCTGGTTCTGCAGACCTGGCTGAGATAGCTAACTTCCTTCGGTGGATACCGAGGCTAAGTGAGAGAAATGGCTGATCTTTTGTGTCATGCTTTACATTTCCTGGATTTTGTGATGCTTGCCATGAAAGATGCCAAGATGTCTAGCACGGCACAGTTGCAAATGCAAACTGAGATTGAGAATATATACCATGAATGATTGACTTTGTGAGGAAGGTTTGAGTCTTTTACCCGGTTGAGTCATTATCTCGCTATGTGCTTAATGCTTATGACTAACCGGTGGCGTTGAGTTGTGGTGTTTCTGTGTTGGTGTGCGTGTGCGACATGTGTCTCTTGGCTGTGTTGATGTGCAGGTGTGAAGCTCGGATACAGTGGTCTATGGCGAGGTGAAGGTCAAGTAGAGACGTGCCATGCCGACGGACCGGGAGCGGTGAAAGATGGGCGTGCCGTGCGGCGGACGTACCATGCCGATGTACCCAGAGCGGTGAAGGGCGGACGTGAGGCTTGGACTGACGGACCAGAGGGCCAGAGGACCAGCTGTGGTAGCTGGCACGTGGCATCGACGAGCAGGAGCACATGGCGATGTGCGATGCATCGGCCGAGTCAGGAGGAAGACGATGGCCACGTGACACTTGGCGGAGAGTCGGACACGGGCTTGCGTGCGGCGCAAGTGCCGTCGGCCGAGTCAAGGAGGATGGCGAAGCGTTGTGCCCGGCGTGGAGGCTGGACATGCATCGACATCGGTGCCGGTGGTCGGGGTGTGCGAACCACATCCCGTCTACGGTGCGGGTTCGGTAGCTGAGCCTCAAAAAGCTACCATCGACGGTTTCCAGGTTTGAGCCTCAAAACCTGGGGTGGCCGGTTCCGAGTTTGGGCTCAAAACCTCGGCGAGGACGGTTGTTCCAGGTTGGGCCTCAAAACCTGGGCGCGCGGGTTTCCGAGTTTGGGCCTCAAAACTCGGGGGGACGGTTTACCAGGTTTGGGCCTCAAAACCTGGGCTGGCGGGTTTCCCGTTTGGGCCTCAAAACCGGGGGTTGGTCCGAAAGGACGGTCGACACGTGGCGGCGTGGAGAGGCTGGTGCGTCGGCGTAGCTATTCACGAGGAAGGCGCGGTGGTCGACGTGACGGCACGTGGCGGCATCAGGGAGGTTGCGTCGAGGCGAAGCTACCGGATGTGCGGGAATGGCCGTCGGATGAAGATTGACCGGACTGGACGGTTTACCCCTGGGGGGTATTTGGGTTGAGTGCTTAATGTAAGGGCGTTTTGGTCTTCGGACGTGCGCCTATATATATATGAGGGGGGCTGCTAGGGCAGCCGGATCCTGGGGGAATCTTTGGACGATGTGTCTCTCATTTTGTGTTTGTGAGAAAAGGCTAGGGTTAGAGGAGAGTTGGCTCTTGTTCTTGAGCTTTTCGCCATCCAAGCTTTGAATTGCTAGGAGTGGCTTGTAGCCCGACACCGAGTGCTTAATCAATCATCCATTCCTCTGAATCCAAGGATCAAATTCGTGCTTTGATTTGTCTTGCGATTTTGTTCTTCGCGTTTGCACGTTTTCCCCTCTTTTGATCTTCACGAGATTTCTTGTTTCGAGGGAAGATTCGCAAATCCATTTGAACCATATTGTGTAGCTTCGTGAGAGTCTTCTTTCTACCGAAGGAATTTCTCTAATACCTCACGAACTCACAGATCGGGCGGATTTAGTTTTGGGATCGAGTTCTTGCCCGTTCTTCACCGTTTTCTTCGATTCACCGATTTGGAGTTAGGTTCGAGCCATGATCTTTTAGGAGTAGCTCACTAACATCCTTGTGACCCTCACACGAAATTTGAGGCCTAGTGCTATTGATCTGAGGGAGATCGGGTCGATTCGGTGGACGAACAGAGGACTGATCGGGGTGACCGGACGCTGCATCGAAGCGACCGGACGCACCTTGACAGAGTCCGGTCATTGAACACCGCGCTGTCCAGTTCGCGCGTGGTGACCGGACGCTGACTGGGAATCGACCGGACGCACTTGGTCTAGAGTCCGGTCAGTGCCAGAGACCGTTTTTAGTGACCGGACGCACCTGCTGTGCCGTGACCGGACGCGCTGCTCGCACTGTTCATCGCGTTGCTTGTGACCGGACGCTCCACTGTGTATTGACCGGACGCTCTAAGTTCTTGAGTCCGGTCCAACACAGAGAGTCCAGAGAGGTTTTTGACTGACCGGACGCGTCCGGTCTCTGTTGAGCGGACGCTGCCCAGAGTCCGGTCAGTGCAGACAGCGCGCGTTTTTGTCCGTGTCTTTTGCGTTCGAGCTCCGATTTGAGATCCGCCTTTTGCGTTGGATTCCCGACTTCGTGCTCTACAGAAATCGGGCTTCCCGCTTTGCGAGATTGCCTGAATCCCCCTCGCGTTGCTCGGGGGAGGTTGAGGTTACCCAAATTCCATCCTGTCACTAGTTGACTTGCGTGGATTTGGAAGAGGGAGCTTTTGTGGTGTCCCGCTGTGTTCCTAGGGAACATCCACCCATTCTCTTGGGTCGTGGACATCACGTGTGTCGGCTTTGCTCTTGGGGTTGATTTTGTTGGGACAGAGGCCGGAATTTCTGAGAAGAAATTTTGGGCTCCCATTCACCCCCCCTCTGGTCGCCTTGCTTTAGCATTTTCGGTCCTTCAATTGGTATTGGAGCCAGTTAAGGATCTCTCTACCTTAACCGGTTCTGGATCCGCGAAAGCGACCTTTGAGAGCAGTTGTGTTTCTGACTTTGCTTGTCGAGGTGTTGAGCTTGTGTTTTGGCTAACACTAACGGTGCTTTTAGAAATGGCACCAGGTTCTTCTTCCAGTGTGTCTTTGTCCTTAGGATTGAGTCTTGGACATGCGATTGAGGATGATATTTGGCAAGAAGGAGGAGTACGGCTCTTGAGGCGGAACGTGAGGTGGAAGCTTTGCTGGACTTCCTAGGAGATGATGAGCATTCAACGGAGGATCGTATACGCGAACTTGGCAAGGCCAAGAAAGGTATTCTCGCTACTTGTCTTGGGATTTTATCCCGACAATTTGAAGCGTGTTGTGATGATAACATGAGATACGATGAGCTTGTGATACCTTGCGTAGAAAGATTGAGAAATTGAATTGCTCCATCACTAGGTTGAAATGTGGCCTTTTTCATTGGAAGTCTAGAGCATCTTTACCTGCACCTCTTGTAGTGACATGGTTAGGAAGAATGATGAGCTATGCTTTTTCATGCTAGCTTGAAATTTGAAATTGAAATGTTGAAATTAAATGCTTCCATACCATGTCTTGTTTGCTTTGACTTGCGCAAGGACCTTGTTTATGCTAAATCTGAAATAGCCTTGCTTAGGTCAAAAGCTTCTTTACCATGTGTTTCAGGTGAGTCTTTGCATGCTGAAATTAATGAATTAAAATTGACTCACACCACATGTGTAGATGAACTTGAGCATGCTAGGGCTGAAATTGATGAGATGAATGCTAGGCCTTGTAGCTTGTGCTCTTTGAATAAAATGCTTGCCATACTTCTTGTGCTAATCATGATTCTTTGTTTGATGTGAATGGTGATGTTTCTTCCACCGATTTCATTTGCACATCATGCATTGATTTGGAAAAAGAAGTTTTGGCTTTGAAAGTTTTGCACGATGATATGAGCGCAAAGTTGGTTGAACACAATTGTGGCGGAACCGTCCTGATTATAAGAGCTCAAGTATTATCTTAGCCAAATCCGTCTGACTTCGACCAAAACTTGAACCCATACAACCCCGGTAGTCCGGAAATCTCAAAGGATTTCTAACACCATACATCATATAGGATCGCATCGTTCAAGGATTACATTCGTAAAGATACATCGTAACGAAAATGAAACCGAATTTAAAATATCAGAGTGCGAATTTAAAACGGAGTTATTACAATACCGAGTTTAAAAGTGCGGAAGCTGAAATAGTTTAAAGCACGACCACCACACATGTGGTCCAAATAAAAACATTGTTTTGATAAATCCACTCGACACAACTCACTCCTCCTTTTTAAGATAATGTGCCACTAGTAGTCTCAGTCCAGCAAAAGAAAAGGGGAGCTTCTGGACGACCCTGCCCTAGGCCTACTCCTCATCACCTTCCACTGGGTAGAGGCAGTGCTTACAATAGCCGAAGTAGACCTGGCCACCTACAACAAACGGGATAAACCCTGAGTACTGGAATGTACTCAGCTAGACTTACCCGTCCAACTGAAAATAAAGACACCAAGGACATGCAAGGCCTTTTGGGGTGGAGCTGGGATCTTGAATTCGTGAAAAGCTCAATTTAAGATAAGCGAAGTATTAGTGAAGTTAATGAGCTGTCATCTTTTATACCTATTCCTTCTTCTAGGTTTGCACCTGAACTATTGCACACACTTGACTCTAGCAGATAAATAATATAACCATATCCAGTTGACTTGTCCACATTTTAGTTGAACCTTTAGATATCACATGGAGTTGTATCGTGGTGAAGCTCGCCATAGTTTCCCACTAACCGGGGGAGACGGCGACTCGAATCGAATTCCAAACCAGCTGGTGAAAGACCTTTAATACCAGCCCATACTTTCCCCGTCGGGTCCATGCATTGGCCAACCGCTCGACGCTTGTTCGTGGTGGTAATCGCCGCGGTTCAAGCACGGACCGCCCAATTGGAACCTGGCGATGGCCTCACGCGGCAGATCGCAATTTCCATACTAGAGGGCACGACACGGGTTGAGACCGGCCCGAACAGCTTCTAACCGGCTTTGGGTCGATGATTACGGCACCGACATATCCCTAAGTAAAAGGGCGCGTTCAAAAATGAACGAGGGCCAACATCGATACAAACCTACACGATCCAACGGACGGACTGCCCCAAGTTCCAAACTGTGCCCTGCCAGTTGACCGTATTTCATTACTACTCAGGTTCTTTTCCACGATAGCAAATATAGCCAGCACCGTGATAAATACCCATCAGGGTATTACGGAGACATCCTTAACTACTACTTTATTAAGCAGGCTAAGCAATTCTACATTGCAAATAAATAACAGGATAACAAGGTAGATATTAATCATCAATCAAGGAATGGTAATGCAGCAAATAGGATTCATTCAACTCCTAGACCTAATGCATCACAATATAAAAGGACTCAAGTAAATTTAATTGTAAATACTGGGAGACTTAGAATGCTCCGGGGCTTGCCTTGGGTGAAGACCGAGGCTCGTGGGAGGGGCACTCGGGCAAGTTAGTGTCACTGGCGGGGTCGACTTCCTCGGCTTGGAGCTCCGGGATCTTGCTGCTCGGCGTTTGCCTCTAGCTCCTGATCGGGTTCCGGGAGTGTCGATCCTATTGCATGCGACGAATAATAAATATTTAAGGTGCGGGGTGCGAGATGTGTGGTATAAGAAAGAGCATTTCTTGCAAACCAACAAAACCAACTTGTTGAACCATTGAGGTAAATACTTATTTATTCATAAAACAAAATCCTTTTATTCACCTATTTCTCATTTAATAAATCAAAAGAAACTTAGGTTTGAACTGCAAAGTGTACTTTTCTGGACTCAGAAAAATCCACGAAAATTCCAGAAGGCAAACAAACAGTTGTTGGATTCCACTGAACGAATTTCAGCCAAAAATAAAATACAGAACTGCAGATATAAAAATAACAAGCAAACTGTCCAAAAAGGTACTTTGAACTACAACCCTACTGTAAAAGGGTGCACCACTCTATTTTATATTTTTTCCAGATTCTATTTCATATTTTATGCTTATAAGAAAGTCCCATGAACAGAAACATTATATTATTTCTTACATGAATTTTCAAAGGAAAACACAGAAAAGCACCTTGTAAAGCAACTTCAGATTTCTCCACACAACAGGTCATGCTTTAATTTTTCTTGAGCTTGAACCTTATAAACAGAGACTGTACAAATTTTCCCACATTTTATCTCGACATATAAAACACCTTAACCTTTATTCAAGAAATCAGCCAAAAAGGACTTTTAACCATAACAGAAACTTTTTCTACATAAACAGTGCATTATATATTTTTCACATGTATAAAACAGGATAATAAACTTACACAAAATTTTACAGGAATTATCTCAACCAGAAAACATATATAACCATTTATCTTAGCAAAAGCATATAAACTGAAATAAAAGAAAACAGTAAAATTAACTCCTACCAAAAATACTTTTATATTTTTCCAGGGTAGATCTACTCATAAACAAACTAGCAAAACTGAAAGCACTCCATTTGGACTAACAAACAGGATCTACAAAATAAACAAGCATTTACGGGAATAGAAAACATTTGGAAAACGTTTTCTGGAAAACACTCGGCGTACGGAATAGGTGTGCTCGCTCGAGGCCCGGCTCGACGAGACAGCGCCCGAGGGTTCGCTCGAGGCCTGGCGCGAAGGCTCGGGCGAGGCGGACAACAACCCCGTCCGAGGCCGGCTCGAGGGCTCGGGCGAGACGGAAAAACACGTCCGTCCGAGGCCTGGCTCGGCGAGACGGAAAACACACGCCCGTCCGAGGCCTGGCTCGAGGCTCGGGCGAGACGGAAAAACACACGCCCGTCCGAGGCCTGGCTCGAGGGCTCGGGCGAGACGGAAAAACACGCCCGTCCGAGGCCTGGCTCGAGGCTCGGGCGAGACGGAAAAACACCGCCCGTCCGAGGCCTGGCTCGAGGGCTCGGGCGAGACGGAAAAACAAACGCCCGTCCGAGGCCTGGCTCGAGGGCTCGGGCGAGACGGAAAACACACGCCCGTCCGAGGCCTGGCTCGAGGGCTCGGGCGAGACGGAAAACAAACGCCCGTCCGAGGCCTGGCTCGAGGGCTCGGGCGAGACGGAAAAACCACGCCCGTCGAGGCCTGGCTCGAGGGCTCGGGCGAGACGGAAACAGGGGAGAGGTTTGACCGTCGATTCCTCGCCGACGGTGAGGTCGCCGGCGGTTAAGCTAGGCTTGCGAACTCGTCTCGACGAGGCGCATCGAGTGGTGTAGGTGGTTTGGCTAGCGCACGGCCGGAGCATGCCGGCGGCGAGTGGCGGCGCACGGTGATGGCGGCAACGCGCGGCTACGCCGTTTCCGGCGGCGGCGGAGAAATTGGAGGAGGCAAAAGCTCGAGAGAACCCTAAGGAGCAAAGCTACGGGGTTGGTTTGGCTCGGGTGGCTCCAGAGGAGCTTGGCCACGAGCGAGGTCCGCGGCGGACGCCATGGCGTTCGGCCGGGAAGAAGATGTGGGAGAGAGCGGTAGCGTTGAAGCTAGGTGGTGTTCTCACCTTGCCTTGGCGGTGAAGCTCGAAGATGAAGAAGAAGAGTCGGTGGAGCTCGGGTTGGGGAAGAACGGCGTTGCGGCTCGGCGGTGGCGACTGACGGACCGAAAGAGGCGCTTCGTCCTCCGGCGGCGAAGGGGCTCGGTCGGGGACGACAACGTGCGCACGGCGTGTGCACGGTGTAGGCGGAGCGGTGTACGGAGGGAATCGAAGGGAGGTGCTCCGACGAGGTCAGAACGGAGAGGGGTGGTGCGGCGGTGGTCGCGGCGAGAGCGAGCCGAGCGCTTGCTCTGGCTTGGTGGCGAGGGGAGGAGAGTGCGAGCGAGATTGGGAGAGTGTGTGCGGGAGAGCGAGGGAGTGAAGAGGTGCTCGGGGTTTTGATCGGCTTGACCGGTGGTCGTGGCGGGGCCACGGCGGCGCGGTCGGCGAGGCAGCGCGGTGATGCCGTGCACGGCGAGCGGGTGCGGCAGGCGAGGCGAGCGGAGAGTGGCCGGGGGAGATAGCTTGCGTGCTCGGGTGAGAGAGGATCGAGCGAGGAGTGGCCGGCGAAGATCCTCGGCAGAATGCGGCGGCCACGTGGCGGTTGCGGCCGGCGTACGGCGCGGCATGTCAGCGGCAGCAGCGCGCGGCGCGCGCGGCACGCGGGCGAGCGCTGGCGAGCGGCGCGGGGTGCGCGGGCGAGCGCGGGAGCGGGCCGGCGCACGCGAGCGGGCGAGCTGGCCGGCGCGCGCGAGTTGGGCCGAAAGGTGGGGCGTGGAAGAAATCGTTTTCCTTTTTCTTTTTCCAAATTCTTTTCAAACTTTGACCACTCAAAACAGTTTCAAAAACTCCAAACTAGGTTTTGACCCAAATATAAAAGTTTCTCGAAATAATTTTCTCTACAACTTTCATATAGGACACTTTTTCTGAAAACCATTTTTAAATCCTCCACATAAACAAAGCCAATTTTAAAGTATAAACCATTTTGTTTGACTTATTTTTATTTACAAACTAATCTGAACTAGGTCAAAACTCCAACATGAAAAGCACTCTACTCAATATTCTCTATTTTATAAACTCTTTGCCAAAACAGAAATCCACTCAAACAACCAAGTCCAATAGAAATCCAAATCCAATTAAATAACAAAAGACAAAACACTCTCATGCTCATGAAATGATGCAATGCATTGCTTATGCTTCTTTAGTAGCTAATGCAGTGCCTTATGCAGTGCTTGACACTAGGGTGTCACAGCCCTTCCCCCCTTAAAGAAATCTCGTCCCGAGATTTGAGTTACGTACCAATCCTTATAAAAAGCGGGGTAGTTCACTCGTAAGTACTCCTCAGTTTCCCAAGTTGCATCGTTGGGTCCGTGATTGCTCCAAAGAATCTTATAAGTTTTCACTGTTTGGTTACGAGTTTCTCGGGTCTTGGTATCCAAAATCTCCTTGGGTTGTTCGTAGTATTCCAGGTCTGATCTGATCGTGACGTTCGGGATTTGAACTTCTTCATGTTCTGGAACTCGAAGACACTTCTTCAATTGTGAGACGTGAAACACTGGAAACTGCGCTCATCTCTGGGGGTAACTGTACTTCATATGCTACTTCTCCCTTCTTTGCTATGATCTGGTACGGTCCCACATATCGAGGTGCTAACTTCTTCTTAATCCCAAAACGTTGGACCTTTCTCATGGGTGAGACTTTGAGGTAAACATAATCTCCTACTTGAAATTCCAAGGGTCTTCTTCGTGTGTCGGCATAGCTCTTTTGCCGGGATTGTGCTACCTTAATATGTTGTTGTATTGTTTGCACAATCTTTTCGGCATCCTTTACGAAATCTGACCCATAAAATTCTCGATCTCCTGATTCAACCCAATTAACCGGGGTTCTGCATCTTCGTCCATATAGAACTTCAAAAGGTGCCATCTTTATACTTTCCTGGTAGCTGTTGTTATATGAAAACTCAGCAAGGGGCAACCATTTCTCCCATGATTCTCTGAAGATAAAACACAAGCTCTCAGGATGTCTTCCAAAATCTGATTTACTCTTTCAGTTTGTCCTGCGGTCTGGGGGTGATAGGCAGAACTTCTTACCAACTTAGTTCCTAGTTCCTTGTGCAACTGTTCCCAAAAACGTGCAATGAACTGGGGTCCTCTATCAGAAACAATCCTTTTCGGAACTCCATGTAACCTCAAGATATTCTGAATATACAAGTCTGCATACTGATGGGGGCGGTGTGTAGTCTTAACTGGTATGAAGTGAGCTACTTTAGACAATCGATCCACAATAACCCAGATAGAATCATTTCCCTTTTGAGTAGTGGGAAGACCAGTGATGAAATCCATGCTGATTTCTTCCCATTTCCACTCTGGAATTGACAACGGTTGCAACAGTCCTGCAGGTCTCAGGTGTATAGCTTTTATCCGGCAGCAAGTATCACATCTGGCGACATAGGCTGCGACTTCTTTCTTCATCTTTGACCACCAATACCTGGTTCTCAAATCCTGGTACATCTTACTGCTTCCTGGGTGAATCGATAGCTTTGAATTGTGAGCTTCATTCAGAATTCTTTCTTTCAGCTCAGTGTCTTTAGGAACAACCAACCTCTGATTATACCATAGAATTCCCTGCTCATCTGTCCTGAAGTTCAAAGAACTACTGGTTTCCATCCTCTTCTTAATCTGACAGATCTCTTCATCGGTCTTTTGTCTCTCGATGATGTCACTTTCCAAGGTGCACTGAAGAGTGATGTTGTTCACCATAACGGGGTGCATAAGGTTAAATCCATCTTCCAAAAGTGGTTGTAGGGAGTTGCAATGAGTCTTGCGACTCAAGGCATCGGCTACAACGTTTGCTTTTCCAGGGGTGGTAATGCACTTCCAGGTTGTAATCCTTAATTAGCTCTAACCATCTTCTCTGCCTCATGTTCAACTCTGGCTGGGTGAAGATATATTTCAGACTTTTATGATCCGTGTACACATGACATAGATTTCCCATAAGATAATGTCTCCATATCTTGAGTGCATGCACGACGGCTGCTAGTTCCAAATCATGAGTGGGGTAATTCTCTTCGTGCGGTTTCAACTGGCGAGAAGCATAGGCGATAACTCTTCCATTTTGCATGAGTACACATCCAAGTCCAATCTTGGATGCGTCGCAAAACACATCAAAAGGTTCCTCTAAGTTTGGCTGAGCCAAAACAGGCGCGGAAGTCAACAACGTTCGCAGGGTGCGAAAAGCTATTTCACACTCTGGAGTCCATTCGAACTTCTTGTTCTTCTGCGTTAAACGGGTCATAGGCTTGGCTATTCTTGAAAAATCCGGAATAAACCGACGGTAGTATCCGGCCAAACCCAAAAAGCTGCGTACCTCATGTACGGTGGTGGGTGCTTGCCAATCCATAACTTCCTGTACCTTAGAAGGGTCCACAGAGATTCCTTCCTCTGAAAGGACGTGACCAAGAAAAGGTACCTTCTTCAACCAAAACTCACACTTGCTGAACTTAGCATACAACTTGTGCTTTCTAAGCCGGGTTAGAACAACTCGTAGATGCTCAGCATGGTCCTTCTCATTCTCAGAGTATACCAAGATATCATCGATGAACACTACAACAAACTTATCCAACTCTGGCATGAAGACCGAATTCATTAGGTACATGAAATGTGCCGGTGCATTGGTTAACCCAAAAGACATAACTAGATACTCGTAGAGTCCGTATCTAGTGGAAAAGGCTGTTTTCGGTATATCCTCTCGTCTGATCTTGATCTGATGGTATCCTGACCTCAGGTCGATCTTGGAGAACACTTTCGCCTTAGACAACTGATCGAACAAGACATCGATTCGGGGTAAGGGATATTTGTTCTTTATAGTTACTGCATTCAACGGTCTGTAATCCACACACATCCTTAAAGTTTTATCCTTCTTCTTCACAAAGATAGCGGGACATCCCCAAGGTGACGAACTAGGGCGTATCAAACCCTTATCTAACAGCTCTTGCAACTGAACTTTAAGCTCTGCGAGTTCTTTAGAGTGCATTCTATACGGTCTTCGAGATATGGGTGCTGTTCCAGGGACTAACTCTATAGCAAACTCCACATCTCTGTCTGGCGGTAGTCCAGGCAACTCATCAGGAAAAACATCTGGAAACTCACACACTATTGGGATCTCAGCTATCTGCTTTGCCGTGATATTGAACAACACTCCGATCTCATGGGGTTTTCGAGGTAACTTGAACCGAAAGGTAGACCCATTCCTGGGACTAACCATGGATACAACTCTTTCTGCAGTGTCTAGATTAACCTTCCAGAGTTTCATCCAACTCATACCCAAAATTACATCCAAACCTAGACCAGGAATGACTATGGGGTCCACTACGGCCTGTTTATCCCCAAAGGTCATTTCCACTCCTTTAGCCATTTTACGCGCGGAGAGAACAGCTCCGGCGGAACTTATCTGATATCCCCGGTCTAACTCTATCAACTCAAGATTACTTCTTATAACAAAATTCTCACTTATGAAAGAATGCGATGCTCCAGAATCAAACACAACTGCGGGGCATTGATTAACAAGAAACGTACCAGCGGTGACAGGCTCTCCTTCTGGCACTTCTTCCACGGTGGTGTGGTGCATATGACCCGTACGAGGTGGGGGCTGAGTGTACTGCTTCTTTGGGCGAGGGCACTGACGTGACAGATGTCCAGTCTGACCACAATTGTAGCATGGGCCAATCACATAAGGAGTCTTGGGACCTCCGGCACTTCCTGCTTTGTTCTTGTTCTGCATCATAGGGCGCGTGTAGGGCTTCTGAAAGCTGGGACGGGAACGACTGGTAGTGATCTTTCTCTGCGGGGGACGGAATCTTGCTCCTGTGACAGGCGGGCGGTACGGGGCGCGTGCTCCGAAAGGGGTCCTCTGCTGAGACGAACCTCCTTCGTTCGCACGACGACGGTTTTCTGTTGCCAGTCTGCCGTCGTTGGCCTCTTGGTTCAGACAGTCACTGACGAAGTCACTGAAGGTGGTGCGGTGACTGTTGCCCATCTTGGAAAGCATGCGGCACTCATGCCACGCTTAAAGCTTGCGATCTTCTTGGCCTCAGTATCAACAAAGTCTGGGGCGTAGCGAGCTAGGTTGTTGAAACTGTGGAGGTACTCGGACATAGACCTAGTCCCCTGGGATAACCTCATACTCTGCAACCTTCATTTCCATCAGACCACTAGGGATGTAGTGGTTGCGCATAGCGGTGGAGAACTGATCCCAAGTGACACGTGCATTTGCGGGCAAGGATGCACGGTACTGGGCCCACCACAAACCTGCGGGTCCTTCCAACATGTGCGCGGCGTACTCCTTTGAGCTCTTCTGTCAGACGAAGCAGACGGAACTTCTGGGTGATGGAGTTGAGCCACTCATCAGCCTCCAGCGGTTCGGTGGCTTCCTTGAACACAAGAGGGCGAGTGTCCAAGAAATCACGATAAGAGCTGTACTGGTTGGGCTCCGGGCCTTGGCGCTGATGGTGCTGCTGCGCGGTGTTGTTAGCGATGTTGCGGAGGGTGGCTTCCATGTGCCTCTGCATTTCCTCCATATTCCTTTGGCTACCCAAAAACTGGCCAAAGAACGCTTCCGGCGTCATCGGCGGCGGTGGGGGAGGTGGCAGATTCTCCTCCTGTCCTGCTCCCTGCCCACGTTGGCTGCGAGTGTGTGCCGGCATCTGCATATCCCATTGATAAGCAATCATTAGGTGATGTTACATCGATCATGAATAAATACTGCGCTGTACATAATTCGAAAATTTAGCACACGACCAAGTATAATTACTCATTTCCATACAACATCACAGAATAATCGCTCAAAATTAGACACGCAAACGACGGATTTCCATAAAAGGTGCCGGATCGAAGTCCGGACTTTGTCCAAAAGCTTACATGCCATCAAACATTTTAAACATAAAACTAGCACATGTGTAGGGTGTTACATCACTTAGCGAGCAAGCTCAAGCTATACAAAAGAAAACGATCTCTAACAGCTAACGTCTCAGGGGTCTCCAGCGGGCGGGTGCAGTGTCCCCTCTGGTGGGGCGTCCGGACCAATGACCCTCGCTCTTTGGGGAGTCCGGGGCCCTGCAGCTGCTGGGGCCGGGGCGTCGTCACTGCTCGCAGAGGTGGAGCTGTTGAATCCTCTCCTGCAGACGAGCAACCTCAGCGTCGAAGTCCTCCTGAAGCTTCCTCTTGCTCTGGTAGGTGGCTGTGAGGGTGAAGGACACGCTCCCGAGAGTGTGCTCCAAACTCTCACCACACCCAACAAAGCTCCGGTGGCGCTCATCGCAGGCGTCTCACAGTAGAACCTCTCCTCTGGGCTCCCTGTCAAGACTGACTCCGAAGTCTGCTTCCAGCGCAATGGGAAAAGTGATCCACGGGAAACACTCCTGCCATCGCACTTGCCAGGTCGGCGGGGAAGCGGGCGATGATATCCTTCAGCACTAGGTATGCTGCCCTGTTGGCTCCATCCTTGGCACAAGTGCCTCTGGTGATCTCAGTCCATCCTGTCCAGTGCGGCTTGGCAGGCAAGGCTTTGACCTTGATCTCTACCATAACCAGGGAATCCTGCCCGTAGATCTCCTTCTGCCAGGAGTACTTGGGCTCCTGTCCTTCCTCATAACCCACTGCCTGCAAAATCCTCCAAAGGATAGTCGGCAGCCCGAAGTAGGTCAAGAACGTCCTCCGGGTCAGCTTGGTGGCCAAGCGATGACGCGGAACTCCTCTGCCTCCGGGGCCTTGCGAGCAGTCAACTTGGTCCGGGCCATCTGTAGAAACAAAAGGTTTTCGAACTCTCGTGAGACGGAGACTAAGTTGGCATATTTTATAGAAAAGAGACAACTTTTAATTTAAGGGGAGGTAATAAATGCAAGAATATAAACATGATGCATGATCGTACTTACGTTCTCACTCACTAACATGACTCGCAAGTCCTAACGTTTTAGTCGGTGGTAAGAACGATCTCTCATGCGTTATCTACCCGTTCTACTCGTTCGCATAGTTAGTGTACCTGCAGAAGATCCATTTCAGCCCAAAGAAATTCCCAATGATAAAGCAACTGAGTATTGACTAATATGCGCAACACATAGAAGCCAACACTAAACACCATGCACCAATATAGAAAATACCCTTGAAAACATTGATACCCTCGTATGGGTCTGCGTGGAGCTCGCACATACTTGGTATAAGAACTCTCACCTAGACCGACGGTTGGACGGTCATGCTCTCATATCTCACAAAATCATTTTATGCATGTTTTCGCGATCGACGCATTCTCTTTTTCCCGAGAATGGACCAGCAAATAAAGATCCAGCATGAAGCAAAACCCTGAACCCCTGTTAGCAGTTAGACCACCTGATTCCTAGTATAGGGCTTAAGGACGAGACTGGGCACACTTAGTAATTGAAAATAGTTTTGAAAATAGTTTTGAAATACCCATTTTAGTTTGAAAATAGCTCTTTACGGAGGTAATCACTTGAACCATGCTCCGATACCAGCTGTGGCGGAACCGTCCTGATTATAAGAGCTCAAGTATTATCTTAGCCAAATCCGTCTGACTTCGACTGATACTTGAACCCATACAACCCCGGTAGTCCGGAAATCTCGAAGGATTTCTAACACCATACATCATACAGGATCGCATCGTTCAAGGATTACATTCGTAAAGATACATCATAACGAAAACGAAACCGAATTTAAAATATCAGAGTGCGAATTTAAAACGGAGTTATTACAATACCGAGTTTAAAAGTGCGGAAGCTGAAATAGTTTAAAGCACGACCACCACACATGTGGTCCAAATAAAACATTGTTTTGATAAATCCACTCGACACAACTCACTCCTCCCTTTTTAAGATAATGTGCCACTAGTAGTCTCGGTCCAGCAAAAGAAAAGGGGAAAGCTTCTGGACGACCCTGCCCTGGGCCTACTCCTCATCACCTTCCACTGGGTAGAGGCAGTGCTTACAATAGCCGAAGTAGACCTGGCCATCTGCAACAAACGGGATAAACCCTGAGTACTGGAATGTACTCAGCTAGACTTACCCGTCCAACTGAAAATAAAGACACCAAGGACATGCAAGGCCTTTTTGGGTGGAGCTGGGATCTTGAATTCGCGAAAAGCTCAATTTAAGATAAGCGAAGTATTAGTGAAGTTAATGAGCTGTCATCTTTTATACCTATTCCTTCTTCTAGGTTTGCACCTGAACTATTGCACACACTTGAGTCTAGCAGATAAATAATATAACCATATCCAGTTGACTTGTCCACATTTTAGTTGAACCTTTAGATATCACATGGAGTTGTATCGTGGTGAAGCTCGCCATAGTTTCCCACTAACCGGGGGAGACGGCGACTCGAATCGAATTCCAAACCAGCTGGTGAAAGACCTTTAATACCAGCCCACACTTTCCCCGTCGGGTCCATGCATTGGGCAACCGCTCGACGCTTGTTCGTGGTGGTAATCGCCGCGGTTCAAGCACGGACCGCCCAATTGGAACCTGGCGATGGCCTCACGCGGCAGATCGCAATTTCCATACTAGAGGGCACGACACGGGTTGAGACCGGCCCGAACAGCTTCTAACCGGCTTTGGGGTCGATGATTACGGCACCGACATATCCCTAAGTAAAAGGGCGCGTTCAAAAATGAACGAGGGCCAACATCGATACAAACCTACACGATCCAACGGACGGACTGCCCCAAGTTTCCAACTTGTGCCTTGCCTTCCAGTTGACCGTATTTCATTACTACTCAGGTTCTTTTCCACGATAGCAATATAGCCAACCGTGATCCAATAACTACCCATCAGGGTATTACGGAGACATCCTTAACTACTACTTTTATTAAGCAGGCTAAGCAATTCTACATTGTAAATAAATAACAGGATAACAAGGTAGATATTAATCAATCATCAAGGAATGGTAATGCAGCAAATAGGATTCATTCAACTCCTAGACCTAATGCATCACAATATAAAAGGACTCAAGTATTTTAATTGTAAAACTGGGAGACTTAGAATGCTCCGGGGCTTGCCTTGGGTGAAGACCGAGGCCTCGTGGGAGGGGCACTCGGGCAAGTTAGTGTCGCTGGCGGGGTCGACTTCCTCGGCTTGCTGGAGCTCCGGGATCTGCTGCTCGGCGTTTGCCTCTAGCTCCTGATCGGGTTCCGGGAGTGTCGATCCTATTGCATGCGACGAATAATAAATATTTAAATGCGGGGTGCGAGATGTGTGGTATGAGAAAGAGCATTTCTTGCAAACCAACAAACCAACTTGTTGAACCATTGAGGTAAATACTCATTTAATTCATAAAACAAAATCCTTTTATTCACCTATTTCTCATTTAGTAAATCAAAAGAAGCTTAGGTTTGAACTGCAAGTGCACTTTTCTGGACTCAGAAAAATCCACGAAAATTCCAGAAGGCAAACAACAGTTGCTGGACTCCACTGAACAAATTTCAGCCAAAAATAAAATACAGAACTGCAGATATAAAAATAACAAGCAACTGCCCAAAAAGTACTTTGAACTACAACCCTACTGTAAAAGGGTGCACCACTCTATTTCATATTTTTCCCAGATTCTATTTCATATTTTATGCTTATTAAGAAAGTCCCATGAACAGAAACATTATATTATTTCTTACATGAATTTTCAAAGGAAAACACAGAAAAGCACCTTTGTAAAGCAACTTCAGATTTCTCCACACAACAGGTCATGCTTTAATTTTTCTTAGCTTGAACTTATAAACAGAGACTGTACAAATTTTCCCACATTTTATCTCGACATATAAAACACCTTAACCTTTATTCAAAGAAATCAGCCAAAAGGACTTTTAACCATAACAGAAACTTTTTCTACATAAACAGTGCATTATATATTTTTTACATGTATAAAACAGGATAATAAACTTACACAAAATTTTACAGGAATTATCTCAACCAGAAAACATATATAACCATTTATCTTAGCAAAAGCATATAAACTGAAATAAAAGAAAACAGTAAAATTAACTCCTACCAAAAATACTTTTATATTTTTCCAGGGTAGATCTACTCATAAACAAACTAGCAAAACTGAAACACTCCATTTGGACTAACAAAACAGGATCTACAAAATAAACAAGCATTTACGGGAAATAGAAAAACATTTTGGAAAACGTTTTCTGGAAAACACTCGGCGTACGGAATAGGTGTGCTCGCTCGAGGCCCGGCTCGAACGAGACAGCGCCCGAGGGTTCGCTCGAGGCCTGGCGCGAAGGCTGCGAACGGCTGCGCAGCGAAGGCGCGTCCGAGGCCGACGCGGGCGCGTCGAGAACGACACGCCGAGGCCTGGCTCGGGCTGGCGAGACGGAAAAACACACGCCGTCCGAGGCCTGGCTCGAGGGCTCGGGCGAGACGGAAAAACACACGCCCGTCCGAGGCCTGGCTCGAGGGCTCGGGCGAGACGGAAAACACACGCCCGTCCGAGCCTGGCTCGAGGGCTCGGGCGAGACGGAAGAACAAACGCCGTCCGAGGCCTGGCTCGAGGGCTCGGGCGAGACGGAAAACACACGCCCGTCCGAGGCCTGGCTCGAGGGCTCGGGCGAGACGGAAGAACAAACGCCCGTCCGAGGCCTGGCTCGAGGGCTCGGGCGAGACGGAAAAACCACGCCCGCCGAGGCCTGGCTCGAGGGCTGAGACGGAAGAACAACGCCCGTCCGAGGCCTGGCTCGAGGGCTCGGCGAGACGGAAAAACACACGCCCGTCCGAGGCCTGCTCGAGCTCGGGCGAGACGGAAACAGGGGAGAGGTTTGACCGTCGATTCCTCGCGACGGTGAGGTCGCCGGCGGTTAAGCTAGGCTTGCGAACTCGTCTCGACGAGGCGCATCGAGTGGTGTAGGTGGTTTGGCTAGCGCACGGCCGGAGCATGCCGCGGCGAGTGGCGGCGCACGGTGATGGCGGCAACGCGCGGCTACGCCGTTTCCGGCGGCGGCGGAGAAATTGGAGGAGGCAAAAGCTCGAGAGAACCCTAAGGAGCAAAGCTACGGGGTTGGTTTGGCTCGGGTGGCTCCAGAGGAGCTTGGCCACGAGCGAGGTCCGCGGCGGACGGCCATGGCGTTCGGCCGGGAAGAAGATGTGGGAGAGAGCGGTAGCGTTGAAGCTAGGTGGTGTTCTCACCTTGCCTTGGCTCGGTGAAGCTCGAAGATGAAGAAGAAGAGTCGGTGGAGCTCGGGTTGGGGAAGAACGGCGTTGCGGCTCGGCGGTGGCGACTGACGGACCGAAAGAGGCGCTTCGTCCTCCGGCGGCGAAGGGGCTCGGTCGGGGACGACAACGTGCGCACGGCGTGTGCACGGTGTAGGCGGAGCGGTGTACGGAGGGAATCGAAGGGAGGTGCTCCGACGAGGTCAGAACGGAGAGGGGTGGTTGCGGCGGTGGTCGCGGCGAGAGCGAGCCGAGCGCTTGCTCTGGCTTGGTGGCGAGGGGAGGAGAGTGCGAGCGAGATTGGGAGAGTGTGTGCGGGAGTGCGAGAGAGTGAAGAGGTGCTCGGGGTTTTGATCGGCTTGACCGGCCAGTGGTCGTGGGGACCACGGCGGCGCGGTCGGCGAGGCAGCGCGGTGATGCCGTGCACGGCGAGCGGGTGCGGCAGGCGAGGCGAGCGGAGAGTGGCCGGGGGAGATAGCTTGCGTGCTCGGGTGAGAGAGGATCGAGCGAGGAGTGGCCGGCGAAGATCCTCGGCAGAATGCGGCGGCCACGTGGCGGTTGCGGCCGGCGTACGGCGCGGCATGTCAGCGGCAGCAGCGCGCGGCGCGCGCGGCACGCGGCGAGCGCTGGCGAGCGGCGCGGGGTGCGCGGGCGAGCCGGAGCGGGGCCGGCGCACGGACGGGCGAGCTGGGGCCGGCGCGCGCGAGTTGGGCCGAAAGGTGGGGCGTGGAAGAAATCGTTTTCCTTTTTCTTTTTCTAAATTCTTTTCAAACTTTGACCACTCAAAACAGTTTCAAAAACTCCAAACTAGGTTTTGACCCAAATATAAAAGTTTCTCGAAATAATTTTCTCTACAACTTTCATATAGGACACTTTTTCTGAAAACCATTTTTAAATCCTCCACATAAACAAAGCCAATTTTAAAGTATAAACCATTTTGTTTGACTTATTTTTATTTACA
This sequence comes from Coix lacryma-jobi var. lacryma-jobi, assembly GCA_009763385.1. Classification (NCBI taxonomy): domain Eukaryota; kingdom Viridiplantae; phylum Streptophyta; class Magnoliopsida; order Poales; family Poaceae; genus Coix; species Coix lacryma-jobi. The sequence goes on along the minus strand of CM019830.1, from coordinate 17,678,578 downwards.
AACTAATCTGAACTAGGTCAAAACTCCAACATGAAAAGCACTCTACTCAATATTCTCTATTTTATAAAACTCTTTGCCAAAACAGAAATCCACTCAAACAACCAAGTCCAATAGAAATCCAAATCCAATTAAATAAACAAAAGACAAAACACTCTCATGCTCATGAAATGATGCAATGCATTGCTTATGCTTCTTTAGTAGCTAAATGCAGTGCCTTAATGCAGTGCTTGACACTAGGTGTCACGAGACGGGGATACAATCACCTGCAGACTGGGCGAAAGATCGTGACGTGGTCGGCGGCATCCACGCGGCGGACGGCCGGTGTAACGGCGCGCGCGGGCGCGGGCGCGCGTTGCTGGGTCGGCCGAAAGGCCGATCGGGCTGATGGGAGGCGCTGGTGATTCTTGGGAATTTCTAAATATTTTTCCTTTTTGATTTCTTTTCCCAAACTTATTTAATTCAAAACAGATTCAAAAACTCAAAACTAGAGTTTGGCCAAAAACAAAGTTGCTCAAAATAATTTTTCTCTACAACATTTAATATAGGACAAAAACTTAGAAAAGCATTTCTCTAGCTGTACTAAATTAAAGTCAATATTAGGGCCAAAAATCATTTTACCATTTGCATTTTTAATTATGGAACGTATCTAGTGCAAACCACAGCCTTCGTGAAAACCCGTGCAAACCACAATAAAAAAGTTGTTTAAATTCACCAAAAATCACACATGTAGATGATATGATGATACACAACCTTATAAAATATCTTGTCCAAAATCGAATTTTTTTGTGAGATATAAAAATAACGAATTTCTAACAAATCTTGTGAAAAACTTTCTAGCTTAAAATTTGTTATTTTTTATAACTCACAAACGAAGTCGATTTTGGACAAGATATTCTACAAGGTTGTGTATCATCATGCCATCTACATGTGTGATTTTTTTTTGCGAATTTAGACAATTTTTTTATCGTGGTTTGCACTAGATACGTCATCAACATGAAAAGTGTTATATTCATTATTCTCTATTTTATAAAAATTATTTGCCAAGACAAAACTTTTTTAAACAAGCAAGTCATATAAAACTCTAATTTAAATTTAATAAACACATGAAATTTAAACACTTAATTCAACACATGATGATGCAATGCAATGCTCATGCTCATTAGTGGCTAATGTTGTTCCTAATGCAATGCTTGACACCAGGATGTCACACATACCTTGTGTTTGTTGTTCCTTCGTTCTTTTCTGCTCCAGACCTGGAAAAGTTACTGACAAGAATACCCGAAGGAATTATATTTCTATGCTCATTACACCAGGACAGTGCGGTAGAAAGGTGAACACTCATGTTCGGGTGGTACCATCTTCTTTAGGGAGTTGGTGAGAAAACTAGGGTAGAGGTCTTTTCTAGTAATACAGTGAAACATAAAACTTACTCACTAGCTCACTAGCAGACAAAAGAGAAAACACTCTCTAATGGCAGCATTAAGGGGTTACCTGATGAGGTTATTAAAATCAACCCATAATGAGCCAAGAGATTATCTAGTTGTCTAAAATACAACCTCCCAAGAAGGAATGTTCCCAGAACAAATATTCCTAAAATGTAGGCGTAGCTAATAACCAGGTATTATGATAGGATCTAAGGATTCCATTGGTTATACCTTGTGCTCATGGGGTAATGATAGATAAGAGTGGAATTCAAAAACATCCACAAGGATGAACACAAGAATGATGAAAAGGTTCGGACAAAAAGGAAAAGATAAAAGTATAATACAAGGTTAAGTTAGAAAGAAGTTGACTCAACAACCATTTCCCCGGCAACGGCGCCAAAAGCTTGCTGGTATTTATTAACGCACACAGAAAAAGATCTGCAAGCGCACGAAAACCGTTATAGCTTTCACCCGGAGGTTTTAATATCGTATCCACAGGGAAACGTGTGAGATCAACTACGGTCTAACCTAACTCAGAGTCGCTCAGACATAGAAGGTTGAGAGGGTAGAGGTGATCACTAAGGTCTTCTAGTTCATATCTCAATAAGTTGTCTCATATCGTTCTATCAAGGGACATTACATTATAAGGCTGCATCCAGAGTACAGGGTCAACTAAGTAACTATGGTCCTGCTCGGCCTATAGAAGGAGGTGGACTATAGAAGATTCAACGGGTCTATAAGAGTCACACCTGCGACCTACCACCGGTCCGGCCTATAGGGTACATCTACGAGTAACCTGAGTCTAAGCACCATATGCTTGCACGACGAATTATACTCTAACCTACTGCAGTAAATTAAAGCACACAAAAGAGACTCATGACAAGAAGAACAATAAGAGCAACACTTACATTAATAAGAAGTTGATGACCGAAAGAATCCCAAACATAGATTAACTTCCGCCGAGGTCTAGGGCGCAGAGGAGACACTGACAGGCTGGCACCTCCTCCATACTCCTCCCTCACTCTACATCTCTCCCTCTAATTTGATCTCTCTAATTACAACTAGATAAATAGACAACTAGATGAACTAGACAACTAGAAGAACTAGAACTAGAACTAGAGGAACTAGAACTAGATCAAATTCTAGATGAACTAGAAGAGATTCATCTAGAGGGATCTCTACTTCTACTTGAAACCCTAGTTTCTGATGTGGAGATGAATAATGAAGATGGAGATGCCTCCCAGGGGGGTCTGGGTCTAGTTTTATAGCCCCTAAGGATGAACCGCAGCCCTTGGATCAAACCGACTTGAAACAATGGTTGAGATGCGTCGTAGAGGTCGATTAGGGCACGCTACACGAAGATGGGCTGAGGTGGACCTGGCCCAGGCCGACCGGCCTAGGGGTGGGGCCAGCCGGCCCCACTTGTCACCCCCCAGGTGCCGCCTTCGTCGTGGTGTCTTCTGGAACCTCTCTTGTTGCCCTAATGCGACTTTCCATCTATTTGCGTGATTCATCGTGTTGGATTAGGACTCTACCTCTTTCCATTTCCTAGAAAACTCCCTAGAAGATAGCAATTCACCAAAGCTATGTAATCTGTCAGTTTAGCCCCTAAATTATGTTGCTTACTGATCACTCCAGGTTGTTCTAGAAGCTTCCAAGTCGTATCCAACAAGGACTCTTGCTCCGAGACTCCAAAAATAGTAAACCATATGTCTATTTTGATTGTCTCGATGAGCTCTTCGCAAAGGTGTGCTCTTATTCATCACTTAAGATACTTTTATATAGTGAAACATTGATTATCCTATAAACAAGTGAGAACAACACAACTCGTAGAACTTGTTAGAATCAAACCCTACAACTATGCATTGTCAACCATTTAATATCATTTTATGCATTAGTTGATGGTATAATATTGACTATAAGGACCGTCAACAATGTGTCTTTTCATCTCCACTGTGAGTTCATCTCAGGGCTTTCCCAAATTGATATTGAAAGTTTTCCTGCAGGGGTTAGTCCAACAAAATATCCAACATCCACTATAGCATATTATCGGCTCAAAAATCAACCTAGACACCATGTCTAATTTGATTTAGGAAGGCATTTTAACCTAATCGCTTAATTTAAAAGCCTTTGAAAGCAAGATCACTACTCCTAAACTAGGCACCATGCTCAATTTAAGAGTTGTATGAAAGTACTTCAACCTAAACATAATCTATAGCAGATGAAGGTAGCATTAAAGCATTAAAAGAGATTTACTCAGATGGTGATGAAAGAGCATGATTAGTGAATAGCATGTCTTAAAGGTAGGGACAACCAACATGGCAAGAGATGTTCTTATGAAGTGTATCCCCAAGCTTAGATTTTGCAAAAATCAGGACTAGATGATTGTAATTCAATGTTGCATGATGATTGGTTGGACATACCTTGTGTTTTTGTTGTTCCTTCGTTTTTTTCTGCTCCGGACCTGGAAAGGTTAGTGACAAGAATACCCGAAGAATATTTTCACAATTATATTTCTAAGCTCATAAGGACAGTGCAGCAAAAAGGTGAACATTCATGTTCGGGTGGTACTATCTTCTTTAGGGAGTTGGTGAGAAGACTAGGGCAAGGGGGCCTTTCTAGTAATACAGTGAAACATAAACCTTGCTCACTAGCAGACAAAACAGAAGAACACTCTCTAATGGCAGCATTAGGGATTGCATGATGAGGTTATTAAAATCATCCCATAATGAGCCAAGAGATTATTTATCTAGTTGTCTAAATGCAACTCCCCAAGACGGAATGTTCCTAGAACAGAATATTTCCAAATGTAGGCGTACCTTATAACCAGATGTTATGATATGATCTAAGGATTCTACTGGTTATAGCTTATGCTCATGGGGTAGTGATGGATAAGAGTGGAATTCAAAAACATCATAAGAATGAACACAAAAAATGATGAAAAGACTGGGACAAAAAAGGAAATAATAAAGTATATACAAGGTTAAGTTATAAAGAAGTTTGACTCAGCAACCGTTTCCCCGACACGGCGCCAGAAAGCATGTGTTGTATTATTAACGCACACAGAAAAAGATCCGTAAGCGCAGAGATAATGTTGTAGCTTTCACTCGGAGGTTTTAATATCGTATCCACAGGGAAACGTGTGAGAACTACAATTTAACCTAACCCAGAGTAGCTCAAGACTTAGAAGATTGAGAGGGTAGAGGTGATCACTAAGGTCTTCTAGTTCATATCTCAATAAGCGGTCTCATATCATTCTACCAAGGGACATTACGTTAGGAGCCTGCATCCAAGTACAAACACAACTAAGTAACTACGGTCCTGCTCGGCTTTAAATGGGAGGTGGACTATAGAAGATTCAACGGGTCTATAAGAGTCACACCCGCGAGCTACGACCGGTCCGGCCTATAGGGTACATCTACGAGTAACCCGAGTCTAAGCACCACGCTTACACGATTAATTATACTCTACCTATTGCAGTAGATTAAAGCACTCAAGAGAGACTCATGACAAGAAGAATAATTAAGAGAAACACTTACATTAATAAGAAGTTGAAGACCAGAGGAATCCCAATGTAGATTAACTTCCGCCAAGGTCCAGGGCGCAGAGGGGACACCGACAGGCCGACACCTCCTCCATATCCTCCCTCTCTCTACATCTCTCCCTCTAATCTGATCTCTAATTACAACTAGATGAACTAGAAGAACTAGAACTAGATCTAATTCTAGATGAACTAAAAAGATTCATCTAGAGGGCTCTACTTCTACTTGAAACCCTAGTTCTGATGTGGAGATTAATAATGAAGATGGAGATGCCTCCCGAGGGGTCTGGGTCTGGTTTTATAGCCCCTATGGATGAACCGCAGACCTTGGATCAAACCGACTTGAAACAATGATTGAGATGCGTAGTAGAGTTGTATTGGAACACATCACGCGAAGGAGGCACTGTAGGTGGGCCTAGGTCGGTCGGCCCCACCTGGTAGCCACCAGGCACCGCCTTCGTTCGGTTGTCTTTCTGGAACCTTCCCTGTTGCCCTAACACGACTTTCCATCTGTTTGCGCAATTCGTCGTGTTGGAGTAGGACTCTACCTCTTCCCATCTGCTGGAAAACTCCATGGAAAATAGTAATTCGATCACCAAAGTGTGGAATATGTTGGTTTCGCCCATGAATTATATTGCTTGCTGATCACTCCGGGTTGTTCTAGAAGCTTCCAAGTCATATCCAACAAGGACTCTCGCTCTGGGACTCCAAATATAGCAAATCATATGTCTGTTTCGATCGTCTTGACGAGCTCTTTGCAATGGTGTGCTCTGATTCATCACGTGAGATACTTTATATAGTGAAACATTGATTATCCTGAGAACAACACAACTCGTGGAACTCATAGAATCAAACCCTACAAATATGCATTGTCAACCATTTAATATCATTTATACATTAGTTGATGGTATAATATTGACTGTAAGGACCGTCAACAGGAAGCACTGAATTTCCCTAACCGCCACAAGGTTAGTGTAAATAAGAAATTTGGAACGTTCAGTATGATTGGGTCGTTTCAAGGTAATTATATGAGGACTTATGTACATATATTAATTGTTTGCATGCAGATACTACCTAGTAGACTCTGGTATGCGCAGGACCTGGATACTTGGGGCCATTTCATGGTGAAAGGTACCATATCGAAGAATTTAGTGGGATAAATGCACAGAACTTTATCAATGGAGGAGAAATTCAACTACATCCATTAAGGTTGCGCAATATAGTGGAACGGTCATTTGGGTTGTTGAAAGCAAGATGACATATTTTGTGAGGTGTTCCATTCTTTGAGAGGGAGAAGCAAGTGAAGGTAATTATATCATGCTTTGCACTGCATAATTATTTGTGGAGCGCGAGCATGGAGTGGGTTCTACGGCAAAGAAACCCATATCCCCATGGGTGGCTATGAATGGATGCTACTACACAAGCTATGTGACATGGATTGCTACTGGTGTCTATTATTCGGAGATGTGAAGGTATGTGCACAAGGAACAGTTGTGGTGTACATGCCGGAAATGAAGTGTGATGGATGTACATGTATGATAGTTCTTGTTGATTGCAGGTATTGTAGTATTGGACAAGTGTGTTGTGGAGTCGACGATTGCATGGCGGAGTGCAGATTTGACCAGCGCTTATGGTGAGACCTGTGACATCGATCTTGTGCATTTTCATATGTGGATGTTGTATGGCTGAAGTTTTGTAACACTCCACTGATGCATGTTGAAAAATATTATGCCATTGGTAGTTATGTGATGTATTGACAATTGTATTGGACGGTAAGAAAATGTATGTATGGTGTGATGTACATCCGCCACTGATAATGGCATTAACAGTGACGGTTAGTTATGGTAATCGCCATGGTTAATGGTCATTTTATGTTGATTATCTGTGCTTAAATGTAAGAAAATTCGGATTCTAAAACAATTAAAATTCAAAAAACATTTTTATTCCTAGAAAATATAACCGAGGCGGGCTTTATAAGTAACCACCACGGTTAATATTTCTTAACTGTGGCGGTCACCTGTAAAATAACCACCATGGTTAATACCATTAATCGTGGCGGTTGGACAACCGCCACGATAAAGGCACGATTAACCGTGAACTTTGATCTGTGGCAATTGGATTGCCTGCCACGGTTAATAGAAAAAAACCGCCATGGTTAAAGGATCATGTAGTAGTGGATGTCTCAGTTCACCGACATCTTCACCGAAGGCTTGCCTTCTTCAGTCTTTACGGGGTTCCCGTCCAGTCTCAAACTTTCGTCAAACATGATGCTACGACTGTGGGGGTGTTAGAATGTAAATTATGTGTATGCGTGTGTGTGTATTTTATGGGCTTCGGCCTGGCATAGCTACCAGCCAAAGCCCTCCTCTGTTTTGGTTAGAGAGTTGTAGGAGATCTCGGTGGTATTGTGTCTATATATATATGTGTGTGTGTACATAGGCCTCTCTATCAATTCAAAGATATTTTCCACGCATCAATCTAATTGCTTTCATTGGTTTCCATATTGTTGTGATATGTTTTTATTGTTAATTTCAGGTCCCACATACTATGATTCTATGAATCCTTGGTATAGGAAATGGTGATCGAGCAGCATGCTAGGGCCATTTGGAGGTCTGCAAGTACTTGGTTGAGGGACTAAGTGAAGGCTCATGTGAAGGTTCTTTTTAGCTCTTTTGTGCTTCTGGAAATTGTATGCTCTTTATGTGTAAATTTTTTGGCACTTGGCAGTGTGAGATGTAAATTGCACTTTATATTTTTCTTTGCAGGTATAACACTGTTTGTGGTCTCTGCATAGTCAGCCTGCTGGCAACAATGTGCAGGTATGTGTCATCAAGGTTCTTGGTCTTGCTTGTGTCCCAATTTGCCATTATCTAAATATATTTTGAGGTTCATGTAGTCATTGAAAAGAAAATCAATTTCCTGAAAATGCAGGTCTGCTTTGGATCGTACTAGTTAGTACCTATTTCTAGATGGGAACGTATCTAGTGCAAACCACAGCCTTCGCGAAAACTCATACCAACCACAACAAAAAAGATGTTTAAATTCATCAAAAAATCACACATGTAGGTTAGTGCATTTTTATAAGCAGTAAATTGCATATCTAGGTTAGTGCAATTATGGTATTTGACTTGTGCAATATCTATTCTTGTCACATGTTGTCCTGGTTTTTCTATATAAAAAAATATTATTTGTGCTTTGTGTCAACATATTTTAGTTTTTTTTGTCTTTGATATAATATAGATAAAAAATATAATTTGTTTATTGTCTTTTTGCCAACACAGACATCAAATGGCATAGCCTGCTCACCTTTTCGAACCATGGATTCTTGTCAAATAGAGTTCCTCTATGACTCTATAGCAAAGAGAGGATACAAGGGTGATTTCATCCCGATCATGCTTCAGATGTTGTTGGAGCTCTCGCAGAGTAGCTCCAGGGATGTCATCTGGTGTGTGGTTGTTTCCTCTTCTCCATCTTTGTACGTCTTCCTCGTCTTATCAGATCCCCTTTTCTAATGTGGCTTTGATTTGCTCGATTTGTTTTATTCTCTACTGTTAGGAGGGAATATAGCTAGAGATTGGTGGTGTTTAGGTTCATATCTTCTCATGTGTGTGTTCTGTAGGGATGAGCAAGATATCTGTGGTAGAGGTCTTCGAATATTGGTTAACAACTTAGCATTTGTCAATTCTATTATTAACCATGGAAATCGTTCCTATATGATAATTTACATATAACATGGTTTTCTTGTAATAACTCGCTTGCCACATTGTTTTTTAGAACATCCATTTCTGATCACCACTAACCTATAGTTTCAGTATATATGAAAGGTTTGCAATTACCTTCTCAAATTATTTGATCTACGCTGTATTTTGCTTTGCGAGTTTGTTCATGTCTAGTTGTAATTTTGTTTTAGTGTCAGGAGCTCATTATTATCTTTTGAAACAGACCGGAGCAGAGCCCCGGCAGAGGAGTGCTTGTTTTTTGCCCCTTTCCCTTCTTGCATGAGTAGACAAGAGCAAAAAAATAATACTCTTTATTTCTGTGATGCATCTTAGTTAGTGGGCTGATATATCTTAGTTAGTGGGCTGATTTTACTCTTTATTTGAACAGAAGTCACAACGGCCTTGTGTGTTTTATGAAATCTGTGTGTTACTTTGTTCTAAAACATATATTTCTTCCATTAATAGAATCCGTGTGTTTTACATGCAAGCAATAACCAAGTGTTACTTTCTCTTAAAACACATGAATTTTTTTCTCACAGAATTTATGTGTTTTAGAGCTAACCAGCAACCATGTGTTAGTTTTTGCTAAAACACATGGTTGTAGAGTAGACAGACTCTTCTTTTTTGCATGGCAAACGTTGAAATATGGGCAGTCCATTGTATCCAATGCCAAGGTTGAGTGGCTAGATGATGGTTGGCATGACATTGTGATGATGGTCTGAACCATGGGATCAATGGACACGATTAAACTACTGGACAGAAACAATAAGCTAAAGAATTTTTCTTTTGTCGATGGACATTGTGGCCAAGTAGGAAAAGAACGATACACCTTCATAAACCTTTATATAAAGAATTATCTAGACAACTCTATCTAGGTTCAAGATTCCAATAATGGCTATCATTTGGTTCACTATTGGATAATCAGGAGGCACATTCTTAATGTGGAAGGAGAGAGGTTTCATGCCCACAAGTTGGAGCTGATGTCATTTTTATTGAGAGGAGAGGATGTTACTCGTCGTAAAGGTGTTGTTGGCTACAAAAGTCTGGGTGTAATAAGATTTCAATTCCTATAACACGTTTTCAAAGTACTCGGTGCTTGTGGTGGCGGATCTGGTCTTATTTTGTGTCTGTTGCGTTCCTACAAAACTAAACAATTGTTGGCGCAAAAAAAAACACCACGCGCCAAGCACACAGCAAGCCGAAAAGCTGGCTTCAATCGGGTGCCCGGAGTATGTTGGTTCCGGAGACGTGCCAGTCGGTTTGACCTGAAAACCAACAAGGGATAAAAACGTGAGAATACCTCTGGAACGTGCCGGGTGAGACCAGACAATTCCATATGTACGGCTTTGAAAGCCAATCACGACGACACACAGCTATAGAAGCTGTCTGTCAAAGCATGTTTGTAAAATCATTCGGCAAGTAGGAAAACAGGCATGTAGAGCATGTTTAACTGCCGAATGCGTATGTAAAAAGAGACATACTTTGAACGAATTAAAGATGTTGTAAACAGGTAACTTGCCAAAATAGATCTACTCAAATAACACATGTATAGGTTAATCCAACTAATCTGCCACACGTTTAGTCTTCATAACCCGTCAGGTATAAACTCAAGCAAAGCTAATCCACCGTATGATACCACTTGCTATGAGTCTACGCCACTTCTTATAATTAGATTAATCCACCGCATGATACAATCTAATTATAACAAGTTAAAAGCATGCATATATTTGAATAGATCTATAAAAGCCATTACTCATGTAAGCATAACCAAAATCGGTAAACCAACCGAATTGGGGTCCATGAAGAAGGAACAAACAAGCAAGCACGATCAAACTAATCTAAAACCTGCATCTGCCGCACGATACCTAGTTCATCAAAGCCTAATCGTAAATAACATGCATGAACCCGCAACATGTAACAATCTGGATTGAAATTTGATCTGGCCATCACGATATTATAATTAGCGAAAGCACAAGCAAACTTGTGGAACAAGGCCAAACAAAGATCAATCTAGATTGGGCAAAAGTGTGTTACAAGAATTAAAAAATAACACATATAACATGTGATAACTTAATGAATCTATCAGATCTGCCAAATCTAATAGAGCCGATAACTTTTTACTCATGACTTAATCTGCCGCACGATACAAGGCACAAGCAAAAACTTCCCGTCATAAGCTTAAATCCGTCGCACGACGATACTAAGCTTTAACATACGAGACTACTTGCATCATATCTAAATCCACCGCATGATACTAGACATGATAACAAGGTTGCCGGTACTTACGGAGGTCGACGGATCGATGATTCCTCTCGAAGAACTCGACGACACGACTTAAGGACTCGAAGATGGCACGGGGTTGGTTTGTATTGATATGGTTGTGAACAATTTTGCATTGGTCGAGGCCTTATATTTATACCCCGGATGAAACACGAGTCCTAGACGATTACCATTTACATAACAAAATATGGAAAGATACAAAATCTATTCCTAATCTCTTCGGCGTCCTCCATGTGTCACGTGTCCTTTCATGCAAGTCGGCTTTATTTGCAACACCCATCTCCCGAATGGAGCCACCGTCCTGCCAAAATAACCGACCGCACAGGCATCTGCCGAAACTCCGAGGACCAAAGCAGCCGCTTGATCGCTTGCCGAAATCTGCTTCCCACTGCTTGTTGGGTCCACTTGTCATATTCTTGTGTGCGCGAAAATCTAGTGTCAACACATGCCCCCTAATTTTGGGACAAATATTTGTTTCAAAATTCCTTTTCCCATATACATTCGTGGAATCCCCGGAAGCATCCACCTCTGTAGAAATCTTGCATGTCATAATTACTTCACCTACCGATTCATCTCCCGATGCACCTCTTGGTATCCTTTAAAATCTCCTTCCACTCTGTTTCGGCTTGTGTTTCCCGAACTCTCTGCTCCATTCTCAAAACTAGAAAACCCTCCTTTCTCGTTATCTCCTAACCTAGAAGATGTCTTCTGAGGCGAGCCGCCATAGCTCTGAGTTCGGTGCCTCTAGCACCTCCAAGAGAAGGTTGTTCCTTCCTTCCTTCTCTTTCTTGTTCAAAAAATGAAGCAGTTGTTCTTACATCGTTGCTTCCTTTAGGAGGACTGGTGACGACCCTTTCGATGACCTGACTCAGAAGCTCGCATATCTCCAATTCGATTTGGAGGGAAAGGATCGGGAGATTACCCGAATCTCTCGAGAGCGTGACGTTGCTCAGGAACGAGCCATCGGTAAGTATTTTTCTTTATTTCTTTCCTCATTCTTTCTCCCTGTTTTTACTGACTCTCTCTCCCTTTTAGCTCTGGAGGCCAAGCTTCATTCCCTCGAAGCTGCTGTTGCTGATCTTGCTGTCACGGCCAATGTACCGGGTACAACAGCCTTGAGGCGGGTGAACGAGGTCAACCGAGTTCTTCCCGATATCTCCAGAGCCGGTATGGGTTATGGTGCAGCACTCGCCTTTAACGCTGTCTGGATTCATTCTGGTGCCGATTACCGCAACTTTGATGTTTGTGAGCGAGGACTAGAACATAGGGTAGCACGCTCTGTCGATGATATGAAAGAAGCCGGAACAGATCTGGCTGATTCTTTTGACTTTGACCTCCCGATTAGGAATAGGATAGAATGGACAAACTGACTCTTTATTGTAACTTGTTCCCCCTTTTTGTAAATAAGAAGTCCCTTTGTTCGTCCTCCGAAATCAACCTGTGATTGATCCTTCGAGATCAAAGTGCGTTCTGTTTCGTGTACTCAGCCACTGATTTTCTTTTTACCTTAGCGGCGATGTACATTACATCGGCTATCGCTGATAATCACGATGATCGCCTTCGTCCTGTAAGTAATTGTTGTAATTGACTTTAAGATCGAAGCTCTCAGTCTTCTCTCAATCCCCCAAATCATGGCAGCAGCGGGGTTAGCCTTCTTAAAAGACTCTCTCGTTTTCAGCTTCCTGTCCTCAGCACCAATTGGTAATATGAGCCCCAAAATAATTAGCCAAAATTGAACATTTTATATAGCAACCATCTCTAGCCGAATCCTATCGGCTCCATGAGTTCCTCAAGTCAGCAAGATTTGATCCGGTCCAATAACGGCCCATAAGCTGTGAAAACCCTACTCTGATGCTTGGCTTTCCAATGTGCAAGCCATGGTTATGAATATGACCCTACACAAGCGGCGTTATGGGTAAAAACCAATTTTCTGCCCCCTTGCGGTAGTTTTCTTGCTTCTCTGTCTCTGATTCACTGTCTGGTCCCTCTCCAGAACGAGATTTTCCTCTAGCCGAGCTGGGTTCTTCCTCTAGAAACGGCAGCTCCAATAGCCTCTTTCAATCTTTTCTAAAGCTACCAGATTCTGATTATGATTGATTCACCCCAGCAGACCCATCTGGACGCCTTTCGGCACTTGCCTGACGCATTTCTTCTTTCTTGATAGCCCTTTCTACAAAGAATGACTGTCTGAAATGGCAGTGAACAAAATTTCCCTCAAGGTGAATGGTTATGGGGACTCAGTTGAAGCTCGTCTTGATGTTGTGGATGGCCTCATAGATCAAGCCATCATCCAAGGTATACACGGCGGAGTCTCCCTCAGGCTAGCGGCAATGAGTTCCCGGACCAAAGAAAATTATCCCTCTCTACCAGTTGGTTTTGCAGGTGACAACCCAGATGAATTTGAAGATCTCGAGATTAGGATGACCATGCTGCTGCTACTGTCAAAATTACTGATCTGCAATCCATTGTGACCAAACTATCCAGAGTAGTCCGTATTAGGACAGATCCGCGAATGAAGCTGTAACTCATGGAATTTGTTCTTCTCCGAATAATGTTTATTTGCATCTCTCAATTTCTCAATGACCTTTCCCGATTGCAACATTTCTTCAGAGGAACATTTTGTCGAATGTATGACATCACCTTAGCCGACCAGATCTTGTTTTCGATAAGTCACGTTGCTCGGCATCTCATCTACTGCACTTCACCTTTTCTTTCCCCACTATAAACCTACCACTTGAGAAATGCTAGGATTACCAGGTCATGAAACACTCTTGCACTAAAGGCGATATAAATATATCGGCTATAACTTAAACTTCTTGGAACATTTTTTCTGCTAAAGGCGATGCTTTACATCGGCTGTATACAAATATTCTTGAATCCGTTCCACATATGACTACCACGAGTTCGGCTTTCAACAAGTAGTGCCGAAGCTTGGTCCACGAGTGACGCATATATGAACAAAATTTCTTTATAGCCGAATACCCTTCTCTGGGTTTAACATTTTTCGGCTAAAGCTAGCTGCTACTTATCTTAAACTTAAAATAAGGGTCGATCCGGTTATAAGGCTATCGGCCACCACGTACAACTTGAAATGATTACCAAGTTGTGGAAGTGCCTTCATATACTTTTCAATTTCACCAAGACTCTTCGTTGTACGTCACTTCGCGTGAACTCTTGATCTTTCTTTAGCTTGGCAATGGAGAAATAGGCAGATCCTTCTCAAAGTTTACAAACTTCAACCCATACCGGACTCAAATTCGCACATATTAATCCTGTTCTCGGCTTCATCATCAACACTTTATTCCTTGTCAGCCGATATAGAACTTGGTCCTGATTCCTCTCCATTACCTCAGTTATATTACTTATTAAAAATTGCTCTGAGAGCCGATCGTTTGAATCGGTTGTTGGTCCTTGTCGAAAACGTTCACAGGACCTACTTCCCAAGCTCTTCCAGAGAAGCACCCGACACCATCATATTCCCAGTAGATGGGCTCTGTGTTAGCAATACTCACCGAATCATCAGCATGGACAATCTCGATGTCCATCTCCAACCATTGGATGAGGAACTGATGCATGGTGACGGTACACAGCAATTTGCATGTATCCAATCTCTCCCTAATAGTAAATTGTATGCCCCCTTGCCGTCAATGACGAAGAAGGTAGTGATCAAGGTTTTAGTCTCGATCGTCAACTCAACATGAACTGCTCCCCGAGTATCAGAGGAATTACAGCAAAGTCTCTCAGCACCATGTCGGTCTTCAATAAGTCTTCACTTGCCATCCCAAGTTTTCTGAAGTGGTATACGACATGATGTTTATGGCAGCCCCTCCATCAATGAACATCTTGCTTAGTGGCTGCCATTAACATACCCCCTCATATAAAGTGGCTTCAAGTGTCGATGCTTAGCTGGTTATCGAATACTGCGCTTTGAGCTAAAACAAGATGAGCCAACAACTCTTGGAATTCATCTTCACCAAAATCTGATACACCTCGTCTTGGACATCCTGTTCTTCGGGAGCTATAAATTCTGATGGAAAAGAAAGAAAGTCATGCATGTGTCAGCCGAACGATCACCTCCATTTGGCTTCTCTTTAGGGCGCCAAACTCGCTTTATCTTGGCATTTGCCTGCTCTAACTCTCTGTTTCTTAGGCGTTGTACCCTTCTTTTCTGGTTTCTCCTCAATCCTGATGGACACCACTGTCCTCTCTACCAGACATACTCGTGGTATTCTTCTTCCCTAGTGCGAGCCCAACTTCGATCGGCAAATCCTTTTCCCCCCAATCTTCGGAATTATTTTTTTAAGCGTCGATCGTCCTCAGGGACTCGTGCCCCAAGCCTTTCATGGATAGAACGGGGTTGACTCGAGAACTGCCTATACTCAGAGTATTGATCACTGCATTCAGGGCAGTTGTTCTTAACAGGTAGCTTCAAGCCTTCGTTCCAACAATACTGGAAAAACGAGCATTCCCAATGAAACTGTTCTTGATCCCTCATATCTTCTCGTTCTCCTTGGTACATCTCTTCTTCGTACCTTCGTTGTTTTCCCAGGAACTTCTGTTCTTCATAAAACCTCTATTTCTGGTACCGTTCCTGTTCCCGACGCCATTTATTCAACAGAATACGCGTCGTGATCTGGGTCTGGAAGTTCACCTGTTTCAATTCAGCTATTTTGGAACCGAACCCTTTGCTGAAGCTCTTTGTTCGTAATCTGCCGATCAGGGTCAATGGCACCAGCTTCCCTCGCTCTATCAGAGGTTAACACTTTCATTTTGCTCTTACCCCTGGGATCAGCTGCGTTGACCATATTAACAGAGAAAGACACAGTGTTTGTCCAAAAGGTCTATCATCAACCTTCATCTTTTCATCAAACCTCAGGTGCCCGTCATGGATAGCTTTCTGGATCCGCACTCTGAACACTCAGCAATCGTTTATGGAGTGGGATCTAGTATTATGGAAACCACAATACTTCTTGTCTTTGACTCCTTCGGGATGCAGCATAGGATGACCGTCCGGCAACTTGATGCGTCCTTCCTTCACCAAGTACTCAAATAATTTATCTGACTTGGAAACATCAAAGTCATAAGTACCTTTTTGTTGCCTCAGCCATCGCTGGTTGACTTGAGTCGGCTCTTTAGCCCAGACTATTTCGGCTGCAGCTATTTCATCTTCATTATCGTACTCAGTTGCCTCTTCCAGAAAAGCCTGATACATCTCGGCAGCCACATCACCCTTCTGGAATTGATTATTCCTCTTGAATCCCTGGGCTTGACTGCTCATCGTTGCCAACCTCTGTGATAACTGCCCCGAGGTCATCAAATTCCATGCCGAATAGCTTCTCTTTGACACTCGGCAACATGCCAGCTATAGCTATCCCCGGCAATTGGTCATCCGGCAAATTCAGAGAATAGCAAAGATTCTTGGTTTCTCTAAATCGGCGTAGATATTCTTGTGCCGTCTCGCCAGGTTTCATCCTTAGGCTCATGAGGTCGACCAACTTTCTCTCACTGGTACCCGTGAAGAAATACGAGTGGAATTTCTGTTCCAGTTCTGCCCACGTATTGATAGAATTTGCTGGTAGAGAAGCAAACCACGAGAAGGCTGGTCCTGTCAACGACAATGGAAGTACCGAATCCTCCAAGCTTCATCCGTAGATGCTTCTCCAAGTTGCATCAAATAGCGGCCGATGTGCTCTATAGTACTGGTGTCATCCTGGCCTGAAAACTTGGCAAAATCAGTGGAGGCTTCACCCTTGGAGGAAGTGCTACCCGATTGTACCATTCCGGGTAAGGGGACTTGTAAGCATATGACAGACTCTTTGGCTTTAGGCCGAATTGATTTTGCATCATATCAGCCATCCTATGCATGATGAGGTGAATATTCGAATCAGGAGCTGCTTGTGCTTGCCCCCCAGGATGTAGTCCTGCCGAACTCTTGTAGCCTGGATTTGGAAGAGCATTAATTGAGCTACAATCGATGAACTCCTGATACCCATCTCCAAACATATTCCTTGTATCATGTTCGCTGCAGGAGATACTTTAGAAGCAGATTGGGGGACGTTCCCTGGTGCCGCACGTGACCTGGCCATAAGTCTGGGGAGGTGGTTGCGTCTCATGAAGAACCATCCCACTGTGCTTGGGCCAGGTCCGCCTTCTTTGGCGATCCTCGACGTTGAGGTATCGGGAACAACAGTGGTCCTTGCATTGGACCAGCGGCTTCTTCAAAGCGTTTATCCGCCGTTGGACCGAAAATGCTAACCATGACAGCACGAAAATTATTCAAGAAAGCTGCCTGATGGTGGTCATGGCTTCTGATATAGCTTTGTACACTAATTCGGTCATCTTCTGAATACCTTCTTCTTCATCGTTGTCAGACGGCTCGGATTGTGATGAGGAATGATCTTTAGGAATTCTTGCTTCTGAAGACTTTGCCGCTCTTGTTCTTGGAGAAAGACCTCAAGCATTTGCGCTGGAATTCATCACAGGTCTGATGTACTAAACTTTTCAACTCTAGAGGCAAGTCATCCATGATCACATCCAGAATTTGATCATCGCTGATCTCAGGCATCTTGAAACGAAGTTGTCCCACTAGGCGTGCCAAAAAGTGTGTTGGCGCAAAAAATGACACCTCGCGCCAAGCACACAGCAAGCCCAAAAGCTGGCTTCAATCAGGTGCCCGGAGTATGTTGGTTCCGGAGACGTGCCAGTCGGTTTGACCTGAAAACCAACAAGGGATAAAAACGTGAGAATACCTCTGGAACGTGTCGGGTGAGACCAGACAGTTCCATATGTACCGCTTTGAAAGCCAATCACGACGACACACAGCTATAGAAGCTGTCTGTCAAAGCATGTTTGTAAAATCATTCGGCAAGTAGGAAAAACAGAGTATGTAGAGCATGTTTAACTGCCGAATGCGTATGTAAAAAGAGACATACTTTGAACGAATTAAAGATGTTGTAAACAGGTAACTTGCCAAAATAGATCTACTCAAATAACACATGCATAGGCTAATCCAACTCATCTGCCGCACGTTTAGTCTTCATAAACCCGTCAGGTATAAACTCAAGCAAAGCTAATCCACCGCATGATACCACTTGCTATGAGTCTACGCCACTTCTTATAATTAGATTAATCCATCGCATGATACAATCTAATTATAACAAGTTAAAAGCATGCATATATTTGAATAGATCTATAAAAGCTCATTACTCGTGTAAGCATAATCAAAATCGGCAAACCAGCTGAATTGGGGTCCATGAAGAAGGAACAAACAAGCAAGCATGATCAAACTAATCTAAAACCTGCATCTACCGCACGATACCTAGTTTCATCAAAGCCTAATCGTAAATAACATGCATAAACCCGCAACATGTAACAATCTGGATTGAAATTTGATCTGGCCATCACGATATTATAATTAGCGAAAGCACAAGCAAACTTGTGGAATAAGGCCAAACAAAGATCAATCTAGATTGGGCAAAAGAGTGTTACAAGAATTAAATAAATAACACATATAACACGTGATAACTTAATGAATCTATTAGATCTGCCAAATCTAATAGAGCCGATAACTATTTTTACTCATGACTTAATCCGCCGCACGATACAAGGCACAAGCAAAAACTTCCCGTCATAAGCTTAAATCCGCCGCACGATACTAAGCTTAACATACGAGACTACTTGCATCATATCTAAATCCACCGCATGATACTAGACATGATAACAAGGTTGTCGGTACTTACGGAGGTCGACGGATCGATGATTCCTCTCGAAGAACTCGACGACACGACTTAAGGACTCGAAGATGGCACGGGGCCGGTTTGCATTGATATGGTTGTGAACAATTTTACAATGGCCGAGGGCTTATATTTATACCCCGGATGAAACACGAGTCCTAGACGATTACGATTTACATAACAAAATATGGAAAGATACAAAATCTATTCCTAATCTCTTCGGCGTCCTCCATTGTCACGTGTCCTTTCATGCAAGCCGGCTTTATTTGCAACACCCATCTCCCGAATGGAGCCACCGTCCTGCAAAATAACCGACCGCACAGGCATCTGTCGAAACTCCGAGGACCAAAGCAGCCGCCTGATCGCTTGCCGAAATCTGCTTCCCACTGCTTGCTGGGTCCACTTGTCATATTCTTGTGTGCGCGAAAATCTGGTGTCAACAACAACACATTTATGTTACCCTCAAATACAATTTTCATTTTACCCAGAAAGGTACTTATACTAAATCAAAAGTCTTAAAGCCATAAATATTTATACGGTGAATATAACATACCTTGTTTCAAGGTTTCATGAGATATTTTTTTAAGACACGCAGTATTATCCATGTGACACGCACTAATATATATACACACACATACTCAAACTCATGATATCGCCTCATGAAAAGGTTTATACAATAGAGCTTATGGGCATGTGACGCCGTGTTCTTGGTGACGCTGTTAATTTTATAAACTTTACTCTTTAGATTAAAAATGTTACTTCAATGTCGGTATTTAATTTTACAATTATTATCTTATTCTGTGATCCATGTGTTTTTAATATAAAAGTTTAGTTGTCCCGTAGTAACCCACGGACAGGCTACCTACTAGAACTAAAAGGAGCACAATAAACCAAAAGCAGATATAAGAGAGCAGCATCAGCATGCACTTTACTATCCCTCCTCGTCCACACATCCCGTCCCAAATCCAAACCCCATCCTCTCTTCCCTTACCCGAAGGGAAAAAAAAGATACCAGCACAGCAGCAACAATATCCGGCCAGAGCTAGCATCTCACCAGCAGTCTCTAATAGTATAGCAACACCAAGAACTGAAGCTACGCTAGCGCGTCATGCAGACGCCGACCATGTCGACACCCATGGCCACCACGCCCACGACGACAAGGGCCATGGCGCCGGCGAAGCCCCCCGCGCCGCGGCAATGCTGCAGCTACCCCCTCCTCCCCTCCACCGGGCACCGCCGCAGCGTGGCGGCGTGGTCTGCGAAGAAGAAGAACCCCTGGCTGGACCCGTTCAACGACGGGCCCGACGAGGAGTTCGACTACCAGGGCATGTTCTCCGGCGGGAAGCAGGAGGAGGACCCGCGGCCGCCCGAGGACCCCGCGAACCCGTACGGGTTCCTACGGTTCCCGCAGGGCTACAACCCAGAGCTGGACAGCCTGGCCTCCAAGGTCCGCGGCGACGTGCGGCGCGCGTGCTGCGTCGTGTCAGGCGGCGTGTACGAGAACGTGCTCTTCTTCCCCGTCGTACAGATGCTCAAGGACCGGTACCCCGGCGTGCTGGTGGACGTGGTGGCGTCGGCCAGGGGCAAGCAGGTGTACGAGATGTGCAAGAACGTCAGGTACGCCAACGTCTACGACCCCGACGACGACTGGCCGGAGCCCACCGAGTACACGCACATGCTCGGCGTCCTAAAGGTACTTGTGCTATATATTCCTTGCCTGAATATATGGAATGGAACAATTCCTCTGTCTCGTGCCATCCGTTTTATGAGCTGCTACTACTACCAGAGTACTACTAGTACTAGATAGGAATTAGGAATTAAAGTTGGGTGAGTATACTTTGCATTGCTTTTGGCTGAGTGAGTCTCGTCATGTTATTCCAACCGGCAGAATAGGTACTATGATCTGATCGTGTCGACGAGGCTGGCCGGGCTCGGGCACGCGCTCTTCCTCTTCATGTCGTCGGCCCGCGACAAGGTCGGCTACGTTTACCCCAACGTCAACAGCGTCGGCGCGGGCCTGTTCCTCGACGAGATGTTCAAGCCGCCGACCAAAAACCTTGCCGAGGGCGGGTACCACATGTAGGAAATAAACCCGTTGCCCTCCATTTGCTTGCAGCGCAAAGCCCTGCTACCATGTCTATATTATTGCCCGCGCGGGGGTCTAGCGCTGTCTAGTTTTTCAATTGCGATTTGTATGCAAGCTAGATTTTTTTATTTTTATTTTGGCAAATATAAACTCAAGTACGTAAGATTTTGCCAGGTACAAGGACATGCTAGAGTGGATCGGCCGGCCGGCGAAGAACGTGCCCCAGCAGCCGACGCAGCCGCTGCGGGTGTCCATCTCCAAGAAGCTGCGGGCGTACGTGGAGGACAAGTATAGCAGCGCCGGCGTGGAGAAGGGCAAGTACATCGTCATCCACGGCATCGCCTCCGACTCCGTCGCCAACATGAAGTCCAGAGGCGACGACGACTGCCTTCTTCCCCTCGAGCACTGGGCTCACATAGCCAAGGAGATCAGGTGCACTATCATGATCATTTATTTATTTCATTGTGACATACACAATGCATCGCGATGAACAGTGACTGTCTATTTGGCAGCTCCGGCGACAAGGGGCTCAAGCCTCTGTTCGTGATCCCCCATGAGAAGCACGGAGAGGAGATCGAGGAGGAGGTGGGGGACGACACAAACTTCCTGTTCATCACCACCCCAGGTCAGGTAGGTGGCTATTATATTGTTTCTTCTATCCTGCATGAATAAATCTCCATACATTGCAGAATGGAACCTTTCAAAGATGACTTAGGGCATATCTAGATCTAAAATAAAAAAAAAACTTTACATTTATCATATCGAATCGTTAGACACATGTATTAAGTACTAAATATAAATTTAAAAATAATTAATTACACAGTTTGCATGTAATTTGCGAGACGAATCTTTTAAGTCTAATTAGTCCATGATTTGATACCAAAGTAACACATGTGCTAATGACAGATTAATTAGGCTTAAAAAATTTATCTCACAATTTATAGATAGATTCTATAATTTATTTTTTTAATATCCAAATACATCATGCAACACCCTATGTACCATCCATGGATTTATATATGCCCTTACCATGCCTCTTCTGACTGACTTGCAAGCTCACCTGCCTCATCAACGACTCTGCCGGCGTCGTCGCGACCAATACCGCTGCCGTACAGCTCGCCAACGCCCGCGACAAGCCATGGTAAGTAAACTCATCATGTATCAGATTCATCGGTACTTCGGTTCCAAACTGCTTGTGTGATGCAATGCTTTGGATTTTGCAACTTTTCCTCTCTCGCCAGTGTGGCCTTGTTCTCGTCGGCAGAGAAGGCAAAGCTGTTCCTGCCGTACGTGGAGGACAAGAACAGCTGCACCGTCATCTCATCGCCGACGGGGAAGCTGATCGACATAGACATCAACGAAGTGAAGAATACGGTGAAGGACTTCGAGCCCGCTCCCAGCTTCGCATTGGCACAAAAGTAGCAGCTGCCACCAACATCATTCCATTGCTTTGTACTGCGTACATAGTCCCATAGAATTTATGTGAGCAACGCTGGAGAAAAGACAATGGTGCAGCTATTACAAACTGCAAAAAGCATCATGATGTGTATTACGATTTTACACCCATAAATAAATCACATCATATCAGCTATGCAGTAAATCAAACTTGAACAATACAGCATGCAAGGTTCTGAAGATCAACCCCACACATGTTATGTGGTCTCCTTGTTGCTGAGCACCTGAGCCTCACCTAAAATACAGTACCTATACACACTAGGGGGAATGGGAATCTATACAGTTAGATGACCAGTCATGGCTTCCTGAACCTAATGCTTCCTCAAATGTTCCCTAGTGCTCCACGGAACGCTGAACACCAAGCCTCGGAACGCTGAACACCAAGCCTCGCCTCATACACAAGTTAACACAATAACATATCAGTGAACCAATAAATATGACAACCTAAGATGTCAATCGAATCACCCCCCTATCTCAGCATGCTCAACTGTTTTGGACTGGAACTGCCGCAGAAGTTTCTTCCAGGACAGAGTTCTTCATGTCGTCGGAGTTAGTTTTGATGCTGAGCAGTGTTTGTGCAGATTCAAGTGCCTTCTCACCTCCAAATTCCAAAGTTGTCTCCTTATCAGACTCACTGTTGGCATCCTTCTGAGTAATGGTTGGAGGTTTCTCATCTGATGTAGTTGATGTGTTGGGTCGCTCAGTGGTTGTCACTGATGGACTGATTCCAGAAACTGGTATGTTGCTGCTTCTGAATGGTTCATCGTGATTGTGTTTACCTTCATAAGTTACAACAATATTGTCAGCATCATCTGGTGCCTTTTCAACATGCTTACGGACAGGGCATCCACCATGCGTGCAGCGGTAATAACTTCTGCAGAGGTTGATTCAGTATTTAGAAAGCAAATTAATTAAAACAGCACCTAGACAGAACAAATGGGCAGATGTAACAAACAAGATTTTGAACTGCAAAGCTTGAAGTAATTGTTTCATGCACATGAAAAATGACATTTACAATATCAGCTCAACTTATATCTTCATCCCCTGACAAGTTTTTGTTGGGAATTGGCAACCATTGATACAGATAGAATAGCAACATTGCTTGCAAGGAATGTACATTGTAACATATTCTGAATAGATGGAAGCTATTTATAAAAGACAACTGTAACAACAAAGATAAGTGCAGAACTTTTGATCCAATATACACATCAGTGCACCAAAAGAAACAAATACAAATTGGGCCAAATGACTTCATCTGCAACCACACAAACTAACAGGACCACTCAACAGTACAATATCACTTTTGGGTTGTCACATTGAACATTGTGTGCATGACATAGGTATAGGTTCCACACTAGGCCTCCACTGTCCATCTACTAACAATTTTCACAGTTCAATGCTGCTACTAGTCAACCACACACATTCTAGTATTATATCCTAGATGAGGGAGACACCGGCCATGGTTCAAATCCTGGTGGCACCAAAAAGATGACCTCGCTGGCAACCCAAACAAATAATGACCGGACACTGACCCTCCAGGGGGTAATTGCAGTGGTCACCAGCCTAGGAGGTCGTGGTCGGCCTATGTTACAGTGCGGCTCTATAGGGCTAAGCTATCAGGGGGTTTCTCAACCCATGTGATTGAGGCTTCTCAATATACCACAGGGAGGATGTTCCCCAGGGCAGAGATTCTTTTCTTTCTTTTTTGGGGAAAAAATACTACCAAAATGCAAAATGTAAGAAGCAGCAACATCATATATCATGTTTAAAGGTGTAGCATGCAGCATCACCAAGGGTTAAGGGACGAAGACCTCAATCTATTTTGGATGGGATGATTGACTAGGGGAGCACTCAGCACTACATCCTTAGGTGATATTAAACAATTAGGGTTCTTAAGTAAGAACTAACGCATTGTACCTACATAGAGTAATTAGTTATGTACTCAGCTTGTTCACTTTAATAATAAGTCCTCAGAAATAACAATAGACAATATTGTAATTAAGGCCGTGTTTAGTTCTCACCCCCAAAAACTTTTCACCCATCACATCAAATGTTTGGACACATGTATGAAGTATTAAACGTAGACTAAATAAATAACTAATTACACAGATTGTGATAACTTTGTGAGACGATTTTTTTAATCCTAATTAGTCCATAATTTGACAATGTTGTGCTATAGTAAACTTGTGCTAATGGCAGATTAATTAGTCTTAATAAATTTGTCTCACAGTTTCCAGACGGAATATGTAATTTGTTTTCTTATTAGTCCATTTTTAATAGATAGACTAAATTAGTGCCGGAACATCCGACGTGACACCCAAAAACTTTTCACCCATGAACTAAACAAGGCCTAAGTACAAGTACAGTGTGAAATTGCTCTGTGATTGTCATGTAATGACAACAAAGTGAGCGGTTTCCCACCTGGGGTTTGGATTTCCCTTCACGATTTTCTGCCCATACTTGCGCCATCTGTATCCATCACTCATCTTTCCAGCCTGCACAATAATCTTTTGCTCTCTAACAGTTCTGAGAACTGGCGTTAAGTTAGGTGCTGTGGTCTCCAGTGTTCTGTTCAAAGAACAATAGAGGATACAAAAGGTAAGAACAACTAATCAACATAGATATGAATGAATCAAATAGTCCATCAGTAAAATGACCTTCGCTTTGACAGGGGTGGTTCTGCACCGGGATGTTCATCTTCAGATTTGTTACCAGCATCCCCTTCACAGTCACTTGAGCAAAAGAGATGCTGCTCAGAAGTTTCTGAGATGGCACTCTGTTCCAATTTACAAGTAGGTGTACTGGATTCTACAATTTCTGTGTTCACAAGTCTCAAGGTCTCACCTCCAGAGGGAACACCAATTGGAGTCACTCTTTCTTTTGCAAATCTGGTCTTTTGTGGTGGTTCATGATTATGAGCTCCTCTATAAATGATTTCCACAACACGACCATCAGGGAAATGCTCAACCTTCTTTTTAGCCAGACAACCTGAGTTTGTGCATCTATAGTAGCTCCTGGAATTATCACTACTTTTCACCTGCTTCTGACCATATTTCCTCCAGTTGAAGCCATCAGCTACCATATTTACAACAACATGGTGTGATTTTGAATCAGATGAAAATGACTTGTCGGCAATTGGTTTACAAATATCTCCTTCAGTTACTGATGGTGATTGCTTCAGTGGCACTAGAGATCTTGGTGTCATATAAAATGGACTTGATGGCACTTCCGAACATGCAGAGGAAGTTGGTGACTGCAAGTGCATTTGTGCCTGTGCTGTAACACTCGCCAAAGCTGCTTGATGAGTCATTGCAAACTGACCCTAATATTCAAAAAAATAGATTTTTACAAATCTAAGTAATCCAATAAAAGAATCCACTATATAGAACTGGGGAAGATATGATAGACCATACAACACATGAAAACAACGCATAAAGTGTATTTATAGTAAGATCCTACTCCTTTCGTCATTTAATATATGATGCTGGCTAGTTCAAAATTGAGCTAAATAATGTCATATACAAAAAACAGAGGGAGTATGTGGCAAGTTATACACAATAAAGCTTCATAACCTATCTCTACTACTAAAAAGAGCAGCGAGGAATCGTCAAAACTCCATTATATAGTTGTCTTGTATATAATGCGCAAAAGACACTTCAATTTCAATTTCAATTCCAATCTCATTGAGGCTTCAGCTGTAAGGGGTTAATACACAGCTGGAGGATTAATTCAACGCACGGCGATAGTTGTCTTTGAAAGTACATCTTGCATGAGTTAGATTGTATTATTCTCTTGCGTAATTTTGATTTATTGGCCACCATCTTGCTTTTGCCTGTTTTCAATATGATATAATATTAAGAATAATTGTTATTTTGTTTGTGGCTGTAGCAACACACGGGCCCTTTAGTAGAAATAAATGACAGATATCTGCCAATCTCAAATTTGGGCGAAATAAGAAAAAACCATGAGATCCAAGATAATAAATATGTTGAATGAGATTAATCCAGCCCTTTAAATATGAAATAGAACAGTGATCCGACATGTGTTTGCCTTGATTTATGTACTACCACCATGTTTAACAAGGACCATTAGGATTAGAATCTGCAGATTGCATTATAACATAACATAGATATAATTACATTGCATAAGAACTTCTAATGTCATCTACAATATCACATTGCATGCTCATATCCACAAAATTAGTGCCTGGAGTCAGGTTCTAGAGCTCGGTAACCGGTTATGGGGCGACCCACCCAATCTAGTTGTGATTACATGGTATAATCAGGGAATAATCTGGCCTAATTATGATTTTATGGTTAAAATTAGCACGCATTCTTTGCATAGTTGACTGCACCTGTTTTTGAGACACTGCCTGGATTGCTGCTACGTTACACAATTAAGAACTCCAATGGAACTTCTTGTAATTATTTAGTCAACATCATGTGTTACTTCTCTCAATGTGTTCATGTGTAAACATGACATAATGTAACAAAAACTCAAATTAGAGGGGTTGCTTTGCAAATGTTACTCATGTTCAAAAACAGGGAGTAACATGTTTCTAGCAACTGCCTCCCAAATTAATAATGCATTGTTGATAGTTGAGGAGTGGTTATCCTGCATTCCTGCAGCATATCTAGCCATCATGTGTGTCATCTTAATGGAGCTACTGATCAAACCCACCCCCAAAAAGGAACATTTTGAATTCATATTATACGCAGGGGCGGACCCACAGGGTATGCCGGGTGGGCCACGGCATACCCTGGGGTCCAGGAGTCATACACACATAATAAAAATTTTAATTGTAAAAAAAAGAGATGAAGCAAATTCGTTCGGCTTCTAGCTTCCGCATGCGCAGCGCGTCGCCTCGAACCACGAAGACACCGAATCGCACACGCCGCACGGAGACATGGAGTTATTGCACGCTATTGAACGGAAGGAGAAGTCGAGTCGTCATCTTTGTCAGTTCGTTCCCAGCCCACCGATCCACGGCAACACTGCCTGGCGCCCCGCGGCGGCGTCAGGCGGCCCAGCGCAACGCAGCAGCACAGCACGGCGCGACGGCGGCCACGCCGGTTCACTAGATCACGTCGGTCTTTGGCGGCGCTTCGGCAGATTGTCTCGGGACGGCGGCGCGGACGGCGGACTGCCGGACTGCCGACAACCGAGTGCCGACGAGATCACGGCCGTAGCCCGACGCCCGAGCGAAGTCAAGTCAGTTGCAGGTATTGTCGTATTGATCTGCTATTCTTTTTATTCATAAAGAACTTGTATACAGTACTCATGTTTTTTATCTATCAATTTTTTATTGATTCGTTTGTATTTTAGTTCGTTCGTGACTTCGTGTTTCGGACTTCCGGTGTTCGTGGGTCCGTTCAACACTCAACACAGAAGCGGAGACATGTGTGTTTTCCAATAGTAAGATGGTTCTATCATTGCATGTGAGTTTTACTAATTGCTAAAGTATTTTTTTCAGAACGGATGAATTATGAAGAGAAGCAGAGAGAATGTATCTCTTTTTCAGAAACACGCAGCAAAGAAGGCAGCTGCTGTTGCTTTGAACCCTGCCCCACCTCCGGTTGAAACTATCGTGGAAGAGGAGAATCAAGAGGAAGATCTTGAAGAATTTGTGGATCCTGTGCCCTCACCCCCGCCAGCGTCACCGCCATCGCCCGCAGCAAAGGCACCGGTTTATGACATCAATCTTCTTCCACATGATCCAGGTGAAAGGCTACCCATTAAAGATTATCATGTTAATGATCAAGATGCAATCCGTAGAGCATATATTACTAGAGGTCCATGCAAACCTTATACACATGACTTTCCATCAATAAAGATTGGAAACAGAGATCGTCAATTCAATTTGACATGGTTATATAATCATGAGTGGATTGAATATAGTATCAAGAAGGATTCTGCATTTTGCTTTATATGCTACTTGTTCAAGAAGGGTACCAGCTCAAACACATTTATTGCTGGTGGATGGAATAATTGGAATATAGGAAACAAAGCACTTCTCAAACATAGTGGTTCTATGGCACACAATGCAGCTCAAGAGAGATACATTGGTTTTATAAATCCCAAGGTAGCAATTGATTATCACATTGAGAAGTGGACTGATGAGGATCTCCGTCTTTACAAGAAAAGGTTAACATATTCACTCAGATGTATCAAGTTTCTTTTGCATCATGGACTGGCATTCCGTGGACATGACGAAAGTGAAGAGTCTAGCAACAAAGGAAACTTCATTGAACTTTTGAAGTTTCTTGCAGGAAATAGTGATGAAGTGAACAAGTATGTCTTGAATAATGCTCCAGGTAATTGCACTTTAACTAGCCCAAAGATACAAAAGCAAATCATTCATTGTTGTGCCATAGAAACTAGGAAAAAAATAATTGAAGAACTTGGTGATGAGCCCTATGCAGTTTTAGCTGATGAGTCTAGTGATATATCACATAAAGAACAACTAGCTCTTTGCTTGCGTTATGTTGATAAACTTGGATGGCCTTGTGAGCACTTTATTGGAGTTGTTCATGTAGATGATATTACCTCTTTGTCACTTAAGGAAGCTATCGAAGGTTTACTTATTAGTCATGGATTGAGTACGACTCAGATTAGAGGTCAAGGTTATGATGGGGCTAGTAATATGAAAGGAGATATTAAAGGGTTGAAAACATTGATCATGCAAGAATCACCTTCTGCGTACTATATTCATTGCCTTGCACATCAACTCCAACTAGTTCTTGTTGCTGTTGCCAAGGGAAACACTGATTGTAAGACTTTTTTTGATCAAGTATCCATCTTGTTGAATATTGTTGGGATTTCTTGCAAGCGTCATGGTATGCTTCGAAGTGCTAGGCTTGAGGATGTCAAGAAAGCACTAGATTGTGGTGAGCTTGAATCGGGGAGTGGATTAAATCAAGAGATGGGTTTGCCTAGGCCTGGTGACACTCGGTGGGGCTCTCATTACAAAACTATATGTAGCATCATCACTATGTATTCCTCAATCCATGATGTGCTCATTCAACTTGGTGATGGTATTTCACATAAGGATGATTGGACAAGGATACATTTTGTGCTTGGGGCATTTGAAACCTTTGAGTTCATTTTTTTTGTGCACTTAATGTATATTATTCTTGGATACACAAATGAGTTATCCGAGTGTTTGCAGAGAAGGGATCAAGATATTCTTAATGCAATCTCACTAGTTAATGTGGCAAAGAGCAGAATGCAGCAGTTGAGGTCTGAAGGTTGGGATAATTTTCTTGAGAAGGTCACTTCTTTTTGCATTAGACATGAAGTTCAAGTTCCTGCTATGGATGGTGCTTACGTGCCTTATGGAAAATCAGCAAGGTATGCTCGTGCTCGAAACCAAACAAATGACGACCATTTCAGAAGAGAAGTATACATTGGTGTTATTGATCAAATTAGTCAAGAACTTGATAATCGGTTTGATGAGATCAATATGGAGCTACTCTTTTGTATGTCAGCCTTCAATCCTTCCCACTCCTTTGCTTCTTTTGATGCAAAGAAGGTTCGTAGATTGGCTGAATTTTATCCTAAAGATTTCTCCAATAATGATTTGCTAAAACTTGAACTGCAACTTGATAATTATATTGATGACATGAAACGAGATGATAGCTTCCAAGGTCTAGACAACATTGTTGATCTCTCAGTTAAACTTGTTGAAACACAGAGACACAAAGTGTATGATATGGTTTACTTGCTTCTCAAATTGATATTGCTTTTACCAGTGGCAACTGCGAGTGTTGAAAGAGTATTTTCTGCATTGGTTATAGTGAAAACAAAGTCAAGGAATAAGTTAGGTGATAGTGTTCTGGATGATTGTCTAGTCACATTCATTGAGCGAGATATTTTCTTCCAAGTTGATGAAGATGATATAATCGCGACATTCATGTCATTCAGAAAGCGGCGGATAAACAAGTAATATTAATGTAAGTCTCTTCTATGGCTATATTTTGAATTATTTATACTTTATTTGAACAATTTATATCAAGATTTGGCATTGTTTCTAGCTTACTCTTTGAATTTAAGGCTTTTCATATTATTTAATGTATTTGGTTTTACCGAATTAGAATATGGTTTTACCGAATTTTATATGGTTTACCGAGTTGTATAAAAAAAAATTAGTGGCATACCCTGTGCTAAAAACCTAGGTCCGCCACTGATTATACGGAAGACTGAATAGGCTGCAAGTGGACCACTCATCTCCAGCAATAAACTACCAACTATGGAACTACAAAAAAATTGCAAGGCCAGCCTTAATAACAGTACACACACAAACCTAAGAATATTATGGAACTTCAATTGCTATATTTTATAATATATAGGTCAATGGGTTCTAGTTTATTATAATTCTGATTCAGTACAAAGTCTAGAACATACACGGCATCAGTCACATGTAAATTAATCACAGGGGGACCAAATTTCAATACACATCTGCACTTAAAATGAGTGATGGCATGTCAATCCTCTAGATAGACTGTATGCTAAAAAAAGTTGTAATTCTAATCAAGCAAAATCAAGGCGTGCATAAATGCGACCGAAAAACTCAGGCAACATTTCTAGCACTGGGCAATTGACCATCAAAGGTGATATCAAACAACAATTTAGGCCATGTTTAGTTCCAAAAAATTTCAAGATTCCCTGTCACATCGAATCTTTAGACGCATGCATAGAACATTAAATGTAGGTAAAAAAAATAACTAATTGCACAGTTTGTCTGTAAATGTGAGACGAATCTTTTGAGCCTAGTTTAGTCTATGTTTGGGCAAAGTATGTTAAATAACAACGAAAGTGCTACAGGAACTATTCCTCAATTTTTTTGCGGACTAAACATGGCCTTAGCTTCGGCTATGATCGGCTGACTAGGGTATAAAATTATCACTTTGTTCAGCAAGGAATCAACTCAGAAAGGCACTGGCTCATCGATATATTTAGTGAGAGAGAGGATTGGCAGACTCACGGTAAACCCTGGAGGCGCGATGACGCAAGGCACGGCCACCACCGGCACCGCTAGGATGGGCGTCTCCGCGCTGGCCCCAGCCGGCCGCCGGGTCGGCTTGACCTCCTCCTCAGTCCCATCTACCTTCACCACCGCAGTCACTTTCCCCTTCGCCTCTTCCTCCGCCTTCTCCTCCTCCTTCCCCTTCCCCTTATACTTCTCCCGCTTCTCCTTCTCCACTTCGTTCGCCTTCATGTCCGCCTCCCCCACCACCTCCATCCCCGGGCGATCTACGGGCGGCGCTCCGGTTGGTTCCCGCGGCGGCTGCGTCTCTACCTCCGCCTCTACCTCTTCGGGCGGGCGCTTCTCCTCTTCCGGATCCCCGGAGGGCTCCAGCGGTGGCGGCGGTCGCGTCTCATCCACGTCGCCCACCACCGAGGCAGGGAGCTTCTCGTTGGCCCGTGCCGCTGCAGGCGCCGGCTCCGGATCGACGTCAGCCATGGAGGGGAAGGCTAGGGTTTGGAGAGCCGGATAGTTCGATAGCCGGGTGAGAAGTGGAGGAAGGGAGCTTTTGACTGACATTGACTAGCAGCAAGGTAGTAAGCCGTAGTGAAATTGTGAGTTTAACTGCTATAAAATGCAACCGGTGCGTGCAAGCTGAGACTATCCACGTCACCACATTTCACTCCAGCCGTTGGATCCGATTTTTGAGGGCTAGATTACCGGCTATTTACTGTTACAGACGTGAGGAGTTGTTCTGTGGACGAGAGCCCGCCACGTCGTCCGAAAAATTTCCATCCACCCATTCGCTTCGCGTGCTCTCATCCCTTCCCCGCAAAAAAAAAATCTATCTCGGTCTCTCTCGAGGAGGAGGTGGCGGCGGCACACCAGCGCCCTTCCACCACGCCTGCTCCGCCGCTCGCGCCGCCACCGTCGCCTCTGCCCGTGCCTCCTCTCCCTCACGTCGTCCGACTCTCTTCTCGCTCTCGCTGATGCAACCGGTCGGTGCAAGCTGAGACTATCCACGTCACCACATTTCACTCCAGCCGTTGGATCCGATTTTTTAGGGCTAGATTACCGGCTATTTACTGTTACAGACGTGAGGGGTTGTTCTGTGGACGAGAGCCCGCCACGTCGTCCGGAAAATTTCCATCCACCCATTCGCTTCGCGTGCTCTCATCCCTTCCCCGCAAAAAAAAAATCTATCTCGGTCTCTCCCAAGGAGGAGGTGGCGGCGGCACACCAGCGCCCTTCCACCACGCCTGCTCCGCCGCTCCCGCCGCCACCGTCGCCTCTGCCCGTGCCTCCTCTCCCTCACGTCGTCCGACTCTCTTCTCGCTCTCGCTGTGCACACCGGTCACTGCTTCCCCCAGATCCCCTTTGGTCCAAACGCTCTTCCTGTCGACGTCGGCAGAGCGGCGGCGCCACCGTCGCTCCGCCATGGCCGGACCTCGCCGCCGCGGTGGCCGTGCCTTCCCCTCCTCCACGCCGCCCTCGCGCTGCACGGACGGGGCGACGACAGGTCCCTACCGTGGCGACAACGCCGACCTAGGGTTTCGCGTCTCTGTGACCAGCCGTTCCGGATCGGGCGAGACGACAGCGCGGTGGCGCCGGCGCGGGCGATGCGCCAACTCTTCTTCCTAAGGTCAGTTCCTCCCCTTCGATCTCCTTCTCGTTCTCCCCTCCCATGGCAATTAAGCGGCTTGTCTCTGGCGAGCTCCGGCGTTCTCCCCTCCCATGGCAATTAAGCGGCTTGTCTCTGGCGGGCTCCGGCGTCGGCAATTTTTTCTTGTTAAATAAATCCAACCAATATATTTGATGTAATAAACATCTAAAGCTAGCATATATACCTATCGTAAATAGAAATGAATCTTTTAAATTTATACCGGGTAATAGCCAAGACAAAAGAAAGTTCTTCTTTGTCTATTTAAGATTGGCATAAATAGTAATAGTCCACATCAACATTTTTATTTCCAGCTTCTTAATAAACCTATATAATGAAATTGCAGTGCACAAGTGCAATTCCAATGTAAACTACGCATGTAACAAAAGAGCGTTAGACAGACTTCTTATATTATTGTTACTCAATTATTGGAATTGAAGTAAATCTGAGATGGCCCAATCAATTTTAGCACCAGAGAAGTCATGGAGAATATTTTTGTATTCATCTATCAATATTTTTACCTAAAAACTAAACAGCATGTGCTGTGTACAGTAGGAAAAAAGTATTGAACACAAACCTGCTTCCTTCCATTATTGTTGATCACATTTATTAGAATAAAAACAAGCCAACAGAAATCTGTACAAAAATGACACTATCTACACCAGGAGGCGCTTCTTCTCGAAGTAAATTACCTTCAGCGTCAGGGCTTTCTCTTTGTCTGAAGATTTTGCACAGTTGGCAGCCCCACTGTCTAATCAAATCTGTGTTGGGGCCTATTTTTTTAGTACCAATGAAACTACTAAGGATTCATTTGTAATGCCTAAAAGGCTACACACTTTGGTCATTTGGATCCTGATAAATTGTAAATGGCCTAAAAGGTTATCTTAGTGAATTTAATTCATCTGTGAACTAATTCGTGAGATATGGTTTCTTGTTTCTTGCATGAAAGACCGACATTAGATATGCAGTTTTGGCTTCGTAGTATATGTGCACGTAATCGCTACATCTTCAGTACTGTGATATGCAGATGTGGCTTCTTTGTGCTGTCCCAGTTTCCATCTGATTCGTGAGGTATGGTTTCTTGTTTTCTCGCCAAAAAGATTTTATGTACAGGATACATGACATTTTCGCCTAAGGTTTGACTCAGACCGGCTGCTTTTTCTTAAAAAAAATACCGATGGCGCGGGCCTACGTTATGGTTAGATTTGAATCTCCTAGGATTTCCTGCAAGATTGGCCCCCTATTTTTCTACTAATCAGGATTGGTTCAGTAAGCGTTGGTTAAAGAGGCTACACAAAATAAAGGAAAGGGCAAACCTTTCAGGTTAATTGAGAGTTCTCGTGCTTAGTATTTTATTTGGGTGTCTGGAAGAATGTCTTTTGTTCTTTGTTAATCGGGTCTACTTTTGTAACGTAACAGTCCTAAACCCATGGCCCACTGATCACCGTCAACCACTGACAGTCGATCCGTACAGCCAAGAGATTAAGACCGGTTCCGCTACTGGGCTACATCAGTGCCCGATGTCCGCAGGATCATCTCACAATTCAGTTACAATCTCTTGAACATTTTGACAAATAACATCGGAGTAAATAGCGGAAGACTTAGATAACAATAGTTTTACAAACCAGGGTTCAACATAAAATCAAAGTGAAGTTATTACAGACCATAGTTCAAATAGATAGAGTTGGCAGAGTAGCGCATGACAACAACTGAAGGGTAAAGATACTTCACCCAGCCCGAGGGTGAATAATCACTCGTCGG
Organism: Coix lacryma-jobi var. lacryma-jobi; assembly: GCA_009763385.1. NCBI lineage: Eukaryota > Viridiplantae > Streptophyta > Magnoliopsida > Poales > Poaceae > Coix > Coix lacryma-jobi. The sequence continues at coordinate 17,643,954 of CM019830.1, read as the reverse complement.
CCTCGTCGGCCTCTTCCTGAACAACAGTCACACAGCAGGGTCCAAGGCATACTGAGGAATCTGCCATACCTGCAACATGGGTAATAAAACCCTGAGTACAAAGGTACTCAACAAGACTTACCCGACTAAAGAAAAAGGGAGAAGACTTAGGAATGAAGGCTTAGGGTAGTCAAGGTAAGGCTTCAGCAAGATCAAGTATTTTGCAGAAAAGCATTTTTTTGTAAACCTTATTTTATTTTTGGAAGATTCAACATTCCTCAATTCTTCATCATTCATGATTCATTTTACATTTCAAAACATTCCTAGTTGAGAACCACTCTCTGTTGACAGTCAGTGGACCAAGTCTCCATAACCGAGGAGCAACGTTAATCCGGATAAATAATACTCAGCTGAGGATCCCTATCCACACTGCATATGTAGCACCCAAGCTTGCATATGCCAACTCGTCTACCACGATTCCTCCAAGATTGGGCCCGGTCCTACGCCACCCGGAAGTACAGTACACCACTCCAATCCGGGACTCTAACCCACGTGGGTACATGCTACTTCCGCCATCTCTCCACTCCCAGTGCGCGGTTGTCGGTCCAAAAATGGATTTCTCGGAGCCAGAGCTTTCCGTAGTATGTGAATAGTTACAAGTCTTGACCAGCAGGCCCCCATACGGATGGTCCCTACATTTTTCCGCCAGCGACAAGCACCTCGAGCCTCTAACCCAAGAGTACAGGTCCTGTCGGTTTTTCAACCCTGTCCCGGTCGGTGTCAACTGTTGAGTCCCAGACTACAACATGACGGCACCGTACGCGCGGACAACCCCTCCTTCCCATTGACTAAGTACGGATCAGTTACTTAGCCAATAGTGGGAGTAAACCAGAAATTCCCATAAAGTTTCTTTCAGTGATCACACTTTTGAAATTGGCACTTTTATTGCAAAGTCTAATTCAATAAGCATTGCTAAGCATTTTTCAAATACTTTTGAAATGCAGGCTTCGGGTGTATCCGTGGTCAAGGTGGATAATGCATCAGTTAGGATATCACTCAATTCCTATAAACCTAATGCAATAATTTAACTCAAAAGCATTTAAGGAAATCACTTTATAAATTCAAGGAAAGGGTTAAATGCACCGGGGCTTGCCTTGGATGGCAAAAAGAGCAGACTCGGGGTTGGTGGTGTAGGTGCCGGAGCTCGGGGTTGCCTCGGGGACAGATCCTTCGGTGGCTACCTCGACTTCAGGTCCTTCTTCGTCAACTATACGGATGCAATGATGAATGCTCATGAGAATGATGATATGAACTTATGGTGCAAGACAATTCCACTGATTCTAGATTACTCTTAAACAAGACATAGTCGAAATCTAGGTTGAGCATAAAAGGTAACCATTTCTTCCTTAAGCAATATTGATTAAACTAGCCCTTATTATAATTATCCTAAGCATCAACCAAACATCATAGACCAAAGGGTAGGGGTCTTTGAACATCAATCAATCCAAAGATCACATCATCAATCACTTATTACCAACCCTAATCCATCTTTTCTATTTTCTTAATTTATTTAAAAGGTCATTTTATGAAGTTGCTCCAAAAATTACCAAATTAATCACATAAGTTCATTATGGTGTAGATAGATGGCAAAACAAATTTCATAATTTTTTGAGGTCATTAAGGTGTTCAAATAAAATCAGACATTAATTAGCAAAAGGCACTATTTAACAATTAAAATAAAAGCCCAAAAATCAACTTGTTCCAAAAGACTTCAAAATTTTACCAGAGACTAAACATGGCATAAGAAGCTCACAAAAATTTGTCTCAAGATTTTTGGAGTTATAATTCACTCTCCAAAAATACCAAAACCTTCATTTTTCAATTAAAAGGGGAATTTTACATTTTCAAATTTTTGCACAAAACTCAAGTTTCATATTTTTATAAAATACTCCAGAGCATAAAGAGTCTACCACAAAAATTTCAGAATTTTTGGATGCACACAGAAAAACATACAAAAAAGAGAAAACAGAACACTATTCACATCTCTCAGAAAAAGAGAAGAGCACTGTGCTCCTTCTAGGCCGGGCTCGGCGAATCGCGGGGCTCGGGCGAATCGCGCGGGGCTCGGTCGAGACGGGCTCGGTCGAGACGGAAGCGACAGCCTCGTCCGAGGCCTGGCCCGGAGGCTCGGGCGAGACGGAGAAGTAAGCCTCTGTCCGAGGCCTGACTCGGGCGAAGCGGAGAGCATGCGTCGCCGAGGCTTGGGCTCGGGCGAAGCGGAGGGCATGCGCTCGCCGAGGCTTGGGCTCGGGCGAAGCGGAGTGGAAGCAGAGACCGGAGGCTCGGATGCTTACCACGGGTCGGAGGCAGGGCTCGAGGGTGAGGCTCGACTCGTTCTCGAGGGTGAGGCTCGGCACGTTCTCGAGGGTGAGGCTCGACACGTTCTCGAGGGTGAGGCTCGACTCGTTCTCGAGGGTGAGGCTCGGCACGTTCTCGAGGGTGAAGACGACCGCGGCGGCGCTCCGGCGATCCGGCGGTCCTGCGCAACACACGAGACCGCAAGGGCCGGGTTAGAGTCGCGCGGGGCCAAGGAATACGATACGGGGGTCGGTGAGGGATGATCATGGCCGGAGGCGGCGAATTTCACGAACCCGAGCTCGCCGGGTTTCTGCCGGAGATGGGGACGGCGAGCTTACGCCGGGCGATAGGAGGCGGGGAAGGTGAAATTGAAGGGTGGGAAAGCTTCACGAGCTCAAGGCGGAGCTTTCGGGCTAGATGGTGGAGCGGCGGAGTGTCTGGAGTGGGCTGGCCACGGTGGCGGGGTTGAATGCGGAGCTCGGGGCTCCGGCGGCTTATATAGCCGCGGCTATGGGACGGTAGAGAGCTCGGGGTTACGCGGGTAAGGTTTGCGGGGGCGTGCGCACTCGATTGCGCTCTGGCGGATAAGCTGGCGTGCAGCCGGGGCTCGGGCGCAAGCTCGGCCGGCAATGGCCACGCGGCGGCGGCGCGCTGGACACTGTAGGGGCCGAGAGCGAGGGTCAGCGCTCGCGTGCGGGCGCGGAGGGAACAGGGGGACAGCGGCGGCAGGTTGGTGGCGCGTGGGGAGCAGCCAGGCACGCGGCACGCGCAGCGCCGGAGGCTCGGCCACGGCCGGGGCCCCCTCTGCACTGCGCCGGCTAGAGGTAGGGGACGAACAGTGCTAGGCCTTAGGGTTTGACTTTTGGCTGATCTCTGTATTTTGCAAATTACTCTCAAAAATTGAACTGTGCGACAAAAACTCAAAACACCAAAGTTGTTCAGAAAAATGAGATCTACAACTTTGTCAATATCAACATTTTCAAATTCCAAATAGTTTTTGAACTATAATCAAAAACAGAAGAGGGAACATTTTTCAACTTTGATTCAAATCAAAATTACTTTGGATTTCAAACTGAAACTTGAAAATCTTTATATATGAAAGTTGTTCCATTTGTCAAAACCTACAACTTTGCTAATATACACTTTTTCTGAAACTCAATAGTTTTTGAATAAATTTTTAAAACTGAAAAGGGGACAAAAACTGGAATTTGAATGAATTTGAAATTACTTCAAATTTTATGTAGAAACATAGAAATCTGTAAATACCAAAGTTGTTCCTCTAGATCAGATTCACAACTTTGCTTTTTGAACCAACTCAAAATTTTGAATTTTGAAAAAGTTATCAAAAAGGGAATAAATCCAGGATTTGGGATTTTAGGGTTTTGCAAAAGGAAAATCAAATCAAATCTGACTTTTGAACTTTGATCAAAGCAACAAACATCAGGGCACTAAATTTGAACAAGAATTACATAGAACTAGGCACAGAGGTGAAATTACCATTTTGCCCCTATAGGAAGAAGTGGGCTAACAAGGGTTTTTGCAATAGAGGTACATCACATAAAATGATACACTAAGCAAATGCATACACATGAAATCATGATCAAGATGATTAATGATGCTAATGATGATATGTCAAGTTAATTACATGCTTAAACACCAGAGGTGTTACAGCCTTCCCCCCTTAAAGAAATCTCGCCCCGAGATTCTGCGTCTTAAGAAAGGACAAAGAAAGGAAAAAGGCAAAACTTTACATAGACAGGGATTCGAGAAAGTCGGGATAGTTCTTTGCCAAGAAGTCTTCAGATTCCCAAGTAGCTTCTTCTTCAGAGTGCTGGTTCCATTGGATTTTGTACCACCTTGTGGTAGTTCTTCGAGTAACTCGATCTTTATGATCCAACACGCGAACTGGATATTCCGAGTAGGATAGATCAGGCTCTAGCTCGACCCCTTCAACTTCCACGACATGTTCTGGTACTCGGAGGCACTTCTTGAGTTGGGAGACATGGAAAACATTGTGGACAGCAGAGAGATGATCGGGCAACTTCAGCTTGTAAGCTACCTTGCCACAACATTCCAAAATCTCAAACGGACCAATGTAGCGGGGTGCTAACTTTCCCTTGACTCCAAAACGAGTGACTCCTTTGGTTGGTGAGACCTTGAGATATACGTAATCTCCAACTTGAAACTTCAGAGGTCGACGTCTCTTGTCAGCATAACTCTTTTGTCGGGATTGGGCAATCTTCATGTTCTCTTGTATCTGCTTGACTTTCTCTTCCATATCTTTGACCAGGTCAACTCCAAAGAATTCTCTTTCTCCAGGCTCAGACCAACTGAGGGGTGTACGACAACGACGACCGTACAGTGCTTCAAATGGTGCCATTTTGATGCTTTCTTGATAACTGTTATTATATGAGAACTCTGCCAAGGGCAAACAGTCATCCCAAGTATCTGCGAAGGTGAGCACACATGCTCTCAACATATCCTCTAACACTTGGTTGACTCGCTCAGTTTGTCCATCTGTTTGTGGATGATATGCTGTACTATGCAAGAGCTTGGTTCCAAGTGAGGTATGGAACGCTTTCCAGAACTTTGCGACAAACTGAGTACCACGATCAGAGATAATGGTCTTGGGTATTCCATGAAGCTTCACTATGTTGTTCTTGTACAAGGCGGCATACGTGGGGACGGCGTAGCTGGTCTTGACTGGCAGAAAGTGAGCTTGTTTGGTGAGTCGGTCCACGATTACCCAAATGGAATCGAATCCCTTTTGAGCCTTGGGTAATCCATTGATAAAATCCATACTGATATCTTCCCACTTCCAGGCAGGTACAGATAAAGGCTGCAATTCTCCTCCAGGCTTCAAGTGCACGGCTTTGACTTTCTGGCAAGTATCACAGCGAGCGACATAGCGAGCGATTTCAATCTTCATCTTTGTCCACCAGAATCTCTGCCTTAGATCCTGGTACATCTTGTTGCTGCCGGGGTGGATGGAAAACCTAGACAGGTGTGCCTCATCAAGGATCAACTGTCTCAACTCAGGCACCTTGGGAACTACTAGACGGTTCTTGAACCAAACAACTCCTACATCATCGATCCTGAAACAATCAGCCTTACCGGTCTGGACCTTTTCGATGATGTGCTTGATTCCAGGGTTATCTTTCTGTGCAGCGATGACTTGCTCCTTGACCGATGTTTCTATCCTGACATTGCTCAGGCTTCCTTGCGGAACTATCTCAATACCCATCCTTTCAAGAGCATGGCACAAGGAAAGATCATAGGGCTTCGTCGTCAGACAGTTGCAGTATGACTTGCGACTGAGGGCATCGGCAACTACATTTGCCTTACCAGGATGGTAATGTACTTCGAGATCATAATCCTTGATTAACTCAAGCCATCTTCGCTGCCTCATGTTCAGCTCTTCTTGGGTGAAGATATACTTCAGGCTCTTGTGATCGGTGTACACATTGCAGGTACTGCCCAACAGATAATGACGCCATATCTTCAAAGCATGCACCACTGCTGCTAATTCAAGGTCATGGGTTGGATAATTCTCCTCATGTCGCCTAAGCTGTCGTGAGGCATAAGCGATCACTCGACCTTCTTGCATCAAAACACAGCCTAACCCAGTACCAGATGCATCACAGTATACATCAAAGGGTTTCTCGATGTCTGGTTGAGCTAGGACTGGTGATGTAGTTAGTAGTTTCTTCAAGGCTTGAAAAGCTTGCTCACAGGCTGTTGACCAAACAAAATCCACGGAATTCTTCAACAACTCTGTGATAGGCTTGGCAACTCTGGAGAAGTCTGGGATGAAACGACGATAGTATCCAGCCATTCCCATGAAGCTGCGAACTTCGCGGACAGTGGTAGGTGGCTTCCAATCCAAGATATCTGCCACTTTTCCAGGGTCAACTGACACACCTTCAGCGGACAGGACATGACCAAGGAATTGAATTCGATCTAGCCAGAATTCACATTTACTGAACTTGGCATACAGCTGGTGATCTCTGAGACGAGAGAGAACGACACGAAGATGCTTGGCATGATCTTCAGGAGTTTTTGAATAAACAAGGATGTCGTCAATGAACACGACTACAAATTTATCGAGCTCTGGCATGAACACAGAGTTCATGAGATACATGAAATGAGCGGGGGCATTGGTCAAGCCAAAAGACATGACCAAGTACTCATATAGGCCGTATCTGGTGGTGAAAGCTGTTTTGGGAATATCTTCGGGACGAATTTTTATTTGGTGATAGCCAGATCTGAGGTCGATCTTGGAAAACACTCTGGCTCCAGATAACTGGTCAAACAGAAGATCAATGCGAGGCAAGGGATATTTATTTTGATGGTGACCTCGTTGAGCGGGCGATAGTCAACGCACAGACGAAGGCTTTTGTCCTTCTTCTTCACAAAGATAGCAGGACAGCCCCAAGGAGATGAACTTGGGCGAATGAGACCCTTATCCAATAGTTCTTGCAATTGGATCTTCAGCTCTGCCAACTCTCTGGGAGGCATTCGATAAGCTCTATGGGATATAGGAGCAGTCCCGGGCTTTAGCTCTATAGCAAACTCAACATCACGGTCGGGAGGCAGACCAGGTAAATCTTCAGGAAAAACATCAGGGAACTCACAGACTACAGGGATGTCTCGGATCCCTTGATCATAGGTAGCATTTAGCTGTGTGGTAGCTGGTTTTGAAGGCATAGGAAGTTGGAGAAGGAGTTTGGCGGTACTGTTAGGAATATCCACTCTCACAACTCTATTCAAGATGTCTATCATGGCTTTATACTGACACATCCAATTCATGCCTAAGATGATATCTATCTCTTGATCGCGCAGTACTATCATGGTGGTAGGAAAGACATGTTTCCCCAACATTACTGGTATACTGCGGACCACTTCCTTAGTATTTATCCGCCCTCCAGGCGAAAGTATGCAGAAACTTTCCTTTAACTCCCCCATGGGCAACTCATGCTTGATGACAAAAGTGCGACTGATGAAGGAATGCGATGCACCAGAATCAAACAAGACGACTGCAGGATGATTGGCAACAGGGAACCTACCGAGCATGACGGGCTCTCCTTCTGGGATGTTACTGACGGTGGTGAAGTAGACTTGCCCGTGCTTCCTGACAAGCTTGCCCTTCTGGACGTGCTGCTGCGGTGCACGGTGCTGCTGCTGTGATCCTCCAGGGCCTTTCTGTGCATGCTGGGCATTCTTCTTGGGTTTTGGGCACTCGCGAGACCAGTGACCAACTTGGCCACAGTTGTAGCATGGATGGTTGTAAGCTGTTTGTGGGGTGGTGACACGAACACCGGGGGGCGTTCGGCTGAGTGGCACTTTGCTGGTTGGCATTGTGGGTGGTGGCCGCGGTACGAACGACCACTTGCTGATGGGGGTATGGGGCACGGTTTTGGTGGTGGCTGGGGTGGTAGATGATTCTTGGGCGCTTATGGTTGCTGGAGAAACTGCTAGACCCAGCCTTCTTCTTCTTCTTCTCTTCCTGATACTGGCGGTTGCTTTCCTCGAAGGCAACAGCACGGTCAACGACATCATGGTAGGATCCGTTTAGGTTGTTGGACAGACCTCTGCGAATCTTAGGGTGCAGACCCCTGAGAAAACAATCTCTCTTCTTTTCCTCTGTGTTGACATAGTCGGAGGCATACTGGCTGAGGTGGTTGAATTGTCCCACGTACTGCATGACGGTGGAATCTTTCTGTTGCAGGGCCAAGAACTGATCCAACTTCATTTTCATCAATCCCGAAGGGATGTGATGTGCTCTGAAAGCGGTGCGGAACTCTTCCCATGTCAGCTGATGACCTTCCGGCTGGGCCGCCAACAGGTTGGCGTACCAGGCACTTGCAGGACCACGGAGCTGCTGAGAAGCGAACCGAGGTTTCTGGATCTCCGTGCAGTGCAGTAGACTGAACTTCTGTTCCATGGTGCGTAACCAGTCGTCAGCCTCGAGAGGTTCATCGGCCTTTGTGAAGACCGGTGGTCGTGTTTCAGTGAAGTCCACATAGGTTGTCTCTTGGTTGTTGCGGCGACCACGGTTGCCGTTGTTCTGCTGCCCTTGATTCTGAGCCATCAGATTGGCAGCGGCGGCCAAGGCTGCAATGGCATCTGCTAGGGTAGCTGGTACAGGTGGAGGGTTTGGGATGTTGGCATCATCAGAACCTCCGGCTCCGGTACGGGTGTTCACAGGCATCTGTATAAGCAACTCGGAACTCAGCATATATGGACAAAGGTTCTGAAACAACTTGATTGACAACTTCACTGATACAAAGATAGCTGGCTTGATAAAGATGACAACAGACTGATAAGGGAAAAGGTACGAACGGAAAGATACATGCCAGACTTGGCAACAGACAGACTAACGCCCCCAAACCTAGTCTAAGGTTTTAGGTAAGCAGATGGTAACAGACACAAGGAGTCTAGTCATCATCGATGAAGATCAACTCTTCGTCATCATCATCATCTTCGATGATAAGCTCAGGCTCTTCCTCCTCATCTTCATCTTAACGTGGACATCCTCAGCAGGTTCCACTTCCTCATTCTGATCGGGCTCGTGTTCCATTTCAGGTTCCTCCACGACTCCGTCTTCGGGGTCCTCAGCAACTGGTGGAATCACGGGGTGAAGCTGGTCGTGCAGCTGGTGTACTTCCTCATGAAGCATATCATTGAACTGCTCGATCTGGGCGGTGTATTGCTGCAGTCCATGGAGCTGGCTCTGGTAACGTCCTCGCGGGTCCAAGCATCATTGCGCTGCTCGATAGCGCGAACCGTGTTCCGGTTGGCCTGCTCCAGGGAAGCTCGTGCCTCATAAAACTCCATGCGGGAAAGGTAGAAGTCATGCTCCATGTTCTCCATTTCAGCCTTCAGATTCTTGATTTCCTCCTTCAGCTGCTTGCGGGTGCGGCGGGGAAAGCGACGACCATTGGAGGATTCTCCAGTCTATTCTCCGGTGCGTGGCGCCAGCTGGTGAGCGGCACACCGTCGGTCCAGTCGACTTGCGGGCAGTCCGCTTGATGATGGCCATATCTGGACAAGAGGTTATAGATGAGAAAGGCTAGCAAGAAAAAGGTATAGGCACACTAACCCCAACGAAACTCTTTTATCTACTTAAGTGAATGTGACATGATGCAGATCGTTCTACGGAACAAGGTAATGCAACTACTAAGGTAAGGTACATAGGGCTTATACAAGTTGTCTTGCTACTAGTTGCAAAGACAAGATGAGAGGAGAGAAGCAATTTTGGACCTCAAAATAGTCAAGTTAGTTTTTGTTAAAAACATTTTGAAGTTTTCGCAAAAAGATTGCAACGTCATAGTGAGATGCTCCGCTACCACTCTGTAACGTAACAGTCCTAAACCCATGGCCCACTGATCACCGTCAACCACTGACAGTCGATCCGTACAGCCAAGAGATTAAGACCGGTTTCCGCTACTGGGCTACATCAGTGCCCCGATGTCCGCAGGATCATCTCACAATTCAGTTACAATCTCTTGAACATTTGACAAATAACATCGGAGTAAATAGCGGAAGACTTAGATAACAATAGTTTTACAAACCAGGGTTCAACATAAAATCAAAGTGAAGTTATTACAGACCATAGTTCAAATAGATAGAGTTGGCAGAGTAGCGCATGACAACAACTGAAGGGTAAAGATACTTCACCCAGCCCGAGGGTGAATAATCACTCGTCGGCCTCGTCGGCCTCTTCCTGAACAACAGTCACACAGCAGGGTCCAAGGCATACTGAGGAATCTGCCATACCTGCAACATGGGTAATAAAACCCCTGAGTACAAAGGTACTCAACAAGACTTACCCGACTAAAGAAAAAGGGAGAAGACTCAGGAATGAAGGCTTAGGGTAGTCAAGGTAAGGCTTAAGCAAGATCAAGTATTTTGCAGAAAAGCATTTTTGTAAACCTTATTTTATTTTGAAAGATTCAGTATTCCTCAATTCTTCATCATTCATGATTCATTTTACATTTCAAAACATTCCTAGTTGAGAACCACTCTCCGTTGACAGTCAGTGGACCAAGTCTCCATAACCGAGGAGCAACGTTAATCCGGATAAATAATACTCAGCTGAGGATCCCTATCCACACTGCATATGTAGCACCCAAGCTTGCATATGCCAACTCGTCTACCACGATTCCTCCAAGATTGGGCCCGGTCCTACGCCACCCGGAAGTACAGTACACCACTCCAATCCGGGACTCTAACCCACGTGGGTACATGCTACTTCCGCCATCTCTCCACTCCCAGTGCGCGGTTGTCGGTCCAATAATGGATTTCTCGGAGCCAGAGCTTTCCGTAGTATGTGAATAGTTACAAGTCTTGACCAGCAGGCCCCCATACGGATGGTCCCTACATTTTTCCGCCAGCGACAAGCACCTCGGGACTCTAACCCAAGAGTACAGGTCCTGTCGGTTTTTCAACCCTGTCCCGGTCGGTGTCAACTGTTGAGTCCCGGACTACAACATGACGGCACCGTACGCAAGGACAACCTCTCCTTCCCATTGACTAAGTACGGATCAGATACTTAGCCAATAGTGGGAGAGTAAACCAAATTCCCATAAAGTTCTTTAAGTGATCACACTTTTGAAATTGGCATTTTTATTGCAAAGTCTAATTCAATAAGCATTGCTAAGCATTTTTCAAATACTTTTGAAAAGCAGGTTCGGGTGTATCAGTGGTCAAGGTGGATAATGCATCAATTAGGATATCACTCAACTCCTATAAACCTAATGCAATAATTTAACTCAAAAGCATTTAAGGAAATCACTTTATAAATTCAAGGAAAGGGTTAAATGCACCGGGGCTTGCCTTGGATGGCAAAAAGAGCAGACTCGGGGTGGGTGGTGTAGGTGCCGGAGCTCGGGGTTGCCTCGGGGACAGATCCTTCGGTGGCTACCTCGACTTCAGGTCCTTCTTCGTCAACTATACGGATGCAATGATGAATGCTCATGAGAATGATGATATGAACTTATGGTGCAAGACAATTCCACTGATTCTAGATTACTTTAAACAAGGCATGTGAAATCTAGGTTGAGCATAAAAGGTAACCATTTCTTCCTTAAGCAATATTGATTAAACTAGCCCTTATTATAATTATCCTAAGCATCAACCAAAACATCATAGACCAAAGGGTAGGGGTCTATGAACATCAATCAATCCAAAGATCACATCATCAACACTTATTACCAACCCTAATCCATCTTTTCTATTTTCTTAATTTATTTAAAAGGTCATTTTATGAAGTTGCTCCAAAAATTACCAAATTAATCACATAAGTTCATTATGGTGTAGATAGATGGCAAAACAAATTTCATAATTTTTGGAGGTCATTAAGGTGCTCAAATAAAATCAGACATTAATTAACAAAAGGCACTATTTAACAATTAAAATAAAAGCTCAAAAATCAACTTGTTCCAAAAGACTTCAAAATTTTACCAGAGACTAAACATGGCATAAGAAGCTCACAAAAATTTGTCTCATGATTTTTGGAGTTATAATCACTCTCCAAAAATACCAAAACCTTCATTTTTCAATTAAAAGGGGAATTTTACATTTTCAAATTTTTGCACAAAACTCAAGTTTCATATTTTTATAAAATACTCCAGAGCATAAAGAGTCTACCACAAAAATTTCAGAATTTTTGGATGCACACAGAAAATCATACAAAAAAGAGAAAACAGAACACTATTCACATCTCTCAGAAAAAGAGAAGAGCACTGTGCTCCTTCTAGGCCGGGCTCGGCGAATCGCGGGGCTCGGGCGAATCGCGCGGGGCTCGGTCGAGACGGGCTCGGTCGAGACGGAAGCGACAGCTCGTCCGAGGCCTGGCCCGGAGGCTCGGGCGAGACGGAGAAGTAAGCCTCCGTCCGAGGCCTGACTCGGGCGAAGCGGAGAGCATGCGTCGCCGAGGCTTGGGCTCGGGCGAAGCGGAGGGCATGCGCTCGCCGAGGCTTGGGCTCGGGCGAAGCGGAGTGGAAGCAGAGGACCGGAGGCTCGGATGCTTACCACGGGTCGGAGGCAGGGCTCGAGGGTGAGGCTCGACTCGTTCTCGAGGGTGAGGCTCGACGTTCTCGAGGGTGAGGCTCGACACGTTCTCGAGGGAGAAGACGACCGCGGCGGCGCTCCGGCGATCCGGCGGTCCTGCGCAACACACGAGACCACAAGGGCCGGGTTAGAGTCGCGCGGGGCCAAGGAATACGACACGGGGGTCGGTGAGGGATGATCATGGCCGGAGGCGGCGAATTTCACGAACCGAGCTCGCCGGGTTTCTGCCGGAGATGGGAACGGCGAGCTTACGCCGGGCGATAGGAGGCGGGGAAGGTGAAAATTGAAGGGTGGGAAAGCTTCACGAGCTCAAGGCGGAGCTTTCGGGCTAGATGGTGGAGCGGCGGAGTGTCTGGAGTGGGCTGACCACGGTGGCGGGGTTGAATGCGGAGCTCGGGGCTCCGGCGGGCTTATATAGCCGCGGCTATGGGACGGTAGAGAGCTCGGGGTTACGCGGGTAAGGTTGCGGGGGCGTGCGCACTCGATTGCGCTCTGGCGGATAAGCTGGCGTGCAGCCGGGGCTCCGGGCGCAAGCTCGGCCGGCGAATGGCCACAGCGGGCGGCGGCGCGCTGGGACACTGTAGGGGCCCGAGAGCGAGGGTCAAGCGCTCGGCGTGCCGGGCGCGGAGGGAACAGGGAGACAGCGGCGGCAGGATAAGGGCGCGTGGGGGAGGCAGCCGTATGCGCTGCAGCGCAGCGCCGGGCGCCATGGCCGGCCCCCCTTCCTCTGCTCTACTACGGGAAGAAGAACAGTGTAAGGGGCTAGGGGTTTGACTTGTGGCCATGGTTCCTGTAATTTGCAAAATTACTCTCAAAATTGAACTGTTAGACACAAAACTCAAATACCAAAGTTGTTCAGAAAAATGAGATCTACAACTTTGTCAATATCAACATTTTCAAAATTCCAAATAGTTTTTGAAAACTATAATCAAAAACAGAAAAGGGAACATTTTTTCAAATTTGATTCAATCAAAATTACTTTGGATTTCAAACTGAAACTTGAAAATCTTATATATGAAAGTTGTTCCATTTGTCAAAACCTACAACTTTGCTAATATACACTTTTTCTGAAACTCAATAGTTTTTGAATAAATTTTTAAAACTGAAAAGGGGACAAAAACTGGAATTTGAATGAATTTGAAATTACTTCAAATTTTATATAGAAACATATGAAATCTGTAAATACCAAAGTTGTTCCTCTAGGTCAGATTCACAACTTTGCTTTTTGAACCAACTCAAAATTTTGAATTTTGAAAAAGTTATCAAAAAGGGAATAAATCCAGGATTTGGGATTTTAGGGTTTTGCAAAAGGAAAATCAAATCAAATCTGATTTTTGAACTTTGATCAAAGCAACAAACATCAGGGCACTAAATTTGAACAAGAATTACATAGAACTAGGCACAGAGGTGAAATTACCATTTTGCCCCTATAGGAAGAAGTGGGCTAATAAGGGTTTTTGCAATAGAGGTACATCACATAAAATGATACACTAAGCAAATGCATACACATGAAATCATGATCAAGATGATTAATGATGCTAATGATGATATGTCAAGTTAATTACATGCTTAAACACCAGAGGTGTTACACTGGTGGACAAAGATGAAGATTGAAATCGCTCGCTATGTCGCTCGCTGTGATACTTGTCAGAAATCAAAGCCGTGCACATGAAGCCTGGAGGAGAATTGCAGCCTTTATCTGTACCTGCCTGGAAGTGGGAAGATATCAGCATGGATTTTGTCAATGACTACCCAAGACTCAGAAAGGTTTTGATTCCATTTGGGTAATCGTGGACCGACTCACCAAACAAGCTCACTTTCTGCCAGTCAAGACCAGCTATGCCGTCCCCACGTATGCCGCCTTGTACAAGAACAACATAGTGAAGCTTCATGGAATACCCAAGACCATTATCTCTGATCGTGGTACTCAGTTTGTCGCAAAGTTCTGGAAAGCGTTCCATACCTCACTTGGAACCAAGCTCTTGCATAGTACAGCATATCATCCACAAACAGATGGACAAACTGAGCGAGTCAACCAATGTTAGAGGATATGTGAGAGCTGTGTGCTCACCTTCGCAATACTTGGGATGACTGTTTGCCCTTGGCAGAGTTCTCATATAAACAGTTATCAAGAAAGCATCAAAATGGCACCTTGAAGCACTGTACGGTCGTCGTTGTCGTACACCTCTCAGTTGTGGTCGAGCCCGGAGAAAGAGAATTCTTTGGAGTTGACCTGGTTAAAGATATGGAAGAGAAAGTCAAGCAGATACAAGAGAACATGAAGATTGCCCATCCCGACAAAAGAGTTATGCTGACAAGAGACGTCGACCTCTGAAGTTTCAAGTTGGAGATTACGTATATCTCAAGGTCTCACCAACCAAAGGAGTCACTCGTTTTGGAGTCAAGGGAAAGTTAGCACCCCGCTACATTGGTCCGTTTGAGATTTTGGAATGTTGTGGCAAGGTAGCTTACAAGCTGAAATTGCCCGATCATCTCTCTGCTGTCCAAACGCTTTATTCTCCCAATAAGTGTCCACATCAGAAATGTCTTGGTCCATTAGTTGAGCTAGAGCTTGTCATCCTACTGGGATCGGCAGTTGGTCTTTGATCACAGTCGAGTTTGGTGCAAGGTGGTCCATACCAGCATCGAATCAAAAGCTCTTCGGTCTGAAGACTTCCTTGGAAGACTATCCCGCTTCCAATCCCAGTCAGTAAAGTTGTGCCTTATCACTCTTGTTTTCTTAACGCACTAGGGCGATTCTTATGTAACACCTCTGGTGTTTAAGCATGTAATTAACTTGACATATCATCATTAGCATCATTAATCATCTTGATCATGATTTCATGTGTATGCAGTTGCTTAGTGTATCATTTTATGTGATGAACCTCTATTGCAAAAACCCTTATTAGCCCACTTCTTCCTATAGGGGCAAAATGGTAATTTCACCTCTGTGCCTAGTTCTATGTAATTCTTGTTCAAATTTAGTGCCCTGATGTTTGTTGCTTTGATCAAAGTTCAAAAATCAGATTTGATTTGAATTTCCTTTTGCAAAACCCTAAAATCCCAAATCCTGGATTTATTCCTTTTTTTGATAACTTTTTCAAAATTCAAAATTTTGAGTGGGTTCAAAAAGCAAAGTTGTGAATCTGATCAAGAGGAACAACTTTGGTATTTACAAATTTCAAAGTTTCTATATAAAATTTGCAGTAATTTCAAATTCATTCAAACTCCAGTTTTTGTCCCTTTTTGAGTTTTCAAAATTAATTCAAAAAACTATTGAGTTTCAGAAAAAGTGTATATTAGCAAAGTTGTAGGTTTTGACAAATGGGACAACTTTCATATATAAAGATTTTCAAGTTTCAGTTTGAAATCCAAAGTAATTTTAATTTGAATTAAATTTGAAAAGTGTCCCCTTTTCTGTTTTTGAATATAGTTCAAAAACTATTTGGAATTTGAAAATGTGCATATTGACAAAGTTGTAGATCTCATTTTTCTGAACAACTTTGGTATTTTGAGTTTTTGTCTCACAGTTCAATTTTTGAGAGTAATTTGCAAAATACAGAAACCAGCCAAAAGTCAAACCCTAGCCCCTACACTGTTCTTCTTCCCGTAGAGCCAGAGGGAGGGGGGGCCCGGCCATGGCGCCGGCGCTGCGCCTGCAGCGCATACGGCTGCTCCCCGCGCGCCCTTATCCTGCCGCCGCTGTCTCCCTGTTCCCTCCGCGCCCGCACGCGAGCGCTGACCCTCGCTCTCGGCCCCTACAGTGTCCAGCGCGCCGCCGCCGCGTGGCCATTGCCGGCCGAGCTTGCGCCCGAGCCCCGGCTGCACGCCAGCTTATCCGCCAGAGCGCAATCGAGTGCGCACGCCCCCGCAAACCTTACCCGCGTAACCCCGAGGTCTCTACCGTCCCCTAGCCGCGGCTATATAAGCCGCCGGAGCCCCGAGCTCCGCACTCAACCTCCGCCACCGTGGCCAGCCCACTCCAGACACTCCGCCGCTCCACCATCTAGCCCGAAAGCTCCGCCTTGAGCTCGTGAAGCTTTCCCACCCTTCAATTTCACTTCCCCGCCTTCCTATCGCCCGGCGTAAGCTCGCCGTTCCCATCTCCCGGCAGAAAACCCGGCGAGCTCGGGTTCGTGAAATTCGCCGCCTCCGGCCATGATCATCCCTCACCGGACCCCCGTGTCGTATTCCTTGGCCCGGCGACTCTAACCCGGCCCTTGCGGTCTCGTGTGATTGCGCAGGACGCCGGATCGCCGGAGCGCCGCCGCGGTCGTCTTCTCCCTCGAGAACGTGTCGAGCCTCACCCTCGAGAACGTGCGAGCCTCACCCCTCGAGAACGAGTCGAGCCTGCACCCTCGAGCCCTGCCTCCAGACCCGTGGGAAGCATCCGAGCCTCCGGCCTCTGCTTCCACTCCGCTTCGCCCGAGCCTCCAAGTCCACCTCCTTCGGGCGAGGCTGGTTTTTGCCGCTCGCCGAGCCAAGCACTCGCGAGCCATGCTCTCCGCTTCGCCCGAGTCAGGCCTCGGACGGAGGCTTACTTCTCCGTCTCGCCCGAGCCTCCGGGCCAGGCCTCGGACGAAGCTGTCGCTTCCGTCTCACCGAGCCCGTCTCGACCGAGCCCCGCGCGATTCGCCCGAGCCCCGCGAGTTCGCCGAGCCCGGCCTAGAAGGAGCACAGTGCTCTTCTCTTTTTCTGAGAGATGTGAATAGTGTTCTGTTTTCTCTTTTTTGTATGATTTTCTGTGTGCATCCAAAAATTCTGAAATTTTTGTGGTAGACTCTTTATGCTCTGGAGTATTTATAAAATATGAAACTTGAGTTTTGTGCAAAGATTTAAAAATGTAAAATTCCCCTTTTAATTGAAAAATGGAGGTTTTGGTATTTTTGGAGAGTGATTTATAACTCCAAAATTCATGAGATAAATTTTATGTGAGCTTCTTATGCCATGTTTAGTCTCTGGTAAAATTTTGAAGTCATTTGGAACAAGTTGATTTTTGAGCTTTTATTTTAATTGTTAAATAGTGCCTTTTGCTAATTAATGTCTGATTTTATTTGAGCACCTTAATGACTTCCAAAAATTATGAAATTTGTTTTGCCATCTATCTACACCATAATGAACTTATGTGATTAATTTGGTAATTTTTGGAGCAACTTCATAAAATGACCTTTTAAATAAATTAAGAAAATAGAAAAGATGGATTAGGGTTGGTAATAAGTGTTTGATGATGTGATTTTTGGATTGATTGATGTTCATAGACCCCTACCCTTTGGTCTATGATGTTTGTGATGCTATGTTTGGTTGATGCTTAGGATAATTATAATAAGGGCTAGTTTAATCAATATTGCTTAAGGAAGAAATGGTTACCTTTTATGCTCAACCTAGATTTCGATTATGCCTTGTTTAAGAGTAATCTAGAATCAGTGGAATTGTCTTGCACCTTAAGTTCATATCATCATTCTCATGAGCATTCATCATTACATCCGTATAGTTGACGAAGAAGGACCTGAAGTCGAGGTAGCCACCGAAGGATCTGTTCCCGAGGCGACCCCGAGCTCCGACGCCTATACCTACCCCGAGTCTGCTCTTTTTGCCATCCAAGGCAAGCCCCGGTGCATTCAACCCTTCCTTGAATTTATAAAGTGATTTCCTTAAATGCTTTTGAGTTAAATTATTGCATTAGGTTTATAGGAGTTGAGTGATATCCTAACTGATGCATTATCCACCTTGACCACTGATACACCCGAAGCCTGCTTTTCAAAAGTATTTGAAAAATGCTTAGCAATGCTTATTGAATTAGACTTTGCAATAAAAATGCCAATTTCAAAGGTGTGATCACTGAAAGAAACTTTATGGGATTTTGGTTTTACTTCCCGTTCGATGACTGCTTGCCTAGCTAGCATGTGGTCATGGTCGTGAAGAGGTTGTCCGCGCGTACGGTGCCGTCATGTTGTAGTCCGGGACTCAACAGTTGACACCGACCGGGACAGGGTTGAAAAACCGACAGGACCTGTACTCTTGGGTTAGAGTCCCGAGGTGCTTGTCGCTGGCGGAAAAATGTAGGGACCATCCGTATGGGGGCCTGCTGGTCAAGACTTGTAACTATTCACATACTACGGAAAGCTCTGGCTCCGAGAAATCCATTATTGGACCGACAACCGCGCACTGGGAGTGGAGAGATGGCGGAAGTAGCATGTACCCACGTGGGTTAGAGTCCCGGATTGGAGTGGTGTACTGTACTTCCGGGTGGCGTAGGACCGGGCCCAATCTTGGAGGAATCGTGGAAGACGAGTTGGCATATGCAAGCTTGGGTGCTACATATGCAGTGTGGATAGGGATCCTCAGCTGAGTATTATTTATCCGGATTAACGTTGCTCCTCGGTTATGGAGACTTGGTCCACTGACTGTCAACGGAGAGTGGTTCTCAACTAGGAATGTTTTGAAATGTAAAATGAATCATGAATGATGAAGAATTGAGGAATACTGAATTTTTTTTTCAAAAAAATAAAATAAGGTTTACAAAAAAAATGCTTTTCTGCAAAATACTTGATCTTGCTTAAGCCTTACTTTGACTACCCTAAGCCTCTCATTCCTGAGTCTTCTCCCTTTTTCTTTAGTCGGGTAAGTCTGGTTGAGTACCTTTGTACTCAGGGTTTTATTACCCATGTTGTAGGTATGGCAGATTCCTCAGTATGCCTTGGACCCTGTTGTGTGACTGTTGTTCAGGAAGAGGCCGATGAGGCCGATGAGTGATTATTCACCCTCGGGCTGGGTGAAGTATCTTTACCCTTCAGTTGTTGTCATATGCTACTCTGCCAACTCTACCTATTTGAACTATGGTCTGTAATAACTTCACTTTAATTTTATGTTGAACCCTGGTTTGTAAAACTATTGTTATCTAAGTCTTCCGCTATTTACTCCGATGTTATTTGTCAAAATGTTCGAGAGATTGTAACTGAATTGTGAGATGATCCTGCGGACATCGGGCACTGATGTAGCCCAGTAGCGGAACCGGTCTTAATCTCTTGGCTGTACGGATCGACTGTCAGTGGTTGACGGTGATCAGTGGGCCATGGGATTAGGGCCGTTACGTTACAGAGTGGTATCGGAGCATCTCACTATGACGTCGCAATCTTTTTGCGAAAACTTCAAAATGTTTTTAACAAAAACTAAACTTGACTAGTTTGAGTCCAAATTGCTTCTCTCATCTCATCTTGTCTTTGGCAACTAGTAGCAAGACAACTTGTATAAGCCCTATGTACCTTACCTTAGTAGTTGCATTGCCTTGTTCCGTAGGAACGATTCATGCATCATGTCACATTCACTTAAGTTTATAAAAGAGTTCGTTGGGTTAGTGTGCCTATACCTTTTTCTTGCTAGCCTTTCTCATCTATAACCTCTTGTCCAGATATGGCCTTTATCAAGCGGACTGCTCGCAAGTCGACTGGACCGAACGGTGTGCCGCGTCACCAGCTGGCGCCACGCACCGGAGAAGAGACTGGAGAATCCTCCAATGGTCGTCGCTTTCCCCACCGCACCCGCAAGCAGCTGAAGGAGGAAATCAAGAATCTGAAGGCTGAAATGGAGAACATGGAGCATGACTTCTACCTTTCCCGCATGGAGTTTTATGAGGCACGAGCTTCCCTGGAGCAGGCCAACCGGAACACGGTTCGCGCTATCGAGCAGCGCAATGATGCTTGGACCCGCGAGGACGTTACCAGAGCCCAGCTCCATGGACTGCAGCAGTACACCGCCCAGATCGAGCAGTTCAATGATATGCTTCATGAGGAAGTACACCAGCTGCACGACCAGCTTCACCCCGTGATTCCACCAGTTGTTGAGGACCCCGAAGACGGAGTCGTGGAGGAACCTGAAGTAGAACACGAGCCCGATCAGAATAAGGAAGTGGAACCTGCTGAAGATGTCCACGTTGAAGATGAAGATGAGGAGGAAGAGCCTAAGCTTATCATCGAAGATGATGATGATGACGAAGAGTTGATCTTCATCGATGATGACTAGACTCCTTGTGTCTGTACCATCTGCTTACCTAAAACCTTAGACTAGGTTTGGGGGCGTTAGTCTGTCTGTTGCCAAGTCTGGCATGTATCTTTCCTTTCGTACCTTTTCCCTTATCAGTCTGTTGTCATCTTTATCAAGCCAGCTATCTTTGTATCAGTGAAGTTGTCAATCAAGTTGTTTCAGAACCTTTATCCATATATGCTGAGTTCCGAGTTGCTTATACAGATGCCTGTGAACACCCGTACCGGAGCTGGGGGTTCTGATGATGCCAACATCCCAAACCCTCCACCTGTACCAGCTACCCTAGCAGATGCCATTGCAGCCTTGGCCGCCGCTGCCAATCTGATGGCTCAGAATCAAGGGCAGCAGAACAACGGCAACCGTGGTCGCCGCAACAACCAAGAGACAACCTATGTGGACTTCACTGAAACACGACCGCCGGTCTTCACAAAGGCCGATGAACCTCTCGAGGCTGACGACTGGTTACGCACCATGGAACAGAAGTTCAGTTTACTGCACTGCACGGAGATCCAGAAGCCTCGGTTCGCTTCTCAGCAGCTCCGTGGTCCTGCAAGTGCCTGGTACGCCAACCTGTTGGCGGCCCAGCCGGAAGGTCACCAGCTGACCTGGGAAGAGTTCCGCACCGCTTTCAGAGCACATCACATCCCTTCGGGATTGATGAAAATGAAGTTGGATCAGTTCTTGGCCCTGCAACAGAAAGATTCCACCGTCATGCAGTACGTAGGACAATTCAACCACCTCAGCCAGTATGCCTCCGACTATGTCAACACAGAGGAAAAGAAGAGAGATTGTTTTCTCAGGGGTCTGCACCCTAAGATTCGCAGAGGTCTGTCCAACAACCTAAACGGATCCTACCATGATGTCGTTGACCGTGCTGTTGCTTTCGAGGAAAGCAACCGCCAGTATCAGGAAGAGAAGAAGAAGAAGAAGGCTGGGTCTAGCAGTTTCTCCAGCAACCATAAGCGCCCAAGAATCATCTACCACCCCAGCCACCACCAAAACCGTGCCCCATACCCCCATCAGCAAGTGGTCGTTCGTACCGCGGCCACCACCCACAATGCCAACCAGCAAAGTGCCACTCAGCCGAACGCCCCCGGTGTTCGTGTCACCACCCCACAAACAGCTTACAACCATCCATGCTACAACTGTGGCCAAGTGGGTCACTGGTCTCGCGAGTGCCCAAAACCCAAGAAGAATGCCCAGCATGCACAGAAAGGCCCTGGAGGATCACAGCAGCAGCACCGTGCACCGCAGCAGCACGTCCAGAAGGGCAAGCTTGTCAGGAAGCACGGGCAAGTCTACTTCACCACCGTCAGTAACATCCCAGAAGGAGAGCCCGTCATGCTCGGTAGGTTCCCTGTTGCCAATCATCCTGCAGTCGTCTTGTTTGATTCTGGTGCATCGCATTCCTTCATCAGTCGCACTTTTGTCATCAAGCATGAGTTGCCCATGGGGGAGTTAAAAGAAAGTTTCTGCATACTTTCGCCTGGAGGGCAGATAAATACTAAGGAAGTGGTCCGCAGTATACCAGTGATGTTGGGGAAACATGTCTTTCCTACCACCATGATAGTACTGCGCGATCAAGAGATAGATGTCATCTTAGGCATGAATTGGATGTGTCAGTATAAAGCCATGATAGACATCTTGAATAGAGTTGTGAGAGTGGATATTCCTAACAGTACCTCCAAACTCCTTCTCCAACTTCCAATGCCTCAGAAACCAGTAACCACCCAGTTGAATACCGCCTGTGTTCCGGAAGTCAGGGATATCCCCGTGGTCTGCGAGTTCCCTGATGTCTTTCCAGAAGATTTACCTGGTCTGCCTCCCGACCGTGATGTTGAGTTTGCTATAGAGCTAAAGCCCGGGACTGCTCCTATATCCCGTAGAGCTTATCGAATGCCTCCCAGAGAGTTGGCAGAGCTGAAGATCCAATTGCAAGAGCTATTGGATAAGGGTCTCATTCGCCCAAGTTCATCTCCTTGGGGCTGTCCTGCTATCTTTGTGAAGAAGAAGGACAAAAGCCTTCGTCTGTGCGTTGACTATCGCCCGCTCAACGAGGTCACCATCAAAAATAAATATCCCTTGCCTCGCATTGATCTTCTGTTTGACCAGTTATCTGGAGCCAAAGTGTTTTCCAAGATCGACCTCAGATCTGGCTATCACCAAATAAAAATTCGTCCCGAAGATATTCCCAAAACAGCTTTCACCACCAGATACGGCCTATATGAGTACTTAGTCATGTCTTTTGGCTTGACCAATGCCCCCGCTCATTTCATGTATCTCATGAACTCTGTGTTCATGCCAGAGCTCGATAAATTTGTAGTCGTGTTCATTGACGACATCCTTGTTTATTCAAGAACTCCTGAAGATCATGCCAAGCATCTTCGTGTCGTTCTCTCTCGTCTCAGAGATCACCAGCTGTATGCCAAGTTCAGTAAATGTGAATTCTGGCTAGATCGAATTCAATTCCTTGGTCATGTCCTGTCCGCTGAAGGTGTGTCAGTTGACCCTGGAAAAGTGGCAGATATCTTGGATTGGAAGCCACCTACCACTGTCCGCGAAGTTCGCAGCTTCATGGGAATGGCTGGATACTATCGTCGTTTCATCCCAGACTTCTCCAGAGTTGCCAAGCCTATCACAGAGTTGTTGAAGAATTCCGTGGATTTTGTTTGGTCAACAGCCTGTGAGCAAGCTTTTCAAGCCTTGAAGAAACTACTAACTACATCACCAGTCCTAGCTCAACCAGACATCGAGAAACCCTTTGATGTTTACTGTGATGCATCTGGTACTGGGTTAGGCTGTGTTTTGATGCAAGAAGGTCGAGTGATCGCTTATGCCTCACGGCAGCTTAGGCGACATGAGGAGAATTATCCAACCCATGACCTTGAGTTAGCAGCAGTGGTGCATGCTTTGAAGATATGGCGTCATTATCTGTTGGGCAGTACCTGCAATGTGTACACCGATCATAAGAGCCTGAAGTATATCTTCACTCAAGAAGAGTTGAACATGAGGCAGAGAAGATGGCTTGAGTTGATTAAAGATTATGATCTCGAAGTACATTACCATCCTGGTAAGGCAAATGTAGTTGCCGATGCCCTCAGTCGCAAGTCATACTGCAACTGTCTGACGACGAAGCCCTATGATCTTTCCTTGTGCCATGCTCTTGAAAGGATGGGTATTGAGATAGTTCCGCAAGGAAGCCTGAACAATGTCAGGATAGAAACATCGGTCAAGGAACAAGTCATCGCTGCACAGAAAGATAACCCTGGAATCAAGCACATCATCGAAAAGGTCCAGGCCGGTAAGGCTGATTGTTTCAGGATCGATGATGTAGGAGTTATTTGGTTCAAGAACCGTCTAGTAGTTCCCAAGGTGCCTGAGTTGAGACAGTTGATCCTTGATGAGGCACACCTGTCTAGGTTTTCCATCCACCCCGGCAGCAACAAGATGTACCAGGATCTAAGGCAGAGATTCTGGTTGTAACGTAACGGCTCTAATCCCATGGCCCACTGATCACCGTCAACCACTGACAGTCGATCCGTACAGCCAAGAGGTTAGGACCGGTTCCGCTACTGGGCTACATCAGTGCCCGATGTCCGCAGGATCAGCTCACAATTCAGTTACAATCTCTTGAACATTTTGACAAATAACATCGGAGTAAATAGCGGAAGACTTAAATAACAATAGTTTTACAAACCAGTGTTCAACATAAACTTAAAGTGAAATTATTACAGACCATAGTTCAAATAGAGTTGGCAGGGTAGCAGATGACAACAACTAAAAGATAAAGATACATCACCCAGCCCGAGGGTGAATAATCACTCATCGGCCTCGTCGGCCTCTTCCTGAACAACAGTCACACAGCAGGGTCCGAGGCATACTGAGGAGTCTGCCATACCTGCAACATGGGTAAAAGAACCCTGAGTACAAAGGTACTCAACAAGACTTACCCGACTAAAGAAAAGGGAGAAGACTCAGAAATGCAGGCTTAGGGTAGTCAAGGTAAGGCTTAAGCAAGTTCAAGTATTTTGCAGAAAAGCATTTTTGGTAAACCTTATTTTTATTTTGAAAGATTCGGTATTCCTTGTTCCATCATAATCATTCATGATTCATTTTACATTTCAAAACAGACCTAGTTGAGAACCACTCCCTGTTGACAGTCAGTGACTAAGTCTCCATAACCGAGGAGCAGCGTTAATCCGGATAAATAATACTCAGCTGAGGATCCCTATCCACACTGCATATGTAGCACCCAAGCTTGCATATGCCAACTCGTCTACCACGATTCCTCCAAGATTGGGCCCGGTCCTACGCCACCCGGAAGTACAGTACACCACTCCAATCCGGGCCTCTAACCCACGTGGGTACATGCTACTTCCGCCATCTCTCCACTCCCAGTGCGCGGTTGTCGGTCCAATCAAGGATTCCTCGGAGCCGAAGCTTTCCGTAGTATGTGAATAGTTGCAAGTCTTAGTCAATCAGGCCCCCATACAGGTGGTCCCTAAATTTTCCAGCCAGCGACAAGCACCTCGGGACTCTAACCCAAGAGTACAGGTCCTGTCAGTTTTTCAACCCTGTCCCGGTCGGTGTCAACTGTTGAGTCCCGGACTACAACATGACGGCACCGTACGCAAGGACAACCTCTCCTTCCCATTGACTAGGTACGGATCAGATACTTAGCCAATGGTGGGAGTAAACCAGAAATTCCCATAAATATTCTTAAAGTGATCACACCTTTGAAATTGGCATTTTTATTGCAAATCTATCATATAGCATTGCTAAGCATTTTTGCAACTAGTTTTTGAAAAGCAGGTATCGGGTGTATCATTGGTCAAGGTAGATAATGCATCAGATAGGATTTCACTCAACTCCTATCAACCTAATGCAATAATTTAACTCAAAACATTTAAAGAAAGCATTTATAAAAGCAAGGTAGGGTTAAATGCACCGGGGCTTGCCTTGGACGGCAAAAAGAGTAGACTCGGGGTAGGTATAGGTGTCGGAGCTCGGGGTTGCCTCGGGGACAGATCCTTCGGTGGCTACCTCGACTTCAGGGCCTTCTTCGTCAACTATACGGATGCAATGATGAATGCTCATGAGAATGGTGATATGGACTTAAGGTGCAAGACAAACCACTGATACTAGATTACTCTAAGGCAAGGCATAAACGAAATCTAGGTTGAGCATAAAAGTAACCATTTCTTCCTTAAGCAAAATTTGATTAAACTAGACTTTATCATAACTATCCTAAGCATCAACCAACATAGCATCACAAACATCATAGACCAAAGGGTAGGGGTCTATGAACATCAAGCAATCCCAAAAGTCACTTCACAGGGCATTCAATGCTAACTCTAATCACCTTTTCTATTTTCTTAATTATTTAAAAAGGTCATTTTATGAAGGTGCTCCAAAAATTACCAAATTAATCACACAAGTTCATTAGAGTACAACTATATGGCAAAACAAATTTCATAATTTTTGGAGGTCATTAAGGTGCTCAATTAAATCTAGACATTTAATTAACAAAAGGCACTATTCAAGAATTAAAATAAATGCTCAAAAATCAACTTGTTCCAAAAGACTTCAAAATTTTACCAGAGACTCAGAAAGGCATAACTAGCACATAAAAATTTATCTCCAGAATTTTGGAGTTAAAGATCACTCTCCAAAAATACCAAAACCTCCATTTTTCAATTAAAAGGGGAATTTTACATTTTTAAATCTTTGCACAAAACTCAAGTTTCATATTTTTATAAAATACTCCAGAGCATAAAGAGTCTACCACAAAAATTTCAGAATTTTTGGATGCACACAGAAAATCATACAAAAAAGAGAAAACAGAACACTATTCACATCTCTCAGAAAAAGAGAAGAGCACTGTGCTCCTTCTAGGCCGGGCTCGGCGAATCGCGGGGCTCGGGCGAATCGCGCGGGGCTCGGTCGAGACGGGCTCGGTCGAGACGGAAGCGACAGCCTCGTCCGAGGCCTGGCCCGGAGGCTCGGGCGAGACGGAGAAGTAAGCCTCCGTCCGAGGCCTGACTCGGGCGAAGCGGAGAGCATGCGCTCGCCGAGGCTTGGGCTCGGGCGAGACGGAAAAACAAGCCTCTGCCCGAGGCGTGACTTGGAGGCTCGAGCGAAGCGGAGTGGAAGCAGAGGCCGGAGGCTCGGATGCTTACCACGGGTCGGAGGCAGGGCTCGAGGGTGAGGCTCGACTCGTTCTCGAGGGTGAGGCCCGGCACGTTCTCGAGGGTGAGGCTCGACACGTTCTCGAGGGAGAAGACGACCGCGGCGGCGCTCCGGCGATCCGGCGGTCCTGCGCAACACACGAGACCACAAGGGCCGGGTTAGAGTCGCGCGGGGCCAAGGAATACGACACGGGGGTCGGTGAGGGATGATCATGGCCGGAGGCGGCGAATTTCACGAACCCGAGCTCGCCGGGTTTCTGCCGGAGATGGGAACGGCGAGCTTACGCCGGGCGATAGGAGGCGGGGAAGGTGAAATTGAAGGGTGGGAAAGCTTCACGAGCTCAAGGCGGAGCTTTCGGGCTAGATGGTGGAGCGGCGGAGTGTCTGGAGTGGGCTGACCACGGTGGCGGGGTTGAATGCGGAGCTCGGGGCTCCGGCGGCTTATATAGCCGCGGCTATGGGACGGTAGAGAGCTCGGGGTTACGCGGGTAAGGTTTGCGGGGGCGTGCGCACTCGATTGCGCTCTGGCGGATAAGCTGGCGTGCAGCCGGGGCTCGGGCGCAAGCTCGGCCGGCAATGGCCACGCGGCGGCGGCGCGCTGGACACTGTAGGGGCCGAGAGCGAGGGTCAGCGCTCGCGTGCGGGCGCGGAGGGAACAGGGGGACAGCGGCGGCAGGTTGGTGGCGCGTGGGGAGCAGCCAGGCACGCGGCACGCGCAGCGCCGGAGGCTCGGCCACGGCCGGGGCCCCCTCTGCACTGCGCCGGCTAGAGGTAGGGGACGAACAGTACTAGGCCTTAGGGTTTGACTTTTGGCTGATCTCTGTATTTTGCAAATTACTCTCAAAAATTGAACTGTATGACAAAAACTCAAAACACCAAAGTTGTTCAGAAAAATGAGATCTACAACTTTGTCAATATCAACATTTTCAAATTCCAAATAGTTTTTGAACTATAATCAAAAACAGAAAAGGGAACATTTTTCAACTTTGATTCAAATCAAAATTACTTTGGATTTCAAACTGAAACTTGAAAATCTTTATATATGAAAGTTGTTCCATTTGTCAAAACCTACAACTTTGCTAATATACACTTTTTCTGAAACTCAATAGTTTTTGAATAAATTTTTAAAACTGAAAAGGGGACAAAAACTGGAATTTGAATGAATTTGAAATTACTTCAAATTTTATGTAGAAACATAGAAATCTGTAAATACCAAAGTTGTTCCTCTAGGTCAGATTCACAACTTTGCTTTTTGAACCAACTCAAAATTTTGAATTTTGAAAAAGTTATCAAAAAGGGAATAAATCCAGGATTTGGGATTTTAGGGTTTTGCAAAAGGAAAATCAAATCAAATCAAATCTGACTTTTGAACTTTGATCAAAGCAACAAACATCAGGGCACTAAATTTGAACAAGAATTACAAAGAACTAGGCACAGAGGTGAAATTACCATTTTGCCCCTATAGGAAGAAGTGGGCTAATAAGGGTTTTTGCAATAGAGGTACATCACATAAAATGATACACTAAGCAAATGCATACACATGAAATCATGATCAAGATGATTAATGATGCTAATGATGATATGTCAAGTTAATTACATGCTTAAACACCAGAGGTGTTACAGCCTTCCCCCCTTAAAGAAATCTCGCCCCGAGATTCTGCGTCTTAAGAAAGGACAAAGAAGGGAAAAAGGCAAAACTTTACATAGACAGGGATTCGAGAAAGTCGGGGTAGTTCTTTGCTAAGAAGTCTTCGGATTCCCAGGTGGCTTCTTCTTCAGAGTGCTGGTTCCACT
Source organism: Coix lacryma-jobi var. lacryma-jobi (assembly GCA_009763385.1). Lineage (NCBI taxonomy): Eukaryota > Viridiplantae > Streptophyta > Magnoliopsida > Poales > Poaceae > Coix > Coix lacryma-jobi. The sequence goes on along the minus strand of CM019830.1, from coordinate 17,615,521 downwards.
GTATTTTGTACCATCTCGTGGTAGTTCTTCGAGTAACGCGATCCTTGTGGTCCAACACGCGAACTGGATATTCTGAGTAGGACAGATCAGGTTCTAGCTCAACACCTTCAACTTCAACCACATGCTCGGGCACTCGGAGACACTTCTTGAGTTGGGAGACGTGAAACACATTATGAACTGCTGAAAGATGATCGGGCAAACTCAGCTTGTAAGCTACCTTGCCACAACATTCCAAAATCTCAAACGGACCAATGTAACGGGGTGCTAACTTTCCTTTGACTCCAAAACGAGTGACTCCTTTGGTTGGTGAGACCTTGAGATATACATAATCTCCAACTTGAAACTTCAGAGGTCGACGTCTCTTGTCAGCGTAACTCTTCTGTCGAGATTGGGCAATCTTCATATTCTCTTGTATCTGCTTGACTTTCTCTTCCATATCTTTAACCAGGTCAACTCCAAAGAATTCTCTTTCTCCGGGCTCAGACCAACTGAGGGGTGTACGACAACGACGACCGTACAGTGCTTCAAAGGGTGCCATTTTGATGCTCTCTTGGTAACTGTTATTATAAGAGAACTCTGCCAAAGGCAAACAGTCATCCCAAGTATCTGCGAAGGTAAGAACACAGGCTCTCAACATGTCCTCCAGCACTTGGTTGACTCGCTCAGTTTGTCCATCTGTTTGCGGATGATATGCCGTGCTATGTAAGAGCTTGGTTCCAAGTGAGGTATGGAACGCTTTCCAAAACTTAGCGACAAACTGGGTACCACGGTCAGAGACAATGGTCTTGGGTATGCCATGAAGCTTCACTATGTTGTTCTTGTACAAGGTGGCATACATGGGGACGGTGTAACTGGTCTTCACTGGCAGAAAGTGAGCTTGCTTAGTGAGTCGGTCCACAATTACCCAAATGGAATCAAAACCTTTCTGGGTCTTGGGTAGTCCATTGACAAAATCCATACTAATGTCGTCCCATTTCCAAGCGGGTACTGACAAAGGTTGCAATTCTCCTCCAGGCTTCATGTGTACTGCCTTGACTCTTTGGCAGGTATCACACTGAGCGACATACCGGGCAATCTCAATCTTCATTTTAGTCCACCAGAATCTCTGCTTTAAGTCTTGGTACATCTTGTTGCTGCCGGGGTGAATAGAGAATCTGGTCAAGTGTGCTTCATCAAGGATTAACTGTCTCAATTCAGGCACCTTGGGAACTACTAGGCGGTTCTTGAACCAAACAACTCCTACATCATCGATCCTGAAACAATCAGTCTTTCCAGTCTGGACCTTTTCGATGATGTGCTTGATTCCAGGGTTATCCTTCTGAGCAGCAATGACTTGATCCTTGATGGTTGTTTCGATGCTGACATTGTTCAGGCTTCCTTGCGAAATTATTTCGATACCCATCCTTTCGAGATCATGGCACAAGGAAAGATCATAGGGCTTCGTCATCAGACAGTTGCAGTGTGACTTGCGACTGAGGGCATCGGCAACTACATTTGCCTTACCTGGATGGTAATGTACTTTGAGATCATAATCTTTAATCAGCTCAAGCCATCTTCTCTGCCTCATATTCAATTCTTCTTGAGTGAAGATATACTTTAGGCTCTTGTGATCCGTATACATATTGCAGATACTGCCCAACAGATAGTGACGCCAAATCTTCAAGGCATGCACGACTGCTGCTAGCTCAAGATCATGGGTTGGGTAGTTTTCCTCATGTCGCTTAAGCTGTCGTGAGGCATAAGCAATTACTCGTCCTTCTTGCATCAAAACACAGCCCAAACCAGTACCAGATGCATCACAGTATACATCAAAGGGTTTCTCGATATCTGGTTGAGCTAGGACTGGTGAGGTAGTTAGCAGTTTCTTCAAGGCTTGAAAGGCTTGCTCACAGGCTGGTGACCAAACGAAATCCACGGAATTCTTCAACAACTCTGTGATAGGCTTGGCGACTCTGGAGAAATCTGGGATGAAACGACGATAGTATCCAGCCATTCCCATGAAGCTGCGAACTTCGCGGACAGTGGTAGGTGGCTTCCAATCCAAGATATCTGCCACTTTTTCAGGGTCAACTGACACACCTTCAGCGGACAGGACATGACCAAGGAATTGAATTCGATCTAGCCAGAATTCACATTTACTGAACTTGGCATACAGCTGGTGATCTCTGAGACGAGAGAGAACGATTCGAAGATGCTTGGCGTGATCTTCAGGAGTTCTTGAATAGACAAGGATGTCGTCAATGAACACGACTACAAATTTATCGAGCTCTGGCATGAACACAGAGTTCATGAGATACATGAAATGAGCGGGGGCATTGGTCAAGCCAAAAGACATGACCAAGTACTCATATAGGCCGTATCTGGTGGTGAAAGCTGTTTTGGGAATATCTTCGGGACGAATCTTTATTTGGTGATAGCCAGATCTGAGGTCAATCTTGGAAAACACTCTGGCTCCAGATAACTGGTCAAACAGAAGATCAATGCGAGGCAAGGGATATTTATTTTTGATGGTGACCTCGTTGAGCGGGCGATAGTCAACGCACAGACGAAGGCTTTTGTCCTTCTTCTTCACAAAGATAGCAGGACAGCCCCAAGGAGATGAACTTGGGCGAATGAGACCCTTATCCAATAGCTCTTGCAATTGGATCTTCAGCTCTGCCAACTCTCTGGGAGGCATTCGATAAGCTCTACGGGCTATAGGAGCAGTCCCGGGCTTTAGCTCTATGGCAAACTCAACATCACGGTCAGGAGGTAGACCAGGTAAATCTTCAGGAAAGACATCAGGGAACTCGCAGACCACGGGGATATCTCGGATCCCTTGATCATAGGTGGCATTTAGCTGTGTGGTAGCTGGTTTTGAAGGCATAGGAAGTTGGAGAAGGAGTTTGGAGGTACTGTTAGGAATATCCACTCTCACAACTCTATTCAAGATGTCTATCATGGCTTTATACTGACACATCCAATTCATGCCTAAGATGACATCTATCTCTTGATCGCGCAGTACTATCATGGTGGTAGGAAAGACATGTTTCCCCAACATTACTGGTATACTGCGGACCACTTCCTTAGTATTTATCCGCCCCCCAGGCGAAAGTATGCAGAAACTTTCTTTTAACTCCCCCATGGGCAACTCATGCTTGATGACAAAAGTGCGACTGATGAAGGAATGCGATGCACCAGAATCAAACAAGACGACTGCAGGATGATTGGCAACAGGAAACCTACCGAGCATGACGGGCTCTCCGTCTGGGATGTTACTGACGGTGGTGAAGTAGACTTGCCCGTGCTTCCTGACAAGCTTGCCCTTCTGGACGTGCTGCTGCGGTGCACGGTGCTGCTGCTGTGATCCTCCAGGGCCTTTCTGTGCATGCTGGGCATTTTTCTTGGGCTTAGGGCAGTCGCGAGACCAGTGACCAACTTGGCCACAGTTGTAGCATGGATGGTTGTAAGCTGTTTGTGGGGTGGTGACACGAACACCAGGGGCGTTCGGCTGAGTGGCACTTTGCTGGTTGGCATTGTGGGTGGTGGCCGCGGTACGAACGACCACTTGCTGATGGGGGTATGGGGCACGGTTTTGGTGGTGGCTGGGGTGGTAGATGATTCTTGGGCGCTTATGGTTGCTGGAGAAACTGCTAGACCCAGCCTTCTTCTTCTTCTTCTCTTCCTGATACTGGCGGTTGCTTTCCTCGAAAGCAACAGCACGGTCAACGACATCATGGTAGGATCCGTTTAGGTTGTTGGACAGACCTCTGCGAATCTTAGGGTGCAGACCCCTGAGAAAACAATCTCTCTTCTTTTCCTCTGTGTTGACATAGTCGGAGGCATATTGGCTGAGGTGGTTGAATTGTCCCACGTACTGCATGACGGTGGAATCCTTCTGTTGCAGGGCCAAGAACTGATCCAACTTCATTCTCATCAATCCCGAAGGGATGTGATGTGCTCTGAAAGCGGTGCGGAACTCTTCCCAGGTCAGCTGGTGACCCTCTGGCTGGGCCGCCAACAGGTTGGCGTACCAGGCACTTGCAGGACCACGGAGCTGCTGAGAAGCGAACCGAGGCTTCTGGATCTCCGTGCAGTGCAGTAGACTGAACTTCTGTTCCATGGTGCGTAACCAGTCGTCAGCCTCGAGAGGTTCATCGGCCTTTGTGAAGACCGGTGGGCGTGTTTCAGTGAATTCCACATAGGTTGTCTCTTGGTTGTTGCGGCGACCACGGTTGCCGTTGTTCTGCTGCCCTTGATTCTGAGCCATCAGATTGGCAGCGGCGGCCAAGGCTGCAATGGCATCTGCCAGGGTAGCTGGTACAGGTGGAGGGTTTGGGATGTTGGCATCATCAGAACCTCCGGCTCCGGTACGGGTGTTCACAGGCATCTGTATAAGCAACTCGGAACTCAGCATAAAGGATAAAGGTTCTGAAACAACTTGATTGACAACTTCACTGATACAAAGATAGCTGGCTTGACAAAGATGACAACAGACTGATAAGGGAAAAGGCACGAAAAGAAAGATACATGCCAGACTTGGCAACAGACAGACTAACGCTCCCAAACCTAGACTAAGGTTTTAGGTAAGCAGATGGTACAGACACAAGGAGTCTAGTCATCATCGATGAAGATCAACTCTTCGTCATCATCATCATCCTCGATGATAAGCTCAGGCTCTTCCTCCTCTTCTTCATCTTCAACGTGGACATCTTCAGCAGGTTCCACTTCCTCATTCTGATCGGGCTCGTGTTCCACTTCAGGTTCTTCCACGACTCCGTCTTCGGGGTCTTCCATAACCGGGGGTACCAAGGGATGGAGTTGATCATGCAGTTGATGCACTTCCTCGTGAAGCATATCATTGTACTGCTCGATCTGGGCGGTGTATTGCTGCAGTCCATGGAGCTGGGCTCTGACCACGTCCTCGCGGGTCCAAGCATCATTGCGCTGCTCGATAGCGCGAATCGTGTTCCGGTTAGCCTGTTCCAAGGAAGCTCGTGCCTCATAAAACTCCATGCGAGAAAGGTAGAAGTCATGCTCCATGTTCTCCATTTCAGCCTTCAGATTTTTGATTTCCTCCTTCAGCTGCTTGCGGGTGCGGCGGGGAAAGCGACGACCATTGGAGGATTCTCCAGTCTCTTCTCCGGTGCGAGGCGCCAGCTGGTGACGCGGCACACCGTTCGGTCCAGTCGACTTGCGGGCAGTCCGCTTGATGATGGCCATATCTGGACAAGAGGTTATAGATGAGAAAGGCTAGCAAGAAAAAGGTATAGGCATACTAACCCAACGAACTCTTTTATAAACTTAAGCGAATGTGACATGATGCATGAATCGTTCCTACGGAACAAGGCAATGCAACTACTAAGGTAAGGTACATAGGGCTTATACAAGTTGTCTTGCTACTAGTTGCCAAAGACAAGATGAGATGAGAGAAGCAATTTGGACTCAAAATAGTCAAGTTTAGTTTCCGTTAAAAAACATTTTGAAGTTTTCGCAAAAAGATTGCAACGTCATAGTGAGATGCTCTGATACCACTCTGTAACGTAACGGCTCTAATCCCATGGCCCACTGATCACCGTCAACCACTGACAGTCGATCCGTACAGCCAAGAGGTTAGGACCGGTTCCGCTACTGGGCTACATCAGTGCCCGATGTCCGCAGGATCAGCTCACAATTCAGTTACAATCTCTTGAACATTTTGACAAATAACATCGGAGTAAATAGCGGAAGACTTAAATAACAATAGTTTTACAAACCAGTGTTCAACATAAACTTAAAGTGAAATTATTACAGACCATAGTTCAAATAGATAGAGTTGGCAGGGTAGCAGATGACAACAACTAAAGATAAAGATACATCACCCAGCCCGAGGGTGAATAATCACTCATCGGCCTCGTCGGCCTCTTCCTGAACAACAGTCACACAGCAGGGTCCGAAGGCATACTGAGGAGTCTGCCATACCTGCAACATGGGTAAAAGAACCCTGAGTACAAAGGTACTCAACAAGACTTACCCGACTAAAGAAAAAGGGAGAAGACTCAGGAAATGCAGGCTTAGGGTAGTCAAGGTAAGGCTTAAGCAAGTTCAAGTATTTTGCAGAAAAGCATTTTGGTAAACCTTATTTTATTTTGAAAGATTCAGTATTCCTTTCCATTCATAATCATTCATGATTCATTTTACATTTCAAAACATCCTAGTTGAGAACCACTCTCCTGTTGACAGTCAGTGGACCTAAGTCTCCATAACCGAGGAGCAGCGTTAATCCGGATAAATAATACTCAGCTGAGGATCCCTATCCACACTGCATATGTAGCACCCAAGCTTGCATATGCCAACTCGTCTACCACGATTCCTCCAAGATTGGGCCCGGTCCTACGCCACCCGGAAGTACAGTACACCACTCCAATCCGGGCCTCTAACCCACGTGGGTACATGCTACTTCCGCCATCTCTCCACTCCCAGTGCGCGGTTGTCGGTCCAATCAATGGATTTCTCGGAGCCAGAGCTTTCCGTAGTATGTGAATAGTTACAAGTCTTAGACCAGCAGGCCCCCATACAGGATGGTCCCTACATTTTCCAGCCAGCGACAAGCACCTCGGGACTCTAACCCAAGAGTACAGGTCCTGTCAGTTTTTCAACCCTGTCCCGGTCGGTGTCAACTGTTGAGTCCCGGACTACAACATGACGGCACCGTACGCAAGGACAACCTCTCCTTCCCATTGACTAGGTACGGATCAGATACTTAGCCAATGGTGGGAGTAAACCAGAATTCCCATAAATATTCTTAAAGTGATCACACCTTTGAAATTGGCATTTTTATTGCAAATCTAATCATATAGCATTGCTAAGCATTTTTGCAACTAGTTTTGAAAAGCAGGTATCGGGTGTATCATTGGTCAAGGTAGATAATGCATCAGATAGGATTATCACTCAACTCCTATCAACCTAATGCAATAATTTAACTCAAAAGCATTTAAAGAAAGCATTTATAAAAGCAAGGAAGGGTTAAATGCACCGGGGCTTGCCTTGGACTGCAAAAAGAGTAGACTCGGGGTAGGTATAGGTGTCCGGAGCTCGGGGTTGCCTCGGGGACAGATCCTTCGGTGGCTACCTCGACTTCAGGTCCTTCTTCGTCAACTATACGGATGCAATGATGAATGCTCATGAGAATGTGATATGGACTTATGGTGCAAGACAATTCCACTGATTCTAGATTACTTTAAGCAAAGGCATGATTGAAATCTAGGTTGAGCAATAAAAGGTAACCATTTCTTCTTAAGCAATATTGATTAAACTAGACCTTATATAACTATCCTAAGCATAACAAACATAGCATCACAAACATCATAGACCAAAGGGTAGGGGTCTATGAACATCAATCAATCCAAAAGATCAATCCTCCAGACATTCATACCAACCTAATCCCTTTTTCTATTTTCTTTAATTTATTTAAAAGGTCATTTTATGAAGTTGCTCCAAAATTACCAATTAATCACATAAGTTCATTATGGTGTACAATCGATGGCAAAACAAATTTCATTAATTTTTGGAGGTCATTAAGGTGCTTCAATTAAATCTAGACATTTAATTAACAAAAGGCACTATTCAAGAATTAAAATAAATGCTCAAAATCAACTTGTTCCAAAGACTTCAAAATTTTACCAGAGACTCAGAAAGGCATAACTAGCACATAAAAATTTATCTCCAGAATTTTGGAGTTAAAGATCACTCTCCAAAAATACCAAAACCTCCATTTTTTCAATTAAAAGGGGAATTTTACATTTTTAAATCTTTGCACAAAACTCAAGTTTCATATTTTTATAAAATACTCCAGAGCATAAAGAGTCTACCACAAAAATTTCAGAATTTTTGGATGCACACAGAAAATCATACAAAAAAGAGAAACAGAACACTATTCACATCTCTCAGAAAAAGAGAAGAGCACTGTGCTCCTTCTAGGCCGGGCTCGGCGAATCGCGGGGCTCGGGCGGAATCGCGCGGGGCTCGGTCCGAGACGGGCTCGGTCGAGACGGAAGCGACAGCCTCGTCCGAGGCCTGGCCCGGAGGCTCGGGCGAGACGGAGAAGTAAGCCTCCGTCCGAGGCCTGACTCGGGCGAAGCGGAGAGCATGCGTCGCCGAGGCTTGGGCTCGGGCGAAGCGGAGGGCATGCGCTCGCCGAGGCTTGGGCTCGGGCGAAGCGGACAGTGAGCGGACCGGAGGCTCGGATGCTTACCACGGGTCGGAGGCAGGGCTCGAGGGTGAGGCTCGACTCGTTCTCGAGGGTGAGGCTCGACTCTCGAGGGTGAGGCTCGACACGTTCTCGAGGGAGAAGACGACCGCGGCGGCGCTCCGGCGATCCGGCGGTCCTGCGCAACACACGAGACCGCAAGGGCCGGGTTAGAGTCGCGCGGGGCCAAGGAATACGACACGGGGGTCGGTGAGGGATGATCATGGCCGGAGGCGGCGAATTTCACGAACCCGAGCTCGCCGGGTTCTGCCGGAGATGGGAACGGCGAGCTTACGCCGGGCGATAGGAGGCGGGGAAGGTGAAATTGAAGGGTGGGAAAGCTTCACGAGCTCAAGGCGGAGCTTTCGGGCTAGATGGTGGAGCGGCGGAGTGTCTGGAGTGGGCTGACCACGGTGGCGGGGTTTGCGGAGCTCGGGGCTCCGGCGGCTTATATAGCCGCGGCTATGGGACGGTAGAGAGCTCGGGGTTACGCGGGTAAGGTTTGCGGGGGCGTGCGCACTCGATTGCGCTCTGGCGGATAAGCTGGCGTGCAGCCGGGGCTCGGGCGCAAGCTCGGCCGGCAATGGCCACGCGGCGGCGGCGCGCTGGACACTGTAGGGGCCGAGAGCGAGGGTCAGCGCTCGCGTGCGGGCGCGGAGGGAACAGGGGACACCGGCAGGGTGCGCGTGGGGAGCAGCCAGGCACGCGGCACGCGCAGCGCCGGAGGCTCGGCCACGGCCGGGGCCCCCTCTGCACTGCGCCGGCTAGAGGTAGGGGACGAACAGTGCTAGGCCTTAGGGTTTGACTTTTGGCTGATCTCTGTATTTTGCAAATTACTCTCAAAAATTGAACTGTGCGACAAAAACTCAAAACACCAAAGTTGTTCAGAAAAATGAGATCTACAACTTTGTCAATATGAACATTTTCAATTCCAAATAGTTTTTGAACTATAATCAAAAACAGAAAAGGGGAACACTTTTTCAACTTTGATTCAAATCAAAATTACTCTTGGATTTCAAACTGAAACTTGAAAATCTTCCAATATGAAAGTTGTTCCATTTGACAAAACCTACAACTTTGCTAATATACACTTTTTCTGAAACTCAATAGTTTTTGAATAAATTTTTAAAACTGAAAAGGGGACAAAAACTGGAATTTGAATGAATTTGAAATTACTTCAAATTTTATATAGAAACATGGAAATCTGTAAATACCAAAGTTGTTCCTCTAGGTCAGATTCACAACTTTGCTTTTGAACCAACTCAAAATTTTGAATTTTGAAAAAGTTATCAAAAAGGGAATAAATCCAGGATTTGGGAATTTAGGGTTTTGCAAAAGGGAATTCAAATCAAATCTGATTTTTGAACTTTGATCAAAGCAACAACATCAGGGCACTAAATTGAACAAGAATTACATAGAACTAGGCACAGAGGTGAAATTACCATTTTGCCCCTATAGGAAGAAGTGGGCTAATAAGGGTTTTTGCAATAGAGGTACATCACATAAAATGATACACTAAGCAAATGCATACACATGAAATCATGATCAAGATGATTAATGATGCTAATGATGATATGTCAAGTTAATTACATGCTTAAACACCAGAGGTGTTACAGCCTTCCCCCTTAAAGAAATTCTCGGCCCCAGGATTCTGCGTCTTAAGAAGGACAAGAAGGGAAAAAGGCAAAACTTTACATAGACAGGGATTCGAGAAAGGTCGGGATAGTTCTTTGCCAAGAAGTCTTCAGATTCCCAAGTAGCTTCTTCTTCAGAGTGCTGGTTCCAATGGATTTTGTACCACCTTGTGTAGGTTCTTCGAGTAACTCGATCTTGTGATCCACACGCGAACTGGATATCCGAGTATGATAGATCAGGCTCTAGCTCGACCCCTTCAACTTCCACGACATGTTCTGGTACTCGGGAGGCACTTCTGAGTTGGGAGACATGGAAAACATTGTGGACAGCAGAGAGATGATCGGGCAATTCAGCTTGTAAGCTACCTGCCACAACATTCCAAAATCTCAAACGGACCAATGTAGCGGGGTGCTAACTTTCCCTTGACTCCAAAACGAGTGACTCCTTTGGTTGGTGAGACCTTGAGATATACGTAATCTCCAACTTGAAACTTCAGAGGTCGACGTCTCTTGTCAGCATAACTCTTTTGTCGGGATTGGGCAATCTTCATGTTCTCTTGTATCTGCTTGACTTTCTCTTCCATATCTTTGACCAGGTCAACTCCAAAGAATTCTCTTTCTCCGGCTCAGACCAACTGAGGGGTGTACGACAACGACGACCGTACAGTGCTTCAAAGGGTGCCATTTTGATGCTTTCTTGATAACTGTTATTATATGAGAACTCTGCCAAGGGCAAACAGTCATCCCAAGTATCTGCGAAGGTGAGCACACATGCTCTCAACATATCCTCTAACACTTGGTTGACTCGCTCAGTTTGTCCATCTGTTTGTGGATGATATGCTGTACTATGCAAGAGCTTGGTTCCAAGTGAGGTATGGAACGCTTTCCAGAACTTTGCGACAAACTGAGTACCACGATCAGAGATAATGGTCTTGGGTATTCCATGAAGCTTCACTATGTTGTTCTTGTACAAGGCGGCATACGTGGGGACGGCGTAGCTGGTCTTGACTGGCAGAAAGTGAGCTTGTTTGGTGAGTCGGTCCACGATTACCCAAATGGAATCAAAACCTTTCTGAGTCTTGGGTAGCCATTGATAAAATCCATGCTGATATCTTCCCACTTCCAGGCAGGTACAGATAAAGGCTGCAATTCTCCTCCAGGCTTCATGTGCACGGCTTTGACTTTCTGACAAGTATCACAGCGAGCGACATAGCGAGCGATTTCAATCTTCATCTTTGTCCACCAGAATCTCTGCCTTAGATCCTGGTACATCTTGTTGCTGCCGGGGTGGATGGAAAACCTAGACAGGTGTGCCTCATCAAGGATCAACTGTCTCAACTCAGGCACCTTGGGAACTACTAGACGGTTCTTGAACCAAACAACTCCTACATCATCGATCCTGAAACAATCAGCCTTACCGGTCTGGACCTTTTCGATGATGTGCTTGATTCCAGGGTTATCTTTCTGTGCAGCGATGACTTGTTCCTTGACCGATGTTTCTATCCTGACATTGTTCAGGCTTCCTTGCGGAACTATCTCAATACCCATCCTTTCAAGAGCATGGCACAAGGAAAGATCATAGGGCTTCGTCGTCAGACAGTTGCAGTATGACTTGCGACTGAGGGCATCGGCAACTACATTTGCCTTACCAGGATGGTAATGCACTTCGATATCATAGTCCTTGATTAACTCAAGCCATCTTCGCTGCCTCATGTTCAGCTCTTCTTGGGTGAAGATATACTTCAGGCTCTTGTGATCGGTGTACACATTGCAGGTACTGCCCAACAGATAATGACGCCATATCTTCAAAGCATGCACCACTGCTGCTAACTCAAGGTCATGGGTTGGATAATTCTCCTCATGTCGCCTAAGCTGCCGTGAGGCATAAGCGATCACTCGACCTTCTTGCATCAAAACACATAACCCAGTACCAGATGCATCACAGTATACATCAAAGGGTTTCTCGATGTCTGGTTGAGCTAGGACTGGTGATGTAGTTAGTAGTTTCTTCAAGGCTTGAAAAGCTTGCTCACAGGCTGTTGACCAAACAAAATCCACGGAATTCTTCAACAACTCTGTGATAGGCTTGGCAACTCTGGAGAAGTCTGGGATGAAACGACGATAGTATCCAGCCATTCCCATGAAGCTGCGAACTTCGCGGACAGTGGTAGGTGGCTTCCAATCCAAGATATCTGCCACTTTTCCAGGGTCAACTGACACACCTTCAGCGGACAGGACATGACCAAGGAATTGAATTCGATCTAGCCAGAATTCACATTTACTGAACTTGGCATACAGCTGGTGATCTCTGAGACGAGAGAGAACGACACGAAGATGCTTGGCATGATCTTCAGGAGTTCTTGAATAAACAAGGATGTCGTCAATGAACACGACTACAAATTTATCGAGCTCTGGCATGAACACAGAGTTCATGAGATACATGAAATGAGCGGGGGCATTGGTCAAGCCAAAAGACATGACCAAGTACTCATATAGGCCGTATCTGGTGGTGAAAGCTGTTTTGGGAATATCTTCGGGACGAATTTTTATTTGGTGATAGCCAGATCTGAGGTCGATCTTGGAAAACACTCTGGCTCCAGATAACTGGTCAAACAGAAGATCAATGCGAGGCAAGGGATATTTATTTTTGATGGTGACCTCGTTGAGCGGGCGATAGTCAACGCACAGACGAAGGCTTTTGTCCTTCTTCTTCACAAAGATAGCAGGACAGCCCCAAGGAGATGAACTTGGGCGAATGAGACCCTTATCCAATAGCTCTTGCAATTGGATCTTCAGCTCTGCCAACTCTCTGGGAGGCATTCGATAAGCTCTACGGGATATAGGAGCAGTCCCGGGCTTTAGCTCTATAGCAAACTCAACATCACGGTCGGGAGGCAGACCAGGTAAATCTTCAGGAAAACATCAGGGAACTCACAGACTACAGGGATGTCTCGGATCCCTTGATCATAGGTAGCATTTAGCTGTGTGGTAGCTGGTTTTGAAGGCATAGGAAGTTGGAGAAGGAGTTTGGCGGTACTGTTAGGAATATCCACTCTCACAACTCTATTCAAGATGTCTATCATGGCTTTATACTGACACATCCAATTCATGCCTAAGATGACATCTATCTCTTGATCGCGCAGTACTATCATGGTGGTAGGAAAGACATGTTTCCCCAACATTACTGGTATACTGCGGACCACTTCCTTAGTATTTATCCGCCCTCCAGGCGAAAGTATGCAGAAACTTTCTTTTAACTCCCCCATGGGCAACTCATGCTTGATGACAAAAGTGCGACTGATGAAGGAATGCGATGCACCAGAATCAAACAAGACGACTGCAGGATGATTGGCAACAGGGAACCTACCGAGCATGACGGGCTCTCCTTCTGGGATGTTACTGACGGTGGTGAAGTAGACTTGCCCGTGCTTCCTGACAAGCTTGCCCTTCTGGACGTGCTGCTGCGGTGCACGGTGCTGCTGCTGTGATCCTCCAGGGCCTTTCTGTGCATGCTGGGCATTCTTCTTGGGTTTTGGGCACTCGCGAGACCAGTGACCAACTTGGCCACAGTTGTAGCATGGATGGTTGTAAGCTGTTTGTGGGGTGGTGACACGAACACCGGGGGCGTTCGGCTGAGTGGCACTTTGCTGGTTGGCATTGTGGGTGGTGGCCGCGGTACGAACGACCACTTGCTGATGGGGGTATGGGGCACGGTTTTGGTGGTGGCTGGGGTGGTAGATGATTCTTGGGCGCTTATGGTTGCTGGAGAAACTGCTAGACCCAGCCTTCTTCTTCTTCTTCTCTTCCTGATACTGGCGGTTGCTTTCCTCGAAGCAACAGCACGGTCAACGACATCATGGTAGGATCCGTTTAGGTTGTTGGACAGACCTCTGCGAATCTTAGGGTGCAGACCCCTGAGAAAACAATCTCTCTTCTTTTCCTCTGTGTTGACATAGTCGGAGGCATACTGGCTGAGGTGGTTGAATTGTCCCACGTACTGCATGACGGTGGAATCTTTCTGTTGCAGGGCCAAGAACTGATCCAACTTCATTTTCATCAATCCCGAAGGGATGTGATGTGCTCTGAAAGCGGTGCGGAACTCTTCCCAGGTCAGCTGGTGACCTTCCGGCTGGGCCGCCAACAGGTTGGCGTACCAGGCACTTGCAGGACCACGGAGCTGCTGAGAAGCGAACCGAGGCTTCTGGATCTCCGTGCAGTGCAGTAGACTGAACTTCTGTTCCATGGTGCGTAACCAGTCGTCAGCCTCGAGAGGTTCATCGGCCTTTGTGAAGACCGGTGGGCGTGTTTCAGTGAATCCACATAGGTTGTCTCTTGGTTGTTGCGGCGACCACGGTTGCCGTTGTTCTGCTGCCCTTGATTCTGAGCCATCAGATTGGCAGCGGCGGCCAAGGCTGCAATGGCATCTGCTAGGGTAGCTGGTACAGGTGGAGGGTTTGGGATGTTGGCATCATCAGAACCTCCGGCTCCGGTACGGGTGTTCACAGGCATCTGTATAAGCAACTCGGAACTCAGCATATATGGACAAAGGTTCTGAAACAACTTGATTGACAACTTCACTGATACAAAGATAGCTGGCTTGATAAAGATGACAACAGACTGATAAGGGAAAAGGTACGAAAGGAAAGATACATGCCAGACTTGGCAACAGACAGACTAACGCCCCCAAACCTAGTCTAAGGTTTTAGGTAAGCAGATGGTACAGACACAAGGAGTCTAGTCATCATCGATGAAGATCAACTCTTCGTCATCATCATCATCTCGATGATAAGCTCAGGCTCTTCCTCCTCATCTTCATCTTCAACGTGGACATCTTCAGCAGGTTCCACTTCCTCATTCTGATCGGGCTCGTGTTCCACTTCAGGTTCCTCCACGACTCCGTCTTCGGGGTCCTCAGCAACTGGTGGAATCACGGGTGAAGCTGGTCGTGCAGCTGATGCTTCCTCATGAAGCATATCATTGAACTGCTCGATCTGGGCGGTGTATTGCTGCAGTCCATGGAGCTGGGCTCTGGTAACGTCCTCGCGGGTCCAAGCATCATTGCGCTGCTCGATAGCGCGAACCGTGTTCCGGTTGGCCTGCTCCAGGGAAGCTCGTGCCTCATAAAACTCCATGCGGGAAAGGTAGAAGTCATGCTCCATGTTCTCCATTTCAGCCTTCAGATTCTTGATTTCCTCCTTCAGCTGCTTGCGGGTGCGGCGGGGAAAGCGACGACCATTGGAGGATTCTCCAGTCTCTTCTCCGGTGCGTGGCGCCAGCTGGTGACGCGGCACACCGTTCGGTCCAGTCGACTTGCGGGCAGTCCGCTTGATGATGGCCATATCTGGACAAGAGGTTATAGATGAGAAAGGCTAGCAAGAAAAAGGTATAGGCACACTAACCCAACGAACTCTTTTATAACTTAAGTGAATGTGACATGATGCATGAATCGTTCCTACGGAACAAGGCAATGCAACTACTAAGGTAAGGTACATAGGGCTTATACAAGTTGTCTTGCTACTAGTTGCCAAAGACAAGATGAGATGAGAGAAGCAATTTGGACTCAAAATAGTCAAGTTTAGTTTTTTTAAAAACATTTTGAAGTTTTCGCAAAAAGATTGCAACGTCATAGTGAGATGCTCCGATACCACTCTGTAACGTAACGGCCCTAATCCCATGGCCCACTGATCACCGTCAACCACTGACAGTCGATCCGTACAGCCAAGAGATTAAGACCGGTTCCGCTACTGGGCTACATCAGTGCCCGATGTCCGCAGGATCATCTCACAATTCAGTTACAATCTCTTGAACATTTTGACAAATAACATCGGAGTAAATAGCGGAAGACTTAGATAACAATAGTTTTACAAACCAGGGTTCAACATAAAATTAAAGTGAAGTTATTACAGACCATAGTTCAAATAGATAGAGTTGGCAGAGTAGCATATGACAACAACTGAAGGGTAAAGATACTTCACCCAGCCCGAGGGTGAATAATCACTCATCGGCCTCATCGGCCTCTTCCTGAACAACAGTCACACAGCAGGGTCCAAGGCATACTGAGGAATCTGCCATACCTGCAACATGGGTAATAAAACCCTGAGTACAAAGGTACTCAACAAGACTTACCCGACTAAAGAAAAAGGGAGAAGACTCAGGAATGAAGGCTTAGGGTAGTCAAGGTAAGGCTTAAGCAAGATCAAGTATTTTGCAGAAAAGCATTTTTGTAAACCTTATTTTATTTTGAAAGATTCAGTATTCCTCAATTCTTCATCATTCATGATTCATTTTACATTTCAAAACATTCCTAGTTTTGAGAACCACTCTCCGTTGACAGTCAGTGGACCAAGTCTCCATAACCGAGGAGCAACGTTAATCCGGATAAATAATACTCAGCTGAGGATCCCTATCCACACTGCATATGTAGCACCCAAGCTTGCATATGCCAACTCGTCTACCACGATTCCTCCAAGATTGGGCCCGGTCCTACGCCACCCGGAAGTACAGTACACCACTCCAATCCGGGACTCTAACCCACGTGGGTACATGCTACTTCCGCCATCTCTCCACTCCCAGTGCGCGGTTGTCGGTCCAAAAATGGATTTCTCGGAGCCAGAGCTTTCCGTAGTATGTGAATAGTTACAAGTCTTGACCAGCAGGCCCCCATACGGATGGTCCCTACATTTTTCCGCCAGCGACAAGCACCTCGGGACTCTAACCCAAGAGTACAGGTCCTGTCGTTTTTCAACCCTGTCCCGGTCGGTGTCAACTGTTGAGTCCCGGACTACAACATGACGGCACCGTACGCGCGACAACCCCTCCTTCCCATTGACTAAGTACGGATCAGATACTTAGCCAATAGTGGGAGTAAACCAGAAATTCCCATAAAGTTTCTTTCAGTGATCACACTTTTGAAATTGGCACTTTTATTGCAAAGTCTAATTCCATAAGCATTGCTAAGCATTTTTTCAAATACTTTTGAAAAGCAGGCTTCGGGTGTATCAGTGGTCAAGGTGGATAATGCATCAGTTAGGATATCACTCAACTCCTATAAACCTAATGCAATAATTTAACTCAAAAGCATTTAAGGAAATCACTTTATAAATTCAAGGAAGGGTTAAATGCACCGGGGCTTGCCTTGATGGCAAAAAGGACGGACTCGGGGTTGGAGTAGGTGTCGGAGCTCGGGGTCGCCTCGGGGACAGATCCTTCGGTGGCTACCTCGACTTCAGGTCCTTCTCGTCAACTATACGGATGCAATGATGAATGCTCATGAGAATGATGATATGGACTTATGGTGCAAGACAATTCCACTGATTCTAGATTACTCTTAAACAAGGCATAGTCGAAATCTAGGTTGAGCATAAAAGGTAACCATTTCTTTCTTAAGCAATATTGATTAAACTAGCCCTTATTATAATATCCTAAGCATCAACCAATCATAGCATCACCACCATCATAGACCAAAGGGTAGGGGTCTATGAACATCAATCAATCCAAAGATCACATCATCAAACACCTTATTACCAACCCTAATCACTTTTTCCTATTTTCCTAAATTAATTAAAAGGTCATTTTATGAAGTTGCTCCAAAAATTACCAAATTAATCACATAAGTTCATTATGGTGTAGATAGATGGCAAAACAAATTTCATAATTTTTGGAGGTCATTAAGGTGCTCAAATAAAATCAGACATTAATTAGCAAAAAGGCACTATTTAACAATTAAAATAAAGCTCAAAAATCAACTTGTTCCAAAAGACTTCAAAAATTTACCAGAGACTAAACATGGCATAAGAAGCTCACAAAAATTTGTCTCATGATTTTTGGAGTTATAAATCACTCTCCAAAAATACCAAACCTTCATTTTTCAATTAAAAGGGGAATTTTACATTTTCAAATTTTTGCACAAAACTCAAGTTTCATATTTTATAAAATACTCCAGAGCATAAAGAGTCTACCACAAAAATTTCAGAATTTTTGGATGCACACAGAAAATCATACAAAAAAGAGAAAACAGAACACTATTCACATCTCTCAGAAAAAGAGAAGAGCACTGTGCTCCTTCTAGGCCGCTCGGCGAATCGCGGGCTCGGGCGAATCACGCGGGGCTCGGTCGAGACGGGCTCGGTCGAGACGGGCTCGGTCGAGACGGAAGCGACAGCCTCGTCCGAGGCCTGGCCCGGAGGCTCGGGCGAGACGGAGAAGTAAGCCTCCGTCGAGGCCTACTCGGGCGAAGCGGAGAGCATGCGTCGCCGAGGCTTGGGCTCGGGCGAAGCGGAGGGCATGGCTCGCCGAGGCTTGGGCTCGGGCGAAGCGGAGTGAAGCAGAACCGGAGGCTCGGATGCTTACCATGGTCGGAGGCAGGGCTCGAGGGTGAGGCTCGACTCGTTCTCGAGGTGAGGCTCGGCACGTTCTCGAGGGTGAGGCTCGACACGTTCTCGAGGGAGAAGACGACCGCGGCGGCGCTCCGGCGATCCGGCGGTCCTGCGCAACACACGAGACCGCAAGGGCCGGGTTAGAGTCGCGCGGGCCAAGGAATACGACACGGGGTCGGTGAGGGATGATCATTGGCCGGAGGCGGCGAATTTCACGAACCCGAGCTCGCCGGGTTTCTGCCGGAGATGGGAACGGCGAGCTTACGCCGGGCGATAGGAGGCGGGGAAGGTGAAATTGAAGGGTGGGAAAGCTTCACGAGCTCAAGGCGGAGCTTCTGAGCTAGGTGGTGGAGCGGCGGAGGCTCGGGCTTGCTCTGGCTACGGTGGCGGAGGTGAGTGAGGAGCTCGGGGCTCCGGCGGCTTATATAGCCGCGGCTATGGGACGGTAGAGAGCTCGGGGTTACGCGGGTGGTTTGCGGGGGCGTGCGCACTCGATTGCGCTCTGGCGGATAAGCTGGCGTGCAGCCGGGGCTCGGGCGCAAGCTCGGCCGGCAATGGCCACGCGGCGCGGCGCGCTGGACACTGTAGGGGCTGAGAGCGAGGGTCAGCGCTCGCGTGCGGGCGCGGAGGGAACAGGGAGACAGCGGCGGCAAGATAAGGGCGCGGGGGAGCAGCCGTCTGCGCTGCAGGCGCAGCGCCGGCGCCATGGCCGGCCCCCCCCCCTCCCTCTGGCTCTACGGGAAGAAGAACAGTGTAGGGCTAGGGTTTGACTTTTGGCCAGAATCTATATTTTGCAAAAATCTCCCAAAATTTGAACTGTGCGACAAAAACTCAAAATACCAAAGTTGTTCAGAAAAATGAGATCTACAACTTTGTCAATATGAACATTTTCAAATTCCAAATAGTTTTTGAACTATAATCAAAAACAGAAAAGGGAATATTTTTCAAATTTGATTCAAATCAAAATTACTTTGGATTTCAAACTGAAACTTGAAAATCTTTATATATGAAAGTTGTCCCATTTGTCAAAACCTACAACTTTGCTAATATACACTTTTTCTGAAACTCAATAGTTTTTAAATAACTTTTTAAAACTGAAAAGGGACAAAAACTGGAATTTGAATGAATTTGAAATTACTTCAAATTTTATATAGAAACATAGAAATCTGTAAATACCAAAGTTGTTCCTCTAGGTCAGATTCACAACTTTGCTTTTTGAACCAACTCAAAATTTTGAATTTTGAAAAAGTTATCAAAAAGGGAATAAATCCAGGATTTGGGATTTTAGGGTTTTGCAAAAGGAAACTCAATTCAAATCTGATTTTGAACTTTGATCAAAGCAACAAACATCAGGGCACTAAATTTGAACAAGAATTACATAGGACTAGGCACAGAGGTGAAATTACCATTTTGCCCCTATAGGAAGAAGTGGGCTAACAAGGGTTTTGCAATAGAGGTACATCACATAAAATGATACACTAAGCAAATGCATACACATGAAATCATGATCAAGATGATTAATGATGCTAATGATGATATGTCAAGTTAATTACATGCTTAAACACCAGAGGTGTTACAAAGCAGGGCCAACTCGTCGTCCGCCATGAACTCCAGCTGCTCCTCTGTGAAGAAAGAAAGATTGACAATGAGAAAAGCCTCCAGAGGGTTAGCGGAAAAGCCAGAAACCAAAGCCATCGATGGCCAAAGGAGTTTTCAAGGAAGCCCTCGCCATGCATCAATCTCACTAGTCTTGAGCTTACTAAGAGCTGTCGCACGTGAGAGTCTCATAGTTAGCGATTCGATGATCGCCTGAACCTTAGAGTCCCACACCGACCGATCGGGAGTGTTAAAAGCTTGAGAGCCCCTCATTATCGTCGAAAGGCAACAGCTCCTTCTTACCCTCATCCTGTGACAATCACCTGAAAGCGAGCGAATAAACTTTCTATGCTCTCGCCAGGCATGTGTCGAAAGTTCTCATACTCCCGCTTGTGTGACTCATAGAGACGAGATTTGACTTGAGTGGTTCCCTCATGGAAGCGCATGAGGGTCGCCCAAATCTCCCGAGCCGTGGGGAGGTGAGAAACGCGATCAAACTCAGACATGCTCAAACATGAGAAAAGAGCATTACGGGCTCGGCTATTGGCATCGTGCTCATCGATCTGGAGCTGAGTCACACGAGTAGCCAAGACCACGTAATCAGCCTTGTTGCAAATCTCCCAGACAGAAGCACCCATACTCTGAAGATAGGCTGACATACGTATCTTCCAATACGCATAGTTCATCCCATCGAAAAATGGCGGTTTGCCCACGCCGCGATCCATGTCGCCTTCTGTGGATCTGGAACCGGCTAAGGTGGAAGATCCTTAACCTGCTTCGATACCAATTGAAGGACCGAAAGTGCTACACAAAGCGACCAGAGGGGGGGTGTTAACACAGAATTTTCGCACTATGACAAGTGGGCCAGCACGGCGCAGGTTCGGGAGAAATCACCACCTGAGGGATTCGGTAGATAGCAAGCACGGTCGGCTAATCCAATCGATTCGGTAAGGCTGTGGAGGCGACTGGTCAGACGGGGGGTGGATTCGGCAATATGGCGCTGCGGTCGGCTACCTCAGGCTAAGTCGGTTTGCGACAAATACGGCATATCAGAAGATTCGGCGACAGAAGATCGTCATGGTTAGCACGTGCCGATTATTAAGAGAGGCTTAGAATAAAAGGCATCGTGTTTTAGATAAGTTTCCTGTTTTGTTGTTGTAATCGTGTCCTCCTAGGACTCGTAGAACACCAGGGTATAAATATAAACCCTGAGACTATTGTAAAGACGTTCACAATCAATACAACCAACCCGGCCCGTGCCGTCTTCGAGTCCAAGTCGTGTCGTCGTGTTTCTTCGAGAGGGGCCATCGATCCGTCGACCTCCGTAAGTTCCGGCAACCTTGTTATCATGTCTAGTATCGTGCGGCGGATTTAGATATGGTGCAAGTAGTCTCGTACGTTGAGCTTAGTATCGTGCGGCGGATTTAAGCTTATGACGGGAGGTTTTGCTATGCCTTGTATCGTGCGGCGGATTGAGTCATGAGTAAAAATAGTTATCGGCTCTGTTAGATTTGGCAAATCTGATAGATTCATTAAGTTACCTTGTGTTCTATGTTTGTTATGTTTATTTCATCATAACACTTTTGCCCAATCTAGATACCGTTCGGCTCGGCTTCATCTTTTATAGATCTGCTCTGTTCTTTCACGTTTATTATTGAAAAGTCTTTTATGCAGTAGATCTATTGTTCGTAATAGCTGATTGGATCGTATCTGGATTGCCACGTGGTGAGGGTTCATGCATGTTAAGTATGTTTGATCTATGACAAGGCTAGGTGTCGTGCGGCAGGCGCAGGCTTTAGATTAGCTTAGCCATGCTTAGTTTGTATGTTCAATCCCCATGGACCCCAACTCGGTTGTACAATCGAGATTGGTTAAGTTTTAACTTATATTTAATACATCATGCAAGTACGATTCTCATGCAAACGTGTTCGGCAACCTGTTATTCACGTAACTCTGTTCATATTGCTGAATAATCTTTAAACCTGCTGGCAGATAGCTTTCATAGCTATATGTCGTCGTAAGTGGCTTCAGGGCCGTATATTTTGGAACTGTCTGGTCATACCCGGCATGTTCCAGCTTTGTATTTAACAGTTTATCTCCCTTTTAGTTGCAGGGCAAACTGACTGGCACGCACTGGACTTCTGAGCACCCGGGCCACGTTTGAAGCCAACTTCTCCGGCTTGCTGTGTGATTGGCACAGTGCGTCACTTTTGGTGCCAACACACTTTTTGGCACGCCCGGTGGGACACCTTTTTCCGGCAGCAATGGTCGAAGTCACTGAAGCCGAGGCCAGCAACAAGGCGGGGCTCGTGCAGGTGCAGCTCAATGAACTACCCGACGAGTACAGAGAGCAGTGGATAATGCTTGTGCCGAATTCCAGGCCAAGTGCCTAGAAGACTTTTCCAAGAACAAGAGCGGAAGGTTCGCCGTCTGCACGATCTGTCGAAGCCCGTCCAGCTCAACCCGAATGATCCCGGGAAGCGGAGGCAGTGTTGAAAATGTCTCATATAATCAACGAAGCTGTTCTCTGGTGCCATCGGTCGCATGCATGGGGCGTTTCTCAACACTTTCTGCACCATCATGATCGCCCAATTCGGCCCCAAGGCCGATGAACTTATGGAGGTCGAGTTTGGCCCTATAGCAGGACCACATCTTTTCAATATGCCGAATCACCTCAAGGGGCAGGAGCTGCGGGTGAGGAGACCCCGCCTAAGGCTCAATCAAGCGGGATGACCATTCAAGAGAAGCACACGCCAGAAGGCCAGTTGCCGACCATGGGTCAGCTCACGTTCGGCACTAAGGGTCAGCCGCCAGAATCAACACGCAAGATCTCCCCGCAAACCTATAGGCTCATAAAGGACTACTACGGAAACGGGTACCATGAGATGCTTGAGCCCCACAACATAGAGGGCGCCCCACATCCAGGATATGGGAGGCCGACGGCCGAAAAAACCGCCGACTCTAATGTCGATGTCATGCTAGAGAGGATGGCGGATATGATGCAGCGCACTTTCGGCCTGAAGCCTAAGGGCACTTATGCTTACAGGTCTCCGTTCCCCGAATGGTTCCACCGTGTGGCTCTACCTCCCAGAGTCAAAGTGCCGACGGACCTGTCCAAGTTCTCCAGCTTAGACGACACCAGCACGGTGGAGCACGTCAGTCGTTATCTGCTCCAGCTTGGGGAGGCCAATACCGAAGACGCCTTCAGGTTCGGTACTTCCCGTCGTCGCTCACTAGACCGGCATTCGCATGGTTCACGTCACTACCCCGGGCTCTATTCTCTCTTGGGCAGACTTGGAACAAAAGTTCCATACACACTTCTACACGGCACCAAGGAGAAGAAACTGGTGGACATCATGTACGTACGCCAGAAGCCAATGAGACACCCAGGACTACCTGCGCAGGTTCAGGGAAGTCAAGAGCCAGTGCTTCGGCATGCACCTGCCGGACGATCAACTTCCACCATTGGCCGTGGCAGGCATGCTCCGAGCATCAGGGACAAGCTGTTCGGTCAAGAGTTTGAAGACTTGGGTCATCTCTCCCGCCGGTTGAATGAGATGACTATCCAAGCGCAAGGCTTCCGGAGGGAAGGGCGTTTCCAGAAGGACAATGTCGCGGCGCAGATGTATCAGGCTTTCCTGGACGAAGCCGATGACTATACCGACGCTGAAGATGAGGTGGCCGCTGCAGAGCTCAACTGGGACAAGGAGCCGACCCAAGCCAACAAGCAATGGCTGCGCCAGCAGAAGGGGCATACGACTTCGACGTCACCAAAGCCGACAAGCTCTTCGAGTTCCTGGTTGCCGAAGGAAGAGTCAGGCTACCCCGGATCACCCGATGCTGCGTCCTGGAGGAGTCAAGGACAAGAAGTACTGCGGTTTTCATAGCACTAACACTCATCTATTAATGATTGCCGTGTGTTCAGGACGAGGATCCAGAAAGCCATCCAGGACGGCCACATCAAGTTCAATGGCAAGATGAAGGTCGATGCAAACCCCTTCTCCCAGAACGTCGTGTTCTTCTCAGTGAACATGGTAACCCCAGCAGATCCCAGAGGCAAGGGCAAAGTCAAAGTCCTCACCTCCGACAAGGCACGCGAATCTGGCGCAGTGGATCCCGATCGGCAATCACTGGCGATGAGCTCCGGCAGCGCGCCCAAGCCACGAATAGCCGATACGAGCACGGAGAGTCATCTTCCAGGCGCAGGCCTACCCACAGAGATCTCCTTAACAAATGGCGCCGGCAAGATGAGAAAGAGCAGGGGCGTCTCCAACGCGAAGAGCGAGAACTCGCAGAGGAATACCAGCGTGAAGACGGGTCACACGGGAGAGCACCGGTATCGTCTGGAGGAGAGGGCTTACCACAGAGACAGGCCCATCGTTGGAACAAGAACACCGCCAAGAGCGGGAGCAAGAGCACTGGGGCTGCCGTTCTTCCGCCACTGCTGGAACAAAAGGCTTGAAACTGCCTGCCGTCAACAACTGCCCTGAATGCAGCGATCAGTACAGGGGTATAGGCAGGATCGGGTCAACCGCCGTCCCGTCCACGAAAGGTTGGGAGCACGCATCCTGATGAGCGATCGGCGCCTGAAAACGGAAAGCCCGGGCCGGCAAGCCAAGAGATATGCCGATCGAGAGGGGTGCACCACAGGACGACGGCGAGGAGGCACAGCCTCCCCATATAGGTGGCAAAAGGGGCAGTGGTGCCCACCAGGGGCAGAAGAAAAGCAAAAAAAGGAGAGTGCAGCGCCTCCGGAATAGGGAGTTGGAAGAAGCAGCTGCCAATGGGAAGAAGCAAGAATGGCGCCCGAAGGAAAAACCAGATGACGCCGACAAGGGCGCTGACGTGGCCATGGCTTTCTCCTTCCCCTGGAGTTCATGGCTCCTGCCGGCCGGGGGGCACAAGACGAGGTGTATTCGGATTCTGACGAGGCCGAGCACGACGAGCTCGCGGCACAGCTCATGTTGTCTCAGAAGGCAGCATTTGACAAGCCAGACAAGCATCGGCATTTGAAGCCGTTGTATGTCAAGGGGTACGTCAACGGGAAGCCGCTAACAAGATGTTTGTTGATGGCGCCGCAGCAATCAACATCATGCCTTACGCCACGTTCAGAAAGCTGGGCATGAACAATGAAGACCTGCTCAAAACGGATATGATACTCCACGACTTTGCCGGCAATCCCTCCGACACTCGGGGTGCCGTGCACGTGGAACTGATGATTGGATCCAAGACGCTCATTACGACCTTCTTTGTCATTGACGGCAAGGGGGCATATAGCCTGCTTTTGGGCAGGGATTGGATCCACGCCAACTACTGCATACCTTCAACCATGCATCAAATATCTACAGTGGGTTGGAGATGACATCGAGATTGTCCAAGCTGACGACTCGGTGAGTGTTGCCACCATTGAGCCCACCTACTGGGAATTCGACGGAGTAGACTGCTTCTCCGATCGCGTGTGGGGAGAAGGTCCGGTGAACGTATACGGCGAGGATCAACAGCCGATCCAAGCAATCGGCTCTCAAAGCTTCTTTTAGATGGACAAACCCAAACGACAACAGCGAGGGCAAAACTGGGACGTGGTTTCACGTGGCCGACAAGTTAGAGGAGGTGGATGTTGGTGATGGCGAGTAAGAGAGGGGCCGATGTTTGTAAGTTCCAGTTTAGACCCTGATTTAGAGTGCAGCTAGTAGATCTTCTAAAAGAGTTCAAAGACGTGTTTGCGTGGGACTACACAGAGATGCCCGGATTAGATCGATCCATTGTTGAGCATAAGTTGCCGATTCAAACCTGGATACCGCCATACAAACAACCTCCGCGCAGGATCTACAAGGAGGAGGTATTGGCCGACGTGAAAAAGGAAGTGGAAAGATTACTAGAAGCTAACTTCATTCGGCCATGTCGATATGCGGAATGGATCTCCAAATTGTCCCTGTACAAGAAGAACGGGGAGATGAGAGTCTGCATCGCTTTCAGGAACCTCAACAAAGCCACTCCTATGGACGGTTATCCAATGCCGGTGGCCGATTTGCTAGTAGATGCTTCGGCCGGTTTTGAAATCATAAGCTTTATGGACGGCAATGCGGTTACAACCAGATCTTCATGGCTGCAGAGGATGTGGCAAAGACCGCCTTCAGGTGCCCCGGCCATATAGGTTTGTTTGAATGGATTGTCATGACTTTTGGTTTGAAAAATGCCGGTGCCACTTACCAGCGAGCCATGAATTACATATTCCATGAGCTGATCGGCAAAATCGTAGAGATCTACATTGATGACGTGGTGGTCAAATCCAGAGGCAAAGAAAGACACTTAGCCGATTTAAGGAAGACCTTGGAGTGCACAAGGAAACATGGTTTAAAGATGAATCCAACCAAGTGTGCATTTGGGGTGTCGGCTGGTGAGTTTCTGGGATTCTTGGTCCACAAAAGGGCATCGAAGTCGGCAAGAAGAGCATGGAAGCAATTGATAAGGTAGTGCCGCCGACCAATCTCAAAGAACTGCAATCACTGCTCGGCAAAATCAACTTTGTCAGAAGGTTCATATCCAACTTGTCCGAGCGCGTGCTGCCATTTTCTCCACTGTTGAAGCTCAAGAAAGATCAGGAGTTCGTGTGGGGTGACGTGCAACAAAAGGCTTTCGATGAGATCAAGGAATACATGAAGGCACCACCAGTATTGGTTCCTCCACAACTCGACAGGCCTTTCAAGTTGTACGTGGCGGCCGACAACCTAACAATAGGGTCGGCCCTCATGCAAGAATTCGAAGGAAAAGAGAGAGTCATAGCCTATCTTAGCCGAAAGCTACTGGACCCCGAAACGAGGTATTCGGCTACGGAAAAGTTGTGCTTGTGCGTTTTCTATTCCTGTACCAAGTTTCGGCACTATCTATTGAATGCCGAATGCGTGGTAGTATCAGAGTTTGATGTAATCAAGCACATGTTATCAATGCCGATTTTAAGTGGAAGGATCGGCAAATGGGTTTTAGCCCTTTCTGAATTTGATTTGCGTTTTGAATCGGCAAAGGCTGTTAAAGGCCAGATTATGGCTGATTTCGTCACTCACCATCGTGATTCTAACGCTAACATAGTAACCATTGCCCCCTGGGCATTGTTTTTTGATGGATCGTCGTGTAGCAAAGGTGGTGGAGTCGGGATCATGTTGATTTCTCCCAGGGGGCACCTTTCAAATACTCTATACCGGTCGAGTACCCGGTGACTAATAATCAAGCGGAGTATGAGGCATTGCTTCGAGGATTGCGGTTGCTCGTGGACGTTAAGGCAGACGCCGTAGAGATCTTCGGTGACTCGGAGTTGGTGATCAGGCAGCTGACAGGTGAGTACGAGTGCAAAAACGACACGCTGCAGGAATATCTCAAAGGTTGCCAAGAGCTCCTTAGACAGTTTCGATCAGCAACCTTGCAACATATTCCTAGGGGGCAAAACGAAGAAGCAAACCAGTTGGCTCAGGCAGCATCCGGGTATAGGGAGAATCAAAACATTTTTGCACTTGAGGAAGAGCAAACAACCCCAGAAGATCACAAGCAGTCCCAAGTGATAATCAGGCAATTGAAGACTGGAGAGACAACATTGCCGATTACCTCAGGGACCCATCCAGGAAAGTCTCCCGAAAACTCAGGTACAAGGCTCTTAAGTTCACGCTCTTGGACAATCAATTGTACTACAAATCCATAGATGGGGTTTTGCTTAAATGCCTGAACCAAGACGGGGCTAGGAAACTGATGTATGAGGTGCACGAAGGCGTATGTGGTGCACACCAGTCGGCTCACCGTATGAGATGGTTAATCAGGAGGACTGGATATTTTTGGCCGACTATGCTCGAAGATTGCTTTGAGTACTACAGAGGTTGTCAGGATTGCCAGCGATTCGGCAATGTGCAAAGGGCCCCAGCATCGGCCATGAATCCGATCATTAAGCCTTGGCCTTTCAGAGGATGGGGCATTGATTTGATCGGCCAATCCACCCTCCATCTAGCAAGGGACATAAGTTTGTTTGTTAGCCACGGATTATTTCACTAAGTGGGTTGAAGCCATCCCATTGAAGAAGGTGACATCAGAGAACATGGTGTCCTTCGTCAGGGAGCACATCATTTACCGATTCGGCATCCCTCAGTCCATCACTACCGATCAGGGAACTCAGTTCACTTCCTCGGAGTTTTGTGACTTTGCCGAAGGGATGGGGATTAAGCTATATATTCCTCCCCTTATTATGCACAGGCCAATGGGCAGGCAGAGGCTTCTAACAAAATCATGATTAAGATCATTCAAAAGAAGATCGAAGAGAAACCTAAAAGGTGGCACTTGGTACTCAACGAAGCTTTGTGGGCTTACCGAATGGCTTGTCATGGGTCGACTCAGACGTCACCATACGAGTTGGTCTATGGGCATCACGCAGTGCTACCATGGGAATTGCAATCGGGGTCAAGACGAGTTACATTGCAGAACGATCTAACCAAAGGAATTATAAAGATTTGATGATGGATGAGCTAGAAGATTTGCATTTGATTCGTCTCAAGGCCTTGGAAAATATTGAAAAGAACAAGATACGCGTTGCCAAGTACTACAATTCGAAAGTGAAAGAAAAAGGATTCGAAGAAGGAGACTTGGTTTGGAAAATTGTCTTGCCGATCGGTACCAAAGATAAGGCATTCGGCAAATGGTCCCCTAACTGGGAAGGGCCTTTTCGAATTCTGAGACGTGCTCCGGGTAATGCGTACATTCTGAAAACCCTCCAAGGAGAAGAGTTTGCTAGGGCAATTAATGGACGTTATCTAAAGAGATTTCATCCTAGCGTGGAGGTCGGTGCATAACGGAATCAAGGACTAGCGGGCGCCGACGGCCGATACAAGGTTGTGTCGCCCTTAGCACAAAAATGGCCGATAGGTTCTATCGCCCTTAGAGCAAAAACAGCCGACACGGCATGTGTCGCCTTTAGCGCGAAAAACGCTAAAACAGAACCAAATGCACGCGGTGCTGTGCAATCGGTTCAATGAAGAGATCGAACACTAGACAAGCACAGAAAGGGAAAACAGATTGTACGCGTGAACATAGCAAAGTAGAACATTGTTCATAAGTTGGGGCGGTACGAAAGTGCAGATCAGTTACCAAGCACCTTGTTGATGACCGTCTGCGGATTGGTGACTGCGGTGAGGGCGTGAGCGTGATCCTCGTAGGAGTCCAGAAAATCGTCGATCTGTTCGACGTCCTCCGGACATGCCCCGCCGGGGAAGCCAACCGGCGTCACGGAGAAGTCCTCCTCCGTGCGGACCGTCAGCGCCGACAGCCCCAGCGCCACGCCGTGGTGCACACCCTGCAGGGCGACCTGCTCGATGCGGCCGTGCACGTTGGCCAGGCGCGCATCGGCGGTGACGCCCTGGGCGTTCACCCGGTCTGCGACGGCGTTCGCTGCCATCTTCAGGCGCTCCAGTTCTTCAGACAGCGCTGTGAGCGACAAAATGGAATGGATCGGTTAAAAGATCAACAAGAACGACCGAAAGCAGATCCAAGATTGGGCGTTCATACCCGTGATTGCGTCGCAGAACTGCCGGCGCTGGTCCTCCCATTCCAGCTGGTCAATCCCGTACTGCTTCGAGACGGCGGCCAGCTCTTCCCGGGACTCGTCCCGCAGCGCCATGAAGTTCAAGGCGTCGTTGTGGTCGTAGAGGCCGTCGTCGGAGTCCCGGTCCGGGCTCGCCTCCCAAGGATGGGAGTGGTAGGAGAGGCTGTCGGAGGAGCTCGACGAGCCCGATGGTGGAGCCTCTGGCCTCCCCGTGCTGGAGAAGGCCGGGCATGCCCGCCGGCGGAAGAGATAACGGGGACCCTGTCGGCGAGCAGTAACAGAGTGTGAGCGAGGTTTTCAAGAAACTGCCACAAAGGACGTAAGCGAGGAGTCCTACCCGCGCTGACGGAGGCGCCGAGCGCGGCTCCCTTCGGCCTCCTCAGTCGCCGGGCGCTTGCCGCGGTCATCATGGCTCGCCATTGCACTCGGAAAGTTAGGGTTTTCTGGGGCGGAGCAAGCAAGGAAGCCGAGGCGGCGAGAGTACTAGAGGAGCGATGCAAGATTGGGAGAAGGCAGGCCTCCAGGGCGATTTATAAATCGGAACAGTGATCGTGGCAATGTCCCGGGTAGCACGCCGAATATCAACCGGCGGATTGGGGTTTTCCTGCTTCCCGAGATGGGCCTCTGCAGTAACGGGCTGTGCAACCGTCTGGATGCACTCACGTGTTCGGCGGAGATAGAGCGCCTGGCTTCGGCAAAATTGCCGATTTAGGTGTTCGGGACAAACACTGGCCAGATTGCCGAACAGGTTCACACGGTTAAACACGATGTCATCAGAACGGTAACCGATTGGATGCAAAATACAGATATATTACAAGGAAATGTTCGAGTCATTCTGACACAGGATTACAGAAACTAAAGGATCATTGCACAGTCATCTTAGTTGTTCAAGAATTGGTTTATGGCCGCCAGAGTATCGGCTTTGACCTGGTTAGCATGCTCCAGTGCCTTGTTGTCCTCCTCTTCGGTGCCTGTGCCTGTGAGAGCCTCGTGCTAAGTTTGATGTCCTCATCAAGCACTGATGACAGCTTGGAAGATGTTGTTTCAATGATATTCGGTAAACCCGATAGCCGAGAGGTGCATGACTGAATATCAGAATCGACCTGGGCTAGTTGGGCTTCCAGTTCAGATCTCTTTTCTTGTAATTCTTTCAACTGAGCCTCCAGAGTCTCCTGAGAGTTCTTGGCCTCTTGGAACTGAGTGTACAGATCATTGACTTCCTGGGTGCATTTGGACTTGGCAGTCTGAAGATCAGCGCTTCTGATTGCTCGTTTTACCTTAGCAAAGCAGTCATCCAGCGTAGACACGGCCTCCAGATGGAGCCTCAGATTCTCTGGAATGTCCTCAGCAATGGGCTCGAGGAAATTTTTAACTTCATCGGCGTCTCTGACTAAGGACAAGATGTCTTGACTCAGAAAGTTTGTTATGTTGCTCAGGACATCTTGGACGAGTGCCGATGGTCTTTTGGCCACTGTTCTTTTGTTCAGGAACTCGTTGACATCAAATGCATACTCGGAGGCTGAACCGATGAAAGTCTGTGTTGATTTGGACAGGTTAGCCGACCACGGTAAAGTATGAAGAAATGGGGAGTTAATTCTTGCCTGATGAGTCGGCTGATTAACAGAGGTTTGGTCTGGTTGAAAGCCGGATGGACCAGCAGAGTCTGGAGTTGAGCCGATGAAGGTCTCACCAATCGCGGTATCTGTGAAATCGCTGGTCAGCCAAGAGGGGCAAGAATCTGCTGGTTGAAGGGATAATTAAAGGACCTACCAATGCTGATATCATCCGGGTTCTGGGTGCCCATTTCCTCGGCATCTGCATGCTCATCATTTTCCAAGGTAATAAGGATTGGGGGCACCATCATTTGAGCGTTTTCTTGTTCAGGGGAAGAGCCTGTAATGGTATACAAGCCAGTCAAGAATAAGTTGATAATGATGGAAGAACTAGAACATCTTACCTTTGGAGGAGGTGTGTTTTGCTTGGTCTTGGTTCGCCTGGAGCTGGAAGTGCCCTTAGTGGCCTTTCTTTTCTCTCCTTTAGCTGAGAGGGTGGTTAATGAGACTGCTTGGGATTTCATAAGCTGAGTCAATGAAGGAGCATTGTGTCCCAGGACAGTGATTGGCCCTGCTTGATGATATTGGATAGGCCTGATGTCAGAATTGGGTATGAAGTCCTGTGGAAGTTTTGAAAAGTTAGAAATCTCAAGGATCAAATACTAAAGCAACAGGTGGCTTGTTATTGTACCTCGCTGTCAGAGCTGAAGTCTGCTTGAAGTTCCAGGCACATGGGATGGACTGGGCTGTTGAAGATATGATCATGCCATTCTTGCCACCAGGACTCAAAAAGAGGGTGAGCAGACTGGATCAAATGAAATGGTACTGGTTTGTAGTCTGGCAGATCTTGCCCCAGGCTGAATACTCGATGGGCCTGCATCCCTATTGTAATACGCTCTTTGGACTGAATCTGCTCCCTGGGCTTGATGATGGTGGAAAAGATGAGTTTTGGAGGAGCTGTCCACAACCCAATTGCCTAGCTGCTATGTTAGGATAATAGAATTCATAAGTGTGCTTCACTTGTCTTCCTCTGTTGAATTCGGCTGGTAGGATGCAGGGTTTGATAAATGAGTTGAAAACTCCTGTGGCCATTTCATCTATGCAGCCATCATCAAAGCTGAATTTGATAGGGAAAGTGAGGTTGTCATTCTCCCTGTAGGGTAACCAGAGCACCTGATTAAAGCCCTTGAAGAATAATTTGAAGAGATTGCCAATACTCTTGTTTATGGTTATAGCAGTGGCTGCTTCCCCATAAGTTTGGCAAGCTTTCTCTATAGCCTCTTCATCCTCAGCAAAGTTGCTGGAGGAAAGCTGAGGTTGTCCAATGGCACGGCAATGATTTGGTGCATGTATAGCTGAAACCACATTTGAACAAACCACCAGGGGCCATTGACACAATCAATTGGTGGCAGTCCATCTGTGCTATCATGTGAGTGGCATGATACATTTGAGTGGAGATCTGATGCATCATGTGGTATATGGATCCCAGAAGAGATGCCTGAGAGGGAGTTGCTTTCCTTTGGATAATTTATCAGCCAGTGCGATGTAGTTGAGGGTTGGCTCGTTGGATCTCCCACAGAAGATAAATCTGCATAGCCACATGTTTAGAAAAGCCCTGTGCTCTGTTTCTGCTACTGGGCCTGACATTTTGTTGTGGATCTCTACATACTTCATCCATCCAACACTGACATCAATGGATCTCTGAGGAATTTTCTCTAGCAGTTCGTCGGCGTTCATGATCGAGGTAATGTT
Source organism: Coix lacryma-jobi var. lacryma-jobi (assembly GCA_009763385.1). Classification (NCBI taxonomy): domain Eukaryota; kingdom Viridiplantae; phylum Streptophyta; class Magnoliopsida; order Poales; family Poaceae; genus Coix; species Coix lacryma-jobi. The sequence goes on along the minus strand of CM019830.1, from coordinate 17,582,831 downwards.
CAGGCCACTCATCATGAAGACATCGGCTAGTGTGATTGTCATTATGCCATGGCCGAACACGAAAGCATTGAGGGCATCTGACCAAAAATGAGAAGCTGCTATGAGCAATGACTCATTTTTGGGCATGTCGGCCAGGGACAGTTCCAGAGCATGATGGATGTCTTGGGTTCCCAGTGAGGCCCAAATCTCGCCTGAGTTCTTCTGTACCAATTCCTCCAGCCGGTGACCGCGGGCAGGGGCCAGTTCTTGAAGGTATACCGCCACCTGTTCGGTGAAATGACTCCATGCTTGAAAGGGGTTCTGTTGGTCTCCATACCGATGATATTGGTTGGATTGGAGTTTCCCATCGGTCCCAAGAAGTAGGAGTTGGGATCCGCATCGCAAGGAATCAGAATTTCATCCCTAAGGGCCTGAAAGGAGAAGGTGTGCGGAGGAAGCTAGATGAGCCGAATGCCGATATAAATTGACCGAATGCGTTGAAAGGAAAAGTGAAATTTACCTCTGGGATCTCGTCGTGGGTCGCCATTGCGAAACTCGGGTGGAGTTTGAAGCTGTTGATGATTTGGAGAAGATGCAGAGTTTGAAGCAGTGCTGACCTAGAATACGCGGCGGACTTGTGGTCAATTTCAGAACAAATGCCTTTGTGCAGAAATTGAGGGGGCATGTGTTAACACAGAATTTTCGCACTATGACAAGTGGGCCAGCACGGCGCAGGTTCGGGAGAAATCACCACCTGAGGGATTCGGTAGATAGCAAGCACGGTCGGCTAATCCAATCGATTCGGTAAGGCTGTGGAGGCGACTGGTCAAACGGGGGTGGATTCGGCAATATGGCGCTGCGGTCGGCTACCTCAGGCTAAGTCGGTTTGCGACAAATACGGCATATCAGAAGATTCGGCAACAGAAGATCTCGTCATGGTTAGCACGTGCCGATTATTAAGGGAGGCTTAGAATAAAAGGCATCGTGTTTTAGATAAGTTTCCTGTTTTGTTGTTGTAATCGTGTCCTCCTAGGACTCGTAGAACACCAGGGTATAAATATAAACCCTGAGACTATTGTAAAGACGTTCACAATCAATACAACCAACCCGGCCCCGTGCCGTCTTCGAGTCCAAGTCGTGTCGTCGTGTTCTTCGAGAGGGCCATCGATCCGTCGACCTCCGTAAGTTCCGGCAACCTTGTTATCATGTCTAGTATCGTGCGGCGGATTTAGATATGGTGCAAGTAGTCTCGTACGTTAAGCTTAGTATCGTGCGGCGGATTTAAGCTTATGACGGGAAGTTTTTGCTTATGCCTTGTATCGTGCGGCGGATTGAGTCATGAGTAAAAATAGTTATCGGCTCTGTTAGATTTGGCAAATCTGATAGATTCATTAAGTTACCTTGTGTTATATGTTTTGTTATGTTTATTTCATCATAACACTTTTGCCCAATCTAGATACCGTTCGGTTCGGCTTTATCTTTTATAGATCTGCTCTGTTCTTTCACGTTTATTATTGAAAGTCTTTTATGCAGTAGATCTATTGTTCGTAATAGCCGATTGGATCGTATCTGGATTGCCACGTGGTGAGGGTTCATGCATGTTAAGTATGTTTGATCTATGACAAGGCTAGGTGTCGTGCGGCAGGCGCAGGCTTTAGATTAGCTTAGTCATGCTTAGTTTGTATGTTCAATCCCCATGGACCCCAACTCGGTTGTACAATCGAGATTGGTTAAGTTTTAACTTATATTTAATACGTCATGCAAGTACGATTCTCATGCAAACGTGTTCGGCAACCTGTTATTCACGTAACTCTGTTCATATTGCCGAATAATCTTTAAACCTGTTGGCAGATAGCTTTCATAGCTATATGTCGTCGTAAGTGGCTTCAGGGCCGTATATTTTGGAACTGTCTGGTCATACCCGGCATGTTCCAGCTTTGTATTTAACAGTTTATCTCCCTTGTTAGTTGCAGGGCAAACTGACTGGCACGCACCGGACTTCTGAGCACCCGGCCACGTTTGAAGCCAGCTTCTCCGGCTTGCTGTGTGATTGGCACAGTGCGTCACTTTTGGTGCCAACACAAAGCAAGATAGTTACGAAGCAAGGCAGGCAAAACAAAAAAAGCAACTAAGTTGAGTATAGATTTATTCCTATCTTGTCAAGAATCGAGGCGTACTGGCCTTTACCACTTACTTAGGTTGAACACTAGCACAACGAGCTTTACTGTTAAACTGGGCCAACTACGTGGTGGAATTCAAGGCGCACAGGGCTGCCACCACCTGCTTGCTACCACAGCTATCCGGGGGGTCCAGCCGTATCTGAAGGTAAGTCTATAACTAAGCACCACGCTTAATTATATTCTAACTATCTCTACCCTAGCTTTGAATAGAGACACCCTTGCGGACGTCAGAGCAAATACAATACTTGACTTAATAAGATAAACACTAAACTAACTAAGCAACCTATTGGCAAAGATCAAACACTAAGCTCACTAGAGATTAACTACTATGGCTAAGTGAATTGAACTGTAGGATAGCTAGGCACTCAAGCAATCAATCAAGTATACCACTCAATACTGATAAGTAGAATAAAGTAATACTTGAAATGATGAACTAGAATATAGTAAAGTGCTTGAGATACAAGAGCAAAACCTGAACTGGAGATGAAGGAAGACTCTTCCCAGCTCCAGAACCGATCACTCGCACGCCTCTACTCTTGAGCTAAGCCTTGAGCAGCGCTACCCGCTAGGGCAAAGATGCCTTGCTCTACTAGCTACCTACTTGCCTAAGCTCTTTGAGCTCTCACTTGCTTGCTTCTACTTGCTTTGCTTCTCTTGTGTGGGATATGATGGTACTGATGCCTCAGGGGGGTATTTATAGCCCAAATGAGTGAGGGGGTACTTATAGGGGGCAGCCAGCCGACCTAAGGCTAACCCTAGTGGCGGGCGCCAGCCCTAGGTGGCGGTCGCCACCTCCCTCACCGTTGGATGCACCGCCTTGGCTTCAACGGCATCCAGGTGGTTGTCCAAGGCGGTTTGGAGGTCGGTTGCATGTCCTAGCAACCGCCATTCAGCCTTGATCCACGCCACTCCTCCCTGAGCCGTCCGATGCCACTGACCTAGTGACCAAGGGCCAAGATTTGGCCTTGGGGAGGTCACACGGATCGGTGACGTGGCAGGGAGTGGAGTTTGGGCCAACCCAAGTGGCGGGCGCCACTTAGAGGTGGCGGGCGCCACTTAGAGGTGGCGGGCGCCACTTAGTGGTGGCGGGCGCCACCCCTCTTAGGCCCATTTGGGCCCTGCTGAGTGGGCTTGGCCTCTGGTGGGTTCATATGTCCAAATTTGGTTCAAATCCTGCATTCAAATAAAATTCTATTGACATGTGGAATTCAGTTAGTTTGAAACCTATTTGACTACATTTCATGCCTTTTTGGTGGATTTTAGGGTCAAATGTTGATGGTAAAACAGGTGTTTAAGGACCATCAACAGTCTTTGCATTGCATTGTATCATATGCCATGTTTAAATTATGCTATGAACATAGGCTTGTCAGACGTGGTTAAGATAACCGCCCTAAAAAGCGTGTGAAGAAGCTTACCCATGAGCAAACTTGACAAGCAACCTAGATTCAAATTCCGTAATGCATTGCATATGCACGTTTGTTGCTTTGTCATTTTCTTTCGGTTTGGTTTTGAGCAACCGCTGTGTTCGTCCACCGCTAGGGGGAGCATTTGAGGCTCCTAATGGTTGAGTCCCTAGTTTGGTGGCCACATGTTGTCTCCTCGAGTTTTATCGCCTATTTTCTCTAAAAATGATATGTAGCCTATGGCAAAATATTTCTAAAATTGAGGGTTTATGCGAGGATGCTCATACTAGGTTCCAACTGGTGTTTATTTGCCTCTTATTTGAGTTGGAACTTGGTTGGGAGAGGGAGCCGCAACGGAGATCTTCGAAACAAGCCATTATGCAGCATGAGACGCTGCATCGGACGCTGGCTCCAGCGTCCGATGCCCCCACTGTACACAGCCCCGGCTGGAATAGTGTTGGCGCTGTGTCCGATGTATCATCATCGGAGCGTCTGAGGCTCCGTCCGATGCCGAGGCAAAGGACGCGTTCGATGTCTTTTTGGCAGTTCTGGAGCTCTCTGGACGAGCATCGGAGCGTCCGTTGTAATCACAACGGCGCGTCCGATGCTCCTTTAAGCGGCGCGTTGAGTTCTTCTTTGACTACCTGGCCCCACTTGTCATTACCATCATCTTCTTCCTTGCGCTCTCACTCACCGCCCAACCCCGCACCAAAGCACGCCCGCGACCCCAAACCCTAGCTCCGGCCGCCGTGTCCCCACCTGCCCGCACCCTCGCCGCTGGTCTCCATGCTCCGCCGCCACCGCGCTGCCGCGCGTCCGACCCCACCGCCCTTCGTCCCCTGCCCCCGTCGCCAGTCGCCGTTGGGGCTCCCCAGGGCTCGCCTCATCTCGCTCGGAGTCCCCCTCGCCACTCCGCCAGAGGTCTTCTCCATCGCCCGGAAGCAGCTCCTCCTCTCCGGTGATCTCTTCTCCGGCTGAACGACCCTCACCGTAAGCACCACCCTTACTGCATTAACCCTACCAATCACGTGTTCGATGAAATGTCCAAGCGAACGTTTCGTCCCTGTTTTCACTTCGTTTAACCCAAACCCTTTGCAGATCGTCTTGGTGTGACATGTGAGTGCCGGAACGTCAGTTCTTACCTCCTCTTGAGTTCATTTCGTCGTTCGTTCAGGTAGCGAAGCCTTTTTCCTCTCTTATCTCCTATGCTTTGCTTCTGATAGGATTTCTCGCCTCTAGACTATATATGCTTATATATATCTCCTCTTTCTCTCGCAGCAAGTCAGTGGCCGCGATCAGTTGGCAGTGACAGCTAACCCGGGGCCAAGCCTGCGGGTACGGATCGAGGCCAAGCCTCACGAGTGACAGTCACCGTCTGTGGTCAGTGACAGGGGGAGTTGGCAGTTCAGTTGTCAGTGTTGGGTTGTCAGGGTTTCCTTTCAGTGGCAGTCAGTTCCTTCAGAGGCAGTGTGACTTGTTCTTGTCAGCTATGCGCTGCAAGAACGTTGGTGGTGCCCCGGGGGACTCTCCTCCGCGTCCCCCCTTCCGGTCAGAGGCCCGGCAAGGGGAAGCTGATTACGCGCAGGAAGCGCACCAGAGAGGAGAGGGAGGCAGACCAGGCTCGAGAGGTTGCGGCCGCCGCAGAGCGTGCCGAGCAGGGAGGTCATACGGGTGGACTCAGGATTGAGGACCAGTTGTCCCCCCGACCAGCGCAGAGCAGTTGAGGAGGTTGAGCGGTTCCACCACTCACAGACTGGCACGCTTATGGCTGTCGGTCGCCGGACCACATTCACCTCGCCAGGAGTCGAGCCCCAGAGCTCGCAGCAGGGTCAGGCAGAGGCCGAGGCAGCTGAGGCAAGGCAGAGGCCCAGAGGCCGAGGCAGAAGAGGAGGTCCCTGAGGAGGTACCCCGTCGCCGGTCTACTCGTCGCAGGACAGCGGTGCCACCCCGGCCCGATGTTCCTCTGCGGGGAGCACGTGCTCCATCGAGGCGTGCGCCCCCGCCGATCCCGTGATTGGACCTCCGGGCGGCCACCTGCTCCCAGATACAGACTCTTCGCTTAGTGCCAGTTGAGCAGTGGTTTCCCCGAGAGTGGCAGCAGCAGGCCAGCGCAGACTTCTACACCGTGCTGCAGGAGGACTTTTACCAGGGCTACCGGAACGCTGGTATTTGTCTTCGCTCTCAGTGCGTGTGTCCGCTAGAGGCCGTGGTTACAGCAGCAGGAGAGCAGATTCGCCCCATACTCACCTATCTACCCGGTCTGGCAGACCTTCTGGGGCGGTCTGGCTCGTACATTGAGGATTGGTCTTTCAGTTCTATGCTTCGCTTTGGGTGCACCCGGACAGAGAGACCATTGAGTTTGCATTTCAGGGGGAGCACTACAGACTATTCTCGTCAGAGATCCGGAGTTGGTTGGGCTTCAGACACTCGCAGACCCGGATCCACGACCTATGCTACGACAGGACAGAGCCACCCCGCCGCCCTCACAGTGGTGCCCAGCCATCGACAGACTTGGTCCGCCCCTGCTTCACTGAGCCCTTCGGTGAGGGTTCGAGTCGCGCGCCTAGGGATCTCACCCCTACGACTCGGATCCTCAACGAGGTTCTTCGGCGGACCTTGCTTCCCAGGGTTGGTTTCCGAGAGGGCCTTTCCAGACTGCAGCTGTGGCTACTAGCTTACATGGTCAGGCAGCAGGAGTTCGACGTCTGGGACGTCATTCTTTGTGAGATGGAGGACACAGTGGCCGAGGGCATCAAGGCCCGGAGACAGCTACCTTACGCTCACTGGATCTCTTATATCTTTTGGAAGGTAGCTGTCACTACAGGGGGTCATCCAGCTGAGTCACTTACGCACTCCGCGACCGTGTTCCCCGTCTACAACATGAGTCAGCTTCTGGGACACGGTCGGGATCACAGGCAGCAGCAGCAGCAGGATGCTCCGTCTAGTTCACGACAGAGGCCTGAGGTCCCAGAGTCCGCTCAGGAGCAGGACGAGGCCGTCTAGGCCCTAACCGAGCAGGAGCTAGCAGAGCTCGAGCATGGTGACACGTACGTCGCAGAGGACCCCACCGACAGCTCGGATGAGGACTACCAGCTCCCGCCCCACTACCAGCCTCGAGCACACGACTCACAGGCCGGGATGTCTGGTACTGCTTCCTCCGACCCCCCCTCACTTCTTGCGATCTTAGCTCGGATGGAGGAGCAGCAGAGGATAGTGACTTAGGATGTTCAGAGGCTCACCCAGGAGCAGCAGCGTCTGGCACAGCAGTAGGCACTAGCACAGCAGCAGGCTCAGGAGCGCTCAGACCCCCTGCAGCGACAGATGCTGGCACTCCAGCAGCAGACGCTTAGCTTTATGGAGCGACTTGCCAGCGGTCCTCCTCAGTGGCAGTGGCAGCAGCCTCCCCCACAGCAGCAAATCCAGTGGCAGCCACCTGTCCCACCTCAGCATCAGCAGTAGTTTGGACAGCCACCGCCGTTTCTGCAGCAGCTCACGGGCCCCCAGCTCTTCACAGTTTACGAGCTTCACCACTCCTCCGAGCGGGGCCCCGCTTTTCAGTCCACTACGGACCGGTTTCACTCCCAGGCCGACCGAGTCTGTGTTTGCGACGACTACTTCTGTGACTCGAGACCTGTCAGCCACCTTCAGTGAGCTCACTGGATTTCCCACTCCAGATCTTCTGGATCCAGTGCAGACAACGACGGCTCCAGTGACTTCTACCACTGAGACCCTCCCGAGTTCCATCGCGTCGTCAGAGCAGACAGAGCCTGTGCAGTCCGAGACGACCACGATAGTTCAGCCTGAGTTGTCAGTTATTCCAGAGCTTCCGCACTCCGATACTCAGGTTGACACCACTACTGAGACTGCGACAGAGACAGAGCAGGCAGAGCAGTCAGTGCCCGAGCCGACCCAGACCGCTACACAGCAGCTTCCCACTTCAGAGGGTCAGCAGGCTACCGACACCACTTCTTCCAACTCCGAGGAGTACCTACAGCAGTTTGAGTTTTCTCAACATACTCCGGAGACTGCTCCTGGCTCGTCTGAACCACCTCCGCCCTCCGACGCTTAGTTTGGCGCTTGATGCCAAAGGGGGAGTGGATGAGTATAGTGATAGGGGGAGCGTTGTGAGAGGGATTTGA